>CM050173.1:24528391-25128391 GCA_027410445.1 Discoglossus pictus | reverse complement strand
TTCATACAGTCATTTCGGTTAACTTTTTACCTCCCTTTTTATATAGGGGCATATCTGTCTTCAATAGATGTCTTCTTCCCTTGGCTTAGGAACATCACATATTATAATTGTCTAAGTACGATTCGTCGTCACGCTGCGTTGCGTAGTGCGTACGACTTAGCGATGAGCGCCCCAGGCGCTCATCGCCTGGCGAGCCTCGCGTAGCAAGGCGAGCCGTTAAATTGTAGCACTTTGGCAATGAGCACCGCAGGCGCGCATTGCAGGCTCGCCTCGCACAGCGAGGCGAGCCGTTAAATCGTACCACTTTGGCAATGAGCGCGCAGGCGCTCATTGCAGGCAAGCCTCGCATAGAGAGGCGAGCCGTTATGTTAAATAGTAGCACTTTGGCAATGAGCGCCGCAGGCGCTCATTGCAGGCGAGCCTCGCCTCGCGAGGCGAGCTGTTAAACCGTAGCACTTAGAAAAAAAATACGAGATGACAAAAATTACGAGATAAGCGGCGGAACCAAAACACTAAAAAAAACACTAAATACACACTAAAAATAAAAAAAAAGGTCACTTACAGCATGGGGAACCAGGCAGGACGTCTGGAAGTAAGTTGGAAATCCAATTTACAGCGATTTAGCCGAGATCGAAAATCGGGTAAGCGAGAAAAAAATGGCCGCCGAAAAAAATGAAAACGAGGCTATACTACTACAAACTGCGTAAAACACAGCCACAGACGTATGTGTTTGAAAAACAACGAGATAAAAGATGCGGATTAACCGCGCAATGAGTAAAAAGACAGTAGCGAGTACATTTTACGAAACCCAATTACAGATTTACGCATTAACACAGATTTAACGACTTTGTCTCGCGCAACATCGGATTTCCCTCCTAAACCAACGCATTTGATGAAATATAAGTTGCAAGTTACAAAAATAAAAATGTTATAAATAAAAAATTGTATTTATTTTAAGAAAAAAAAAAAGGGACAAATGTAGCGTCATGTTGTGTGGCAAACAAATTTACTGTTAAACCGTAGTACTTTAGCGGGCTTAGCGATGAGCGCCGCAGGCGATCATCGCGCAGCGAGGCGAGCCGTTAAACCGTAGTACTTTGGCAATGAGCGCCGCAGAAAAAATGCCGGACAAACAAAACGAAAACGAGGCTACAGCACTATAACCACGGAAAACACGTACCGATATCCGCTAAGACACATACCGCACATTAGCCGCCATTTTAGGATAATGCGGAAGTACACAGCTACGTTAACGGTTTCGGCTCGCGCACGTACACTATTACACTGCACACGTTCATCACGCTTACACAGCACCTCCACACCACTAATGCTGCTGCAACATCAACACAGATTGCCAGCTCTTCAACACAATGCATAAAAATACGTAAATTAATTTATTAATTTGAATTCTATATTTCAGTAGTAAACAGAAAACAACATTAGCTACCTTACAATTCCATGTGTATATAAATAACTATACAACATACACATCTGATTGCCGTCATTTTTTGACGGGCAATACGCTAGTATATATATATATACTTTAAGACATTCAACCCAGCATTATCTCAACTGCCCTTAGAGACAACAATACATCTCTCTCTCTGTCAGAAAAAACTCAACTGCCAACTGCTCTCTCCCCTCTCGGACAGTTACCACCGACCACACAACATTCTAAACCATTTAACTCCTTACACACTGGACACAATTAATCATATAGTCATCAACATAACATAACACAGCATAACATTTTAGATATTAATTAACATGACATAACACATAAAGGATAATCAAATTAACATAAAAGCATATTAAACAACTAAACTTTTACTGACCCCAAAGGGGGTTCAGGGGAATAATGACACTGTTCAAATGTTAATTAACTATGTTACTGTTTATAACGTTACAAGTTTGACAAAAAATACTTTCAAGTTCCTTACTTAGACAGATAAGAAAGTTCAAGTTTCCAAAAATATACTTTCAAGTTCCTTATTTAGACATATTACAAAGATCATGTTAAGAGCACAAGCATGTTTTGAGGCACAATGTAAATGTTGTATTTTAGGTTAAACATTAATCCAGGGAGTAATCTGATCGCCAGTTAATGGGGTCAGGAAGGAATTTTTTTTTCCTGCTTTGATACAATTGGCCACGTTTCAAAGAGGGTTTTTAATGTTTGCCTTCCTCTTGATTCAATGTGTATTTAAGTTAACAGTTCTTAAACTACAAGTTGCATGTTAAAAAAACATTAGCTCAAGTTTACAATACTGATTAATCTAAAGTTCAACTGTTCTTACATTCAAATGTTAACACTTTTACTACAAAACTATTTAACAGTTCCTCAACAAGAAAAGAAAATGTTCCAAAAATAAACATGTTTAATATAAGAATTATACGTATTTCGACATAACTAAAAGCTTACAAGTCTCAAATATGTATATTACTAACTAAACAAATTTACAAACATACACCTCATACACATCTCATTGCCGTAATTTTTTGACGGGCAAGTCGCTAGTACAAATATAATGATGAACATTACACGTCCTATCTGACCAGGATCTTCAACATATCCCAACACATGCTTTTATGTTGGCACATTTTTTAACATGTTGGTTTGAGATATATGAAATAAGCTATTGATCTAGCAGATGATGCTGATGGATGTTTCAACATACCATTGAGGTATGAATCTCAATAATTTTCCCCAATTAGGCAGTATTGGCTATCCACGTGTGTTTTTTTTAGACTTTTGATTATGTCCATGATAGCTTTGTTCCAACAGTACACGGCCACAGTGCATGACTGTTTTACTTTGACGCTTCAGCATAACGTATGGGATGTCTTTTTGAAAAGAGTGGTAGGCCTCCTTTAATTGAGTTGTTATGTGTTATTTATAAGCATACATGCTTATGTTAATCCCAAAATACTTACAATGTATTTAATGTTTAGGTAGCTGTGATTATGTTGATTCACATGTTGATTATCTTTGTCTATATTGCTAACTAATTAGTTTTCAGACGTCAGTACTTAAGTACCTGGAAAATGAAGATGCATTTAAAGTAACACATCAACCACTGTTACCATTTTCAGTTCAACATTGAAATTGGTTATAATTCTTTATCTGATCTTTGTGTCGCATGCTGAAGATAATTCATTGTGGAACAATCCTTGTATGTTTATATTGACACATTGCTATTAATTGCATTGAGCTCTATTGGATGTGAATTTGAATGATCATACAATGTGACCTTAACAGGTTTCAAATGTGTTAATGTTTTCATATACGATTGTCATGCATGTAAACATTCGCATTATGGGATATCTAATCCAGTCCATTTAGTTATGTTAATAATGTTAAGAGGATGACATGATGTGTATGTGAATGCAACCATACTTCCCATTAACTCATAGCAGAGTGTGTTAAAGTTTATCCAGTGTAAAGCAATAAAGCCTCAGGAGACATATACCATACCAATAATCTTTCCTCTACTGTGACCTATCAGTCATTCCGTATAACAATAAGGAATAAGAATAGAGATAACAATAAGAAATGATTAATGCATAATCAAGCTCCCTTATAGTAAGTTGTTTTTAATTTTGTACTTACATGTGTAGTACTCGCGAATGATCCTGGCAAGTTGTAACCCCTCCAAATTATCCTCAGCAAGGGGAGGTATGGGCTCTTCCTCAAGAGGTTTTTGGGTCTCAGGATAGTAAACAGCAGGCAGTGATGATCAGAAACACCTTGTTTGTTCTATACTGTAGTTCCTCATGAGATGTATGTAAGCATGGGAACAGCATCTTGAGCACAGTTATGATCTGACATGCTTTGTGGTCCTCGTTGTACCTCTCCTCTGAATGTGGATTGTTCTCAGGGTCAACAACCATGACAGACACCCATATCCATTATCACCTGCATTAACACACATGGTAGATGTATATATTAGTGAGATGTTGTAATGTTTGCTCAACCTATTGACAATTGGATGTGAGTAGCATGTTAAGTTATAAGTACTAAGGGCCCTATTAAATTCGAGCTGCGGAAATAATAGGTGAAAACGCGAGTCCTACGTAGTTTAAAAATGAAACCATTTCCGAAGCTATTAAATTCCAAGTGCTGCGAGATACGAGCGATGGATGCGAATGCGTACACGTTCGTATTTGCGCATGAGGTACGATATCTCGGATCACTTTGCGTATGAAAAGAGCACGAAATACGTGATACGTACCACTTAACCTGACGGCAGTATGCCTTTAAAAGGGAGCCAAAACAGAACATAATTGAATGTGCTGGAGCTTTTGCAAGTAGACACACAGGTCTAGGCGTTGGTGGGTTTTTGGTGAGCAAGAAGAGAGAGAAGAGAGAGGAGAGAATTAAAATTTTTGAACTAGCAGATAATTTAACCCTTTGTTTACAATACACATAATTACTGATATCACATAATTCACACACATAGATTAATACGTACACATAGCTACACCTAGTGGTAGGCCACTGCACACCTACACCCCCCCCAAGACCCCCCCCCCCTCCCCCCACACATAATACTACACATAATACTTGCATCTTTTTTTACCTCCTAAACCAACACAAAGATTATCTTGATTTATCGTTAATTTATTTTTGGAGGAGTTTAGAGGAGAGGAGGTGGTAAGGCAAGAGAGCCGCAGAGGAGAGTGAAGAGAACATCTGAGGAGAGGAGGAGGATGAGGAGGAGAGGAGGAGGAGGAGGGAGAGGAGGAGGAGGAGGGAGAGGAGGAGGTGGAGGGAGAGGAGGAGGAGGAGAGCGAGGAGGAGGAGAGCAAGGAGGAGAGAAGGGGGGGAGGGAAGTGCCCCCAGAGCTAGGAATTCAAGTGGAAGGGGCAGAGGGTCAGGGGCCTGATCCCTTGGTGGGAGGTAGTGGGGATGAGGGAGCGGCCCCAGGGATAGAACAGGAAGACCAGGCACCGTCTGTAAGGCAACGGGTTGCCCAGGGCCCTGGGCAACGGGTTGCCCAGGGCCCCCAATTATAGCCCAGAGGAGATCCAGGTTCTCCTCAGGGAAATCTGTGCCCGCCAGGGGATTATATGTGGTGGCAGAGACATTAATGCCAGCCAGAGGCGCCAGGCCTGGTCCCAAATTGGCAGAGCTGTGTCGGCAGTAGGGGTTACTAATAGGGACTGGAGGGCAGTGCGGCACAAGTTCGATGATTTAAAGATGGCTGTGAAAAGAAAGATGTCCGATGAGGCAGCAGAAGCACGTCAGACTGGTGGTGGGCCCGCGGTCACTTTTGTTTACAAGGAATGGGAGAATGCGCTTCATCCCTTCTGAATCTGTGGTGGGAATACCAGGGCAGATGGACACAGATCGTCCTAACACCCTGCAACGTGAGTATCATATCACACACATGGTTGGCTGAGATTGTGGGGGGATGGGCTGTCTAAAAGCCTGCAGATAACATGCTGTATGTATGTATGTATGTATGTATAAATAGGCTTGTGTTCTGGCTGTTGTATATAATGAGCTGTATCCCTCTAGAACAGGGGTGGATAAGGAGGGCCACATACATGCCGGACTTTCAGGATATCATGCTGTATGTATGTATAAATAGGCTTGTGTTCTGGCTGTTGTATATAATGACCTGTATCCCTCTAGAACAGGGGTGGGTAAGGAGGGCCACATACATGCCGGACTTTCAGGATATCATGCTGTAAGTATGTATGTATGTATGTATGTATAAATAGGCTTGTGTTCTGGCTGTTGTATATAATGAGCTGTATCCCTCTAGAACAGTGGTGGGTAAGGAGGGCCACATACATGCCGGACTTTCAGGATATCATGCTGTATGTATGTATGTATGTATGTATAAATAGGCTTGTGTTCTGGCTGTTGTATATAATGAGCTGTATCCCACTAGAACAGGGGTGGGTAAGGAGGGCCACATACATGCCGGACTTTCAGGATATCATGCTGTATGTATGTATGTATGTATGTATATATAGGCTTGTGTTCTGGCTGTTGTATATAATGAGCTGTATCCATCTAAAACAGGGGTGGGTAAGGAGGGCCACAAAAATGCCGGACTTTCAGGATATCATGCTGTATGTATGTATGTATGTATGTATAAATAGGCTTGTGTTCTGGCTGTTGTATATAATGAGCTGTATCCCTCTAGAGCAGTGGTGGGTAAGGAGGGCCACATACATGCCGGACTTTCAGGATATCATGCTGTATGTATGTATGTATGTATAAATAGGCTTGTGTTCTGGCTGTTGTAGAAAATGAGCTGTATCCCTCTAGAACAGGGGTGGGTAAGGAGGGCCACATACATGCCGGACTTTCAAGATATCCTTTTTGGGCACAGGTGAGTCAATCCGGATGACTGAAAAGGCGATTGGCTCACCTGTGTGGCCCTCCAGGCACGAACCTGCCCACCCTTGCTCAAGAATTATATGGCCTCCTACACCCCTGGCCACACACAGGGATAATTCACATACAATAGCACTGTAAGCCTGATGGTTGACTAAAAATGTATGGGGCGACAATAACCATTTCAGTCCTGGTAGCAAACCTATCCTGTTCATAATTTGTCTCCCTGATATGTCAATTTCTAATTATATCCAGATTGATTGCAATAGATCAGGGGGACCAAAGTCAAACTTGCTGGGCTGCGCACAGGCCTGGATATGTGGATTTCCTTGATGTGAACAGATGAGTCAATTAGACTTAATGACTTGGAGAATGATATTCTCAGCTGGATGCAGCATGGCTATCCCCAAATGCAGGCCTGACTTTGGCCTCCACTGCGATCGTGACTAAAGATTTGGCTGTGGGGCATATGTGGATACAGACTCTGTAGCACTGCATGTGTGTCATATACTGTCCAAACCTGGCTGCATATTAACAACCATTGCTGGAAACTTGTCAGATTGGTCAGTCTCACACACTGCACAGCAGATGCAGCAGAGCACGTGTCTGAGGCACATACAGTACACATTCATATGAGCCATGATCCACAATGCTCATTATGCAGCCCGTGGCTCATCTGTGTAACACAAGCACCACAGTCACTCACAGGTGACCATGATGTCAATGATATGTAAATGCATAGCTTGCAATTGTGTATGGCAACCAACTGAAATATATGTTTATTCCATTGCAGTATCCACAGATTCAGAAGAGGAGGAGGCAGGAAGGGCTGAAGTGGGCCAGGACATTCAGGAGGGCCCGGGACCATCCACATCACTTGCTCATACGGAGCGGGAAGTGATGCCCGGGCCCTCTTCGGCGTGGCCACCTCAGGGCCTGCACCAGCCACACCATCCTGTGCCTCTCTCAGCGGCTCCGCCCTCAGTGGCTCCGCCCTCATCTGGGGCTCCGCCTCATCATGGGCTCCATCCTCATCTGGTGCTCCGCCCTGATCATGGGCACAGCCCTCATCATGGGCTCCACCCTCATCTGGTGCTCCGCCCTCATCATGGGCACAGCCCTCATCATGGGCTTCACCCTCATCTGGTGCTCCGCCCTCATTATGGGCCCAGCCCTCATCATGGGCTCCACCCTCATCTGGTGCTCCGCCCTTATCATGGGCACAGCCCTCACCCTGGGCACAGCCCTCACCCTGGGCACAGCCCTCACCTTGGGCTCCCCCCTCATACTGTGTTCCACCGTCATACGGGGTACCGCACTCAGCCTGGGCTCCACCATGGGCCCCGGGAGGAAGTGCCCCAGCCCCAAGTGCACCGGGAGGAAGTCCCCTGGCCCCAAGTGCCCCGGGAGGAAGTGCCCCGGCCCCAAGTGCCCCGGGAGGAAGTCCCCCGGCCCCAAGTGCCCCGAGAGGAAGTCCCCCGGCCCCAAGTGCCCCGGGAGGAAGTCCCCCGGCCCCAAGTGCCCCGGGAGGAAGTGCCCCGGGAGGAAGTGCCCCGGCCCCAAGTGCCCCGGGAGGAAGTGCCCCGGCCCCAAGTGCCCCGGGAGGAAGTGCCCCGGCCACAAGTGCCCCGGCCCCAAGAGCCCCGGGAGGAAGTGCCCCGGCCCCAAGTGCCCCGGGAGGAAGTGCCCCGGCCACAAGTGCCCCGGGAGGAAGAGCCGCGGAGTCGCCGGCCACAAAGTCGCCGGCCCCGGAGTCGCCGGCCGCGGAGTCGCCGGCCGCCCAGCCGCCGGCCGCCCAGCCGCCCAGCCGCCGGCCGCCAAACCTCCAGGCCCTCTGCCACATCTCCCTGGCCAATTACGGCACATCATGGCTCACATCGAAGAAGAGGACCAGGCCCAAAGCCAGCGAGCAAGGCAAATGCTGGACATTAGCGAAAGACAATTGGCTGTTAGCAGGGCCATCCTGGCTGGAAATAGGGTGATCTCAGCCACCACACGTGCTATATATGCTGAGATGAGGAGGCACAACCGAAGGATGGAGAGATATGACGAACGCGCAAGCCGGGAGAGACGCGCATTGTTGCGTAATCTACGTCGCCAGCCCATACCTCTCCAGCCTTCGGTTGTCCAATCTCAACCTGAGATGTCTGCCTCCTCATCTCAGACATCGCCCACATTGGAACCACAGCCACCTGCTGTAGTGGCACCCCCTGATCCACGGCGTGCAAGAGGGAGACGGGCCGCGGGCACAGACGGTGGGGGCCCGCTAACTCGGAGTAGGAGGTGTTAGGACCATTCGAGAGGGCCTCCTGACCACTCCTCACAGAATACTGATTGTTATACATGTTGACATAATATTGGCTACAGAGTGTGTACATGTCTGGTTATGTTGAACATTTTAACAATTGATGTTCAATGTGGATTGACCTTGAGCTTAAATGCTGTATTTAATCATAATATTGTTCGGAATGAGACATTGTTTTTGTCTTTGTAGGTGTTAATAGCCAACTCTCACAACTATGAAGACATTTTCTTCATCTTCGAGCAGTACAATACCATCATGTGAGTAAACACTCAAACCAGTTCCCAACGGGCATTCTATCAGGATTATTCCCCACTGCAGATGGCTCTGAAATGAAATATATGACTACATATCTTTTCACTAAGAAACAGGACTGTGTGATCTTCCATTATAATGATCAGTGTCCAGGCTATAGAGTTGCACAGTCCCATTACTATCTGCTAATCCAAACCAGCAATTCCACATAAGTTTTTATAGCATTTCATCCCGTTAACATTATGAAATTGGCTTCAGTTTTTTCATGTCATCCAAACCAAAGTGGCAATTTCCTGGGTTTGACTTCATGATCAATGTGCATGTGTTTAGGGGTAATGTGAACAGTGTAATCTGTCTGGCCTTGGTACTACCCATTTAGAAGTGAGATGTGATATCAGCATGGCACAACTATTCCACATAGATAGTGATAGTACATTTTGCTGAAGGATTGTGTTCACAGTGAAGCATGCCTTGTCGTATTCCACATCCTAAGCATATTCCTGGAAGGCTGACTGAACAGGATAGAATAAATATGGTTCTTACTGCTCGGAGATGATGTTCATGTTAGTTGGTTTATAGTAGTGTCAAAAGCAAAAACAATGTACTCTAATAACAGCTTATGATTGTTCTAACACCTCCTACCTCTGTTTTCCAGATTCATATCATCTATTGACCAATTCACACTGTGTGTGAAATCGCTTAGTATGACATGATCCCTGTTTTATAGTGTCTGTTTATTCTGGCAACCATATGGTTGTTGTATGCGCATTAATGGTTATGTTGATTAGATGTCGTGTTATATGCTGTTGGTTACTGTGGGGTCCTGACCACATGTGACCCTAGGAGATGCTATGCATTACCCTGATGATGTTGTCTGTTTCTTCTTCAGATGTCCTCAGATTTGCCACAGCCCCTTGCCATACTAGGATCTCTTCACAACACACACATGATATTAATGCACAGTCTTATCCATTTCTGTTTGTACTCTGTGTATGAAATAAAGTATGATTATGTTATACTGTTATCACTGTTTCTGTGTGTTTGTACCATATCATGCTTTCTAGTTGCGAGAATACAGATAGAATGAAGTGTCATTGTTCAATACATATATCTGTGTGTGTTTACATAGATACATATGCTACATTAATCTGTACCTTGCCAATATACATGTAGGTGCAAGTCAGAGGGGTGTGAATTCTGAAATCATGTCTAGAGACATGCAGGGTTGTATATAATGACTTGAAGGGCTCAACTTGAATGATATGAATCGACATTCATGATTATGTAGTAATGTCAACGCAGATTGCCCCGAATAGTTACACCACTAACTGATGGTGCTGAGCACATCTGACTTTCAGGGTAATTGACTTGTTACATGGTAAATATACAGGATTACACAAACATTGAGTGAAAAAAAACGCTTTAATTGTTCACAAAGCCACACAGTGACAAATTACCACAGGCCTGTTCAGTATCATGGTGGAGGTGGGTAGGATACAGAGTTCCAGTAACACACGGAAATAGGGACATGGGGCCAGAATGCACGCAGGGGGGGTGACATTGGTACAGATGATCAGTTGAGGGGGGGAGATACAGTGCATCATCCAACGTGAGGCAATATCAGTTATATTATTAAATATATCAGGATAACATTCAATATTCAAACCCAACAATACAGAAGGAGATATGCTCATGGGGAGAAGTAATCTGTAGTCTTGTGTGTGCGCGCAACACACACTCCTATGCAACTGCAGAGGTAGAAGTGCTCAATCAGTCAATGTTAGAACCCCCGTAGGTCATGTCACTGGAAATGGCACTATGAGAGAAGACTCTACATACCTAAGTTTGGACACTCAGATGGGAACCTGACCAGGACCATATCAGTGTGTTCAAAATAATTTCATGTGTTAGCAGAACTACCAACAAACTGGCCAGTTCGAGGTGTATTCTGTTCTGTGAATGAGCATCTCTATTATCTGCTGTTGCATATTCATAACTGAAGGTAAACGGAACCTCATTAACAGTTATGTTCCAAGGCTAGAGTTACTGTTCCCCATATGTACAGGGAGGATCACATCAGCACTGAGGAAGAGATCTGGAAGGAAGTATGATACAGGCTTCCCAATAGTCCAAGTAGAGGAGAGAATGGCAGATCTAAAGCAATAGGTACATATAAATCGATGTAGAGGATGTGATATCACACCCGATGCAACACATGATGACTGACATATACATGATGCAATGTGACAATAGCATAGTCCTGGAACGTGGGAATGCTCATCATTCCTTGTTCTGACCGTGGAAAGGGACTCATCTTTGCGATCTGAAACATAAAAGGAACATGTCAATATTTACATTGCACATGCTCCCGGAGCGCATACTTCGTCACTTACAGTGGTTATAAAAAGTCTACACACTACTGTAAACAAATTAGCCAATGAAAAATCATTTCAGAACTATATCCACCTTTAATGTGACATATAAACTGTACAACTCAATTGTAAAACAAACTGAAATCTGTAAGGTGGAGGGAAGAAAAAAACAAAGAAAACTAATGTGGTTGCATAAGTCTGCACACTCTCTTATAACTGGGGATGTAGCTGTGTTCAGAATGAAGCAATCACATTCCAAATCGTGTTAAATAGGAGTCAGCATACACCTGCCATCATTTAAAGTGCCTCTGATTAACCCCAAATTAAGTTAAGCTGCTCTAGTTGGTCTTTCCTGAAATGTTCTTAGTCGCATCCCACAGCAAAAGCCATGGTCCACAGAGAGCTTCCAAAGCATCAGAGGGGTCTCATTGTTAAAAGGTATCAGTCAGGAGAAGGGTACAAAAGAATTTCCAAGGCATTAGATATACCATGGAACATAGTGAAGACAGTCATCATCAAGCAGAGAAAATATGGCACAACAGTGACATTACCAAGAACTGGAGCTCCCTCCAAAATTGATGACAAGACCAGACGTAAACTGGTCTGGGAGGCTACCAAGAGGCCTACAGCAACATTAAAGGAAATGCAGGAATATCTGGCAAGTACTGGCTGTGTGGTACATGTAACAACAATCTCCCGTATTCTTCATATGTCTGGGCTATGGGGTAGAGTGGCAAGATGAAAGCCTTTTCTTACAAAGAAAAACATCCAAGCCAGGCTGCAATTTGCAAAAAAAAACATCTGAAGTCTCCCAAAAGCATGTGGGAAAAGGTGTTATGGTCTGATGAAACCAAGGTTGAACCTTTTGGCCATAATCCAACAGATATGTGTGGCGCAAAAACAACACTGCACATCACCAAACGAACACAGTACCCACAGTGAAGCATGGTGGTGGCAGCATCATGCTTTGGGGCTGTTTTTCTTCAGCTGGAACTGGGGCCTTAGTTAAGATAGAGGGAATTATGAACAGTTCCAAATACCAGTCAATATTGGCACAAAACCTTCAGGCTTTTGCTAGAAAGCTGAACATGAAGAGGAACTTCATCTTTCAGCATGACAATGTCCCAAAGCATACATCCAAATTAACAAAGGAATGGCTTCACCAGAAGTAGATCAAAGTTTGGGAATGGCCCAGCCAGAGCCCAGACCTGAATCCCTGTGGGGTGATCTGAAGAGGGCTGTGCACAGGAGATGCCCTCGCAATCTGACAGATTTGAAGTGTTTTTGCAAAGAAGAGTGGGCAAATCTTGCAAAGTCACAATGTGCCATGCGGATAGACTCATACCCAAAAAGACTGAGTGCTGTAATAAAATCACAAGGTGCTTCAACAAAGTATTAGTTTAGGGGTGTGCATACTTATGCAACCATGTGATTTTCTTTTTTGATTTTTTCTTCACTCTACTTAACTGATTTCAGTTTGTTTTTCAACTGAGTTGTACAGTTTATAGGTCAGATTAAAGGTGGAAAAAGTTTAGAAATGATTTATCTTGGTCTCATTTTTTGACAGCACAGAAACATGACATTTTAACAGGGGTGTGTAGACTTTAGACCTTTTCGATCCACTGTACCGATATATGTTGCTCATTTCAGACAAACGTCTTCACTGTTCTTTCCCTACATATGAAACGAGCTACTCATCTGGCTAATGATGTAGGAATATCACATAGATTACACATTAATGCATCTTTGGAGAGCCAAATGTGGTATTTTACCTTGGACGCAGTCCCAAGCTCATCCACGAGGGGATTTGTTCCACCAGGACATGTGCGCTGTGGATCGTCATTAGTTATCACCGCTTACCTATCTGCTGTATTCTGGAAAGAGATAGGCCAATATTAATAAAGTGATTGATGTGTTATTTGTGTCCTTCAGCATACGTGGCCATATTATTACACAAATACTCGCTATGTAGCTTACATTGATGTAGCAGTTCTGTTGCTGGTCATGTTTTTCCATGTCTAGGTTGTTGAAAGAAGAGTTGACACGACAGCAGCTCTGTAAGGTTAATATGATGTTAGGATTACAGTCACAAATTAGACAAAGTATGTGTGTATGGTATTTTTCAACGACATTTTGATCCCATTTCATGTGGTTTGGCAGGATCAGACAATGTGAACAATCCTGGTCCGTAGAGGTTGTAGTTGACTTTAAAAAGGGATTGGGAATCTTTTTACATTACAAAACCAAACAGGCGTTAGGGGCTATCCTGGATAAATAGATAGGGAGTATTGATCCAGGGATGAATACGATCACCAGTATCTGGGCTCAGGAAGGAATGTTATATTTTTCTGCCCTGTGTAGACAATTGGCAAAGCTTCACATTTTGTTGTTCGGTGACTTCCTCTGGATCAATTAACAATAATTCTGCGTATTGCAGACCATAGATCTATAGAGGTTGAACCTGATAGACTAAAGTCTTTTTTCCATCTAAATTACTAGATAACAATGTAACGTGGGGCATATATACATTGACATAGTGGGATATATAATCCACTCAAATTATCTATGCCATTGATGTTTATAATCGTCAGTACTTAAGATGTGTATGAAAATGTGTGCTTACTTACCTATAACTGATCATATGGCTTGTTCCAGTGTACAAACATCGACAACGTCAGGGAACTCTCCTCTACTGTGGACTGGTTGGAATTCTGTATGACAAGGGCGATGGATAAAGGTGGATTTGGGAGTTAGGCATAATCCAGATACATTAGACTGTGTTCCATGCATATTGGGTATGTACTTACATGTGAAGTACTCACGAATTAGGCGGGCACGTTGTTGTGACCCCTGCAGATTATCCAATCAGGGGGAAATAAAGGCTCTTCCTCCCCAGGTAGCTTAGCCGCATCAATGTCCCCCAGACAGTTGGCCTGTACTGCTATATTGTGCAGACAGCAGCAGGCAACGATGATGCGACAAACTTTCTGGGGCTTTTATTGTAGAGCCCCCCCAGTGGAATGTAAACATCTGAAGCGCATCTTTAGTACACCAAAGGTACTCTCAATTACATTCCGGCAGGTTTTATGCGCAGCATTATACCGCGCCTCTGCCCGAGTATGGGGATTGCTCACAGGGGTCAACAACCACGGCAAACACCCATATCCTGCATCACCTGGTGGAAATAAAATATGATGTTGATATGAATAGGATGTTGTGATGTTTGACAAAGCATATGGCCAAATATCGTCATCATGACCTATCAACACATCCCTGTGGCTAATACACAGTTAAAGATATATGTAAGGGAGATGGATCATGAATGCATCTGATAGGATAATTAGTAGTGTATTAACACATGTATTCTATATAAAGCTTCAGATCAATTACAATGTGATTTCCACAAATGTAAAATCCAGATGTTCACACCCACAGGACACTTACATGAGGCGGAGATACAAGGGAAATACAACAGGGTACATATTGCGACCCTTCTGGTAGAGAGCAGGAAGTCACTGTTGCAGTTCTTGTAACGAGCACATGCCAGAGGTCTGAGGTGAAGCGTGATAGTGTATTCTTGTGAACGGAAATGTGATGCTAATTCAGGTGGAATTTCCCAGGGGCGGACACGATCAAACGCAAATGCCAAAAGACCATGGATATTTTGATAACTTCAAGGTAAGCTAATTCATGTTTATTCCTGGATATATTCAGGCAAGAAAAAGTTTTCCAAACACTATTAATTCTCCTCTATCAGATGAATTCTGAAGTCATCTCACTTACATAGCCCTTACAATAACACACAACACGTTATGTAGGCTAGAGATGTCCATGTCACAGGATACAAGGGAATGCATCAGAACATAAACCTAATGATTAATCAATTGTGGTTTTTGGCATATGTTGTTGTGCATACTGTTTGGCCAAGCTAACACAGGGTTCTGGCCAGCAATGAGCTATTCTGTTCTGGCTTTGGGAGTATTACTCCGTAATGCACATGTGAACATCAGAGCAATAGAGGGAAACATGATGTACCGTATGTGTTATTGTATCCAGTCATAGTAAGATATGGTTGATTGCCATTACTAATGTGTACTCACCCAGTAGCCAACCGGATGGAAATCTGCCGGACTCAAAGATGTCAGATATTCCGGATGCACGCAGGATATAGGCGTCGTGAGCACTTCCCGGGAAGCCTGCATACACACCTTGTATGCGCATGTTCGCATCGCAAACAACCTGGACATTGATTGAATGATAATACTTACGATTTCTGTACAGCGCTTCTTGCTCTCTAGGAGGTATCAGTGCCACGTGTGTACAGTCAATAGCACCAAGCACATTGGGGATACCTCCTAATTGGAAGAAATCAAACTTCACCTTTGAGATCTCTTCAGCAGTGTTAGGGTAACTGATGTATCTGGCAGCTCTCCGACCAATAGCACGGAGGAATGCACGCAGACAATTCAAGAGGCTTGGCTGAGACATTCCTCCGGCTATGCTCAGGGTGGTCTGAAAGCTACCAGAAGCAAGGAGGTGTATTGCAACTAACATCCGTGTCATTCTTGGGATGGCTCTATTTGCCCCTGAGCGAGGCTCCAGGTCCGCTCTGAGAACCTCATAGAGCTCCCCAAGACTGGCACGGGTCAGCCGAAAACGCTCATACACCTCCCCATCAGTTAACCCCTCTAGAGTGAGTCTCTCCCTGTACACATTGGGTGCCCGCCTCCTCACAGGCTCCTGGTCAGGCTCCTGGTCAGGCTCCTGGTCAGGCTCCCCCCCTTCTGCCTGAGCCACCACATCCTGTACTCCCCCCAGCAGCTGATCACCGACAACATTGTCAGCCTCCCTGGGTGCAGGTGGCCCTATATCCCTCTGTCCCTGTGTTACTGGAGCTCTCTCTCCTCCCTGATCCACTCCCACGATACTAGGCATGGCCTGTGGTAATTCCCTTGCCTGGCTTGGTTCTGCCCCAGCATGGATCACATCACCACTCACACCCTCATTCACTCCCAGACACTCCTCTCTGCCACTCCCCATCACCCCCTCAATCACACAGCTTGCTTCCTGGTCTTCATACTGTGCTAGGTGAGCTGCACAAAAGCATCTCAACCTCATACGCCCACTCATCCTGGCCATCATCCCTCTCACATGATCATCCATGCTGTTTCAGACATGCTGATGACTTGTTGGGGATGGGGTTATATAGCTTACATTACATAAGCACTTGGCCGCATGTAATTGGCTGTCCCAACACGGGCCGCCAAGTGCGTATGTAATTGGCTGAGAGTCCCAACGCGGGACGCCAAGTGCGTATGTAATTGGCTGAGAGTCCCAACGCGGGCCGCCCAGTGTGTATGTATTGGGACTCTCAGCCAATTACATACGCACTTGGCGGCCCGCATTGGGACTCTCAGCCAATTACATACGCACTTGGCGGCCCGCATTGGGACTCTCAGCCAATTACATACGCACTTGGCGGCCCGCATTGGGACTCTAAGCCAATTACATACGCACTTGGCGGCCTGACACTAGTCTGTTGGCGCGTTCGCAAGCTGATAAGGGGACGTTATAGCGAGACACGCCTCTCAGCCAATCACGTACAAGCTAAGAATTTGATTGACAGTATGAGCTTATAAATGTGATTGATACAAACCCATGCGCTGACTGTGTTGTAAGAGCCATTGGAGTTAGCACACAGTTCCAGGAGCAGGTGGGAGAGAGTTTGAGTTGTGAGATTAGTGGTTTGGAGAGAGGTAGATTACTTTTTTGTCTTGTTTCTTGTTTACTTCCTAAGTACTTACATTTAAGAAATACACATATTTACAGATTTCACATATTTGCAAGACACATAGATTAAATAACACACATAGAGACATATATATAGTTAGGACACACACCCCACACACCCATCCCCCCACCACACCCCATCCCCCAACACACCCCATCCCCCACCACTTATTAAATACACATAGCACACACATCTTTTCTTTCCAACAGACATTCCAGTAATACTTTTATTTCTTTATCGTTCTTTTGATTTGTAGGCGCACTCTTTTTGATTGTTTTGGATTTTATTACTAGCATATTTACATGTAAGAGATACACATATTTACACATTACACATATTTGCCTGACACATAGATTAAAGACACATAGAGACATACATAGTGTTAGGACACACACCACACACCTCACCCCCCCCCCCCCAACCTTTGCACCGCATCCCCCAACAGTTATTAAAAACACATAGAACATACACTTTTTTTTTTATCACCTATATAACAGTTACACTTATTTTGAGTTATCCTTATTTTGTTATATTTTCAGCATGGAGGGAGGAGATAGGTGGAGAGGAGAGGAGCGGAGAGTGAGGAGAGTGTAGTGGAGGGTGGAGGAGGTGTCCCCGGAGGGGGTGGAGGAGGTGTCCCTGGAGGGGGTGGAGGAGGTGTCCCCAGAGGAGGAGGAGGAGGTGTCCCCGGAGGAGGAGGAGGTGTCCCTGGAGGAGGAGGAGTGGTCCCCAGAGGGGGGGGAGGAGGAGGAGGAGGAGGGAGACAGAGGCACTAAGAGAGGAGGGACAGAGGGGAAGGGGCCTGTTCCCAGGGGGCGGGGTAGTTTGCGGAAGGGACAGGCCTCAGGAAGAGTGCAGGGAGGCCAGCGTCCCCGAGCACAGTCGAGAGAGTAAGGGGCTATTAGCAAGGGCAGGCGCAGGGCCCGTAATTATACGCCCCAGGAGAATATGGTCCTCCTGGGTGCGATCCGTGTCCGGCCCGTCATCCTTGTTGCAAGGGAAGCGAAGCCTGGGCCTAAGGAGGTAGTGCAAGTGATGAAGGAGGTGTCGACGGTTCCTAGGGGCTTGAGGTCCTTGAAGCACAGATATGTGGATATCAGGGCCACAGTGAAGAGGAAGATGGCCAGAGAAGCTGAGGGACACAGTGTCGCCTATAAGGAGTGGGAGAGGATCGCAAAGGACTTTCTGACACCATCGCCCGCAGCTGGAGCTTCATCCCCGGTGGCCCAGCAGGACCCAGCCTCCAGTTCAGGTTAATATCACATACACCAACATGCCACCACATGTGCATCACACACACTACACATGGTGACCAACAAGGACACTGACATGTCAGCTCCATGGAATTAACAAGGGATGGATGGAAGTGTCATTAAATCCATGAAGCTGACAAATCACTGTCATTCCTGGCCACCCCAAGAGTAATTAAGCAATAGAGTCCATGTACTGGTGCGCCCAATGCAGCCTATGCAGTTACAGACCGCATAAGAAATCCAGACAGTGTTAGGAGCTAGGAGAGGTCAAGACAAGAAACCAAAGAATAGATCCAATCTAGCAAATGAGAGCTAATGGGAGTTGCAATTAGGAGAATCATCCATGTTCAGGCATAGATGTCAGATAGTTAGGAGTGAAAACATATCAATGTATTGATCAGCATACTAATGACATGTACCTTTCTTTTCTCTATTTCAGCATCCAGTAGGAGGTCTGGGTCCAGTGATGAGCCACGAGCGGGGCCGTCAGCCCCCGCCCCGCAGGAGACCGCTCAGGGGGAGGAGGCTACAGGCTCATCCGAGGGCCCTGGCTCTTCGGAGGGGGAGGTCGTGGTCGTTGACAGCCCCCCTGTCCAGAGCCCGACTGTCCCCCTCCTCCAAAGACTTGCCATCTCGCCGGGGCCCTCAGAAGGAGTAAAATATGCCACAGCTCCTCCTTCCCCACACTCTGAGCCACCGGGGACACCAACATCAGAGACCCTGTCTCCAGCCGGGTCCCAGATCCTCATCCTCCTCTGTCCCCGCCATCTTCCCACCCGAGGCCCCCCACCACCAATGACCGAGGCTGCGCTGCTGGAGTTGTTGGCCGTCGTGAGGAGGATTGATGCCAACATCTCTGGCATGAGGCGCAGCCTGGACAGGCGCTTTAGGGAGGAGAGGAGCCATCATCGTAGGCTGGAGCAGCATTTGGTCAGGCTGCTGGGAACGGGGCAGGTCACCAGCCAACAGCAGCCTGGCCCCTCCTCTCCTTCCACCATGCCTCCGCCGCCACCACCACCCGTGGTGCCACTACCTCCTCCTGCTCCCCCACCACCAACAAGGAGACGGCGTCCGGCCGTGGACGAGGCAGGTCCTGTTCCCAGGCGGAGGAGGACCTAGGGGCTGTGGACATAATTGTGCCTTCTCAACAGCACTCCTCAGTAACAATCTATTGGTCACAATGCTGACCCCATCTAGCCTGGCTACAGAGTTTTGGATCTTTGCCTATGTGATGGTGACATTTTGTATGCAGATGGCTACCTCCCATCACATGGTCCATAACCTCTTCTCTGTGGACACGTAGGGTTCGGTTGAACATGCCACCAATTGATGGTCACTGGGGAATGCTGTTGTGAAGGGATGCTGCAGTCCCCTTTTTTTTTAGGCCCTTAGATTTTATGTTTTCTCTTTGTTTTTCTTTCCATTTGTTTTGTTTTAGGTACAATTCAGGCCCATGAAGGCATCTCCTGCATCTGCAAGCATTGTGGAGGAATTATATGAGGCGTAAGGTTTTCCCAGTGCCTCTCAGGTAGACATTACTCCAATGACAGACCCCCCCCTTAACATGTAGCTCCCACAATCTTAAAGCTATCATATTGCCAGATATCTCAGACATGATTATTGTTAGCTGAAATGTAGACTAATACCGCTATGGCTGTGGACTTGCAAAGTCTCACAATGGCATGTTAATGACAGCCAGCATTAATATATGCACTAATAAAGCATGTGATCCTGACCTCAATATCGGTCTGAGAACAGATCTTTGGGTCTGATGTAAGAAACAGTGAATGTGGCTGCTGACCTTTGTGTCCTGTCCATATTAATGGGTATTTGCCCATATTACTCATTATCCAGAGACCTACTGTAGCTAATAGTTAGTAATGCTTGCAGATGGGAATCACGTGAGTTGGTATATTGGTACAGTATTTAGCACTTCACTGTACATGCATTGTCATTATTTTTTTTTATCCTCCTCCGCCTTTTTTGGTTTTTGTTGACCATTCATTTTTGTGGGCAATTTCACACACCATACTGTATGTGTGAAACTGGATTGGATTACACAGTCCAGAGGTTGAATCATTTGTTCAATTGAACAGATCCAGACAAGTTGTAAGTGCCATGCACTCTAATGGTTTCTTCAGTTAAATGGAGAGATTTCTGGTTCCGGTTGCAGCATGTGACCCTTGTAGGTGCTATGCATCATGCTTATTCTAGACTATTAGATTGACCCCTGTAGGTATCCCCTTTTTTTTATTTAGCCCCTTGCTCTCTCGGGACCCGCCCACACCACACCCATGATATTAATGCACAGTCTTGACCACTGCTGATTGTGGTGTGTGTCCAAAAATAAAGTTTTGTTATACCGTTCTGTAAATGCACAGTCTTGACCACTGCTGATTGTGGTCTGTGTCCAAAAATAAAGCTGTGTTATCCGGTTCTCCCCATGTTGGTGTGTTTTCAATGGTTGGGGTTAGGGGACATCCACATGCATCACATTAGTGTCACATTACTATAGCTGTAAACTAATGAGCCGGAGTTAACCTGCAATAAATCCATACATACTAAGAGGAATAATAGTCCTAATAGCATTAGATATCATATAATGCATCTAATTGATCTACAATCTAGGCATAATAAAGGGTTAATGCACAGGCCAAGTACAATTAGCGGGACTGGGGAGTAGGAACATTCCCCTGTGGGCCTAAAAGGATAATGCTAGGTGATACTGCAGTGGGTTGTCAGTTCCTTCTCCAGTGATTATTGATTTCTCCGTCAATTCTGCTCTCACACGCACTTCCCCAACATCACTTAGCAATCGAAACTAATGTAAATTGATGAATAGCAGAACATAATGGGAGGTCACCAAATGGGAATGAATGGTCATCTTGGCACATGGCCACCAGCAATGGCGTGGGACTTCCTTGGATAAGAGTAGTGGCGATTACCCCTGATGGAGGTGAGTTGGCTGGTGCTCATTGTGCCTCTGCAAACCTTCTGTGTGTGTTTGCTGCCCTTGTGGGTGGGAGAGTGACATCAGAACTGACAATCCACTCCGGTCTCACCAGCATAGGAACCTTGTAAGAAAGCAGTGACAGAGGGTCAGAGTCGGACCCGACCGAAAGACCAAACAAGAGGTATTGTGTATTTCAATGAAGCTGTGAGCTATCCCATTAAGGGTCATTGTGGGGGTGTGAGTGAAAGCTGAATGCAGGGCCAAATCCCAAACCACTGGGGAAGGAACTGACAACCCACTCCGGTCTCACCAGCATAGGAACCTTGTAAGAAAGCAGTGACAGAGGGTCAGAGTCGGACCCGACCGAAAGACCAAACAAGAGGTATTGTGTATTAAAATGAAGCTGTGAGCTATCCCATTAAGGGTCATTGTGGGGGTGTGAGTGAAAGCTGAATGCAGGGCCAAATCCCAAACCATTGGGGAAGGAACTGACAACCCACTCCGGTCTCACCAGCATAGGAACCTTGTAAGAAAGCAGTGACAGAGGGTCAGAGTCGGACCCGACCGAAAGACTGAACAGGACATATTCACATACTCCATGTGCCCCATATTTATGTTCCCAAATGTAGATGTGATGAGCAACATGTATACAAAATAACAGGGTTAATATGGCATTATTTGGATGTTTTTGTGTTTTTATGTAATCAGGTAGTGTGTCTTTAATTTTGCTTTATGTAAGCTGCAGCATGGCTTTTCATTCAAAATGTAACAACTAATTGGTTGTATAATGCCTTTGCTTTGGTGGGGGGAGGGGATGGTGAAATCAATGCTTTTCCTCTGTTAAACTCACTTTTATATTTTTAAGTTGTCTGTACGTAATGCGTATACCATTTTAAGTGTGTTTTCTGTGCACTTAGCGAATTTGCGAGATACGAGCGTCTACGCAAGGAATTCTTGTCCGCTACTTACTACGTAGCGCTTATCGGAGGCAAATCTCGGCAAAGTAGTCCGAAATTACGCAAGTCAATCGCAAGTCAATCGCAAGTCGACTCGGATATCGTAAATCGAGTTACGATGGGCCTTTGCGAGATACGATTTCATCCGCAGCTCGAATTTAATAGGGCCCTAAATCTGGTGATATTAGTTTTTGTACATGTTGGTTATGAACTGATACTAGTGTGTCAAAATAGCAAAGGGTTATTTACAACTACTATCCAAAAGGTTATGGCTCAGATAGTGTAGCTTCTTTTATCACATATGATGGCCATGGAAATACCATAAATCCATATTAGGATATTTGAGTGTATATTCTATTAGTGACATGTGGTTGTCTGTGATTACTCATGAGTACTCACCAGTAGCCAACAAGATGGTAATTGACCAGACTGGAGCATTCAATATATAACGGATTGACGAAGAATATGGGATATTTGTATGCGCATGTTGGCATCACAAACAACTTGTACATTGATGATACTGTCCACAATTTCTAAACAACGCTTCCTGATATTTAGAAGGTGTCAGTGCAACATGTGTGCAATCAAAAACATCTAGGGACAGCTCCTAGTTGATGAAAATCAGATTTCACCTTCAAGATCTCTTCCATTGTGCTGGGAAAACTGAATATCATAGTATTCCAAGCCATAGTATGGAGGAATGTGCTCAGACAGTTGGAGAAGCTTGGCTGAGACATTTTTTCTACTAGGCCCTCAGTGTTTTGAAAAATACCAGAATCAAGGAAGTGTATTGGGGCAAACATCAGTGTCATTCCGTTATAGCCCTATTGGTCTGTGAGAAAGTCTCAAGCTCCTCCCTCAGGACCGCATAGAATTCTGGGAGACTGGCATGGGTCAGCATAAAATGCTCATACACTTCTCCATCAGTTAACCCCTTTAATGTGTGTATACTCTGGGTGCCTGGACCCTCATTAAAGGCTCCTGAGCCTGTTCCCCTTTCTGTGGATCTTGCTGGCCATTAGCACCCTGCCAGGTCTGTGGGAGGAGGTGTTGGTGGTCAAGTGGGGTGGTGCTGAGGGCCGGGTGCTGGTGATGGTCCTCATGGTGTCAGTGGCCAGAATGTGGCGGTGGTGGGAGGAGGAGATGATGGTGCTACCATTGCCCTTGTGTCAGTCCAGTACGTGGAACCAATACCCCAAAATGTTCTTTCAATATGGGTTTATTAACCTTCTATCTATCTGCTATTTGCTGCATGCACTCCTGATAAATATGATGCTGTACAGCATTGATTGTGATATGTATGCCTCTGATTGTATCCAGGGAACTGACATGTGATGGTCATTGTTGTACAGTATTTTCATGACTAGAGTTATCTATGTGTATGGTGTACAAGTGTTGTACATGTGGGTGTATGCTGTTGTATGTAATATCCACCTGGCACAGAGGCTGGATCCGGTGCCACCACCAGGGCTGGAACTCCTGGGACTGTCCTGTCTTCCATCATGGCTTTCAGTATCCTCTCCATTGCCTATAGTGGACAATTACTGTGGGACCACCACTTGTAGATTCTGCTCCTCTGGCCTCCTCCTCCATCATCCTTCTGATGTTTGCGCGGCTGTTGTCATAACGGTGCCTCACAGACCACACATCCCTATGGCAATAACCTACTTGGGTCATTGCAGCTGCTACCTCCTTGCAGGCCTGGCCCCTGGTGCCAGCCTTAACCTCCCTCAGCCCTTAATGTGGGCATATGCATGCTTAGCATCAAGGAATACGACATTTTCCTCTGGCTTATAGTTGGGGGCCCTGTGTTTGGCTCTAGTCCACCCAGCTGTGGACTGGGATCCATATCTCCCTGTTCTGACCCTGAGGCCTGTCCCTAACCACCACTACCCCCCTGAGATAAGGCCCCTCTACCCCTGACCATGAATTATATGTACTTCAATCTAGGGGCTCGTCCCACCCTCCCTCTACCTCACCTCCTGCCCTCTCTCCCTAGAACTACTACTCCTAGCAATCCCCCCTCAGAACTAACACTCCTAGTCCTACCCCTCATAACTAACACTCCTACCCCCTCCACTATCACCATCTCTGCCTCCCTCGCCCTCTACGCTTCCCACGCCACCTCTACCTCCCTCCCACTACCTCTCTCCCACATCCTCCCTCTAATTCCAAGGGCCCCCTCTCTCTCCTCCTCCCTATCTCTAGCCTATTCCATCCTCCTCTCTCCTCCCTCCATCACTGATCAAATTAAATATAAGGATACATAAAAATAAGTGTATTTGTATATTTTGGGGATTGGAAAAAAATATTATGTACTATATGATTTTATTTTTCTGCATGATGTAGGGTGGGGGATGGGTGTGTGTATGGTGTGTGCTATGTGTCTGTATATTATATGATATGGGTATTTATGTGTATTGCAATTTAATTGTATATTAATCTCATTATATGTAATAATTACAGTATGAGAAGATGAACCTGCACGCCAAGATAACTATCCTACGCTCACTCTCTCTCTCTCTCTCCAGAACCGAACCCTCCAACTCCAGGACCTGCGTGCTAACTTGTAAAAATCTGCACCATAGTCATCTCTGGGGTGTGATGCTTGCAAACATATTTAGTATGCCTGTCAATCATTTTTCTGTTTGATGTGTCCCATTGGCTGCTACGGCTGTGGCGCAGCAAGAATAGCCGGATCAGATGGAGGATTGGAGAAAAGTTGCTTTTGGATTTCTTCCTGCGTTAACCAGTTATTTGGTAAAGGTAGTGTAGCCCCATTATGTTGCAGTGTCCCAATCACTGGTACCTCCCTTGTGTATACCGAAGAAAATAACCTATTTGGCTAATCTGCCTTTTCCTGGTCACTAATTATCAGGTGGCCTGTGTCACATTGTAATGTTCTTATAGCTTCCTTCCTGGCCTTCTTCCCATTAACATATTTAACAAATATTTCAGGGTTAGTCTTACTTTCCTTTGCAACTAACTTTTCATTTTCGATTTTAGCCAGTCTAATAGCCCTTTTGCAAGCCTTGTTGATTTCCTTGTACTTACATAAAGCCGTCTCTGTCCCCTCTTGTTTGTACAATTTAAATGCTTGTTTTTTTTCTCCTCATTTTCATCTTTTATTCATTCTTAAGCCACATGGGTTGTGATTTACTCCTCCTACATTTATTTCCACATGGTATATGGTGATAAGTATGTTTATTTAGTAAGGATTTGAACGTTGTCCATTTATGTTCAGTATTTTTACTTATCAGATCTCTGTCCCAGTCTATACTTTGTATTGTTGCCATTAGCCTGGTAAAATCCACCCTTTTAAAATTAAGCGTTTTTATTGGCCCCTTACAGTTATGTTTTTTTAATTCAATCTCAAATGAGACTGTGTTGTGAACACTGTTTCCCAAAGGTTGCCCTATTTTAACATTTGATACTATATCAATATTATTTGAAATAACTAAATCTAAGATAGCCTAATTTCTAGTAGGTTCTTGTATAACCTGGCCCAGATAATGATCCCTAAGTGTACTTAAGAACCTGCTCCCCTTAACTGCTGGTCACATTTATCCAGTTTATTTCAGGGTAATTAAAATCTCCCATTATTAGAACTTGACCATGCTTAGCTGCATTTCCAATCTGTAACAATAATTGTATTTCCTCACTTTCAATTATATTTAGGGATTTATAACATACTCCTACTAATATTCTTTCAGAATTTGCTGCTCGGCTATTTAACTCTACCCACAAACATTCATCTTTATCACTAGGTCCACCATAAATATCTTCTCTGACTATAGGCTTAAATTCAGGCTTAACATACAGACAAATCCCTCCTCCTCTTTTACCATTGCCCGTATCTTTCCTAAATAGATTATAACCATCCAGATTAAGAGTTCAGTCATGAGATTTATCCCACCATGTTTCAGTAATGCCTATTAAATCTAATTTCTCATTAACCTCTAATAATTCTAACTCTCCCATTTATCCTGGCAAGCTTCTGGCATTAGCAAGCATACACCTTATGTTATGAGTCTGTAGTACGGAAGTGCCTGCCACCGTACTTGAGTTACTTAGCAATACCTCCCTATTGACTGTACTAACCATCCCCCATGACTAGTTAATGCGTTCCTTACCCCCTCTACACTTTCTACCCCATTACTTCTATCTCATCCCTTCCCCCACCTACTAGTGTAAAAACTCCCCCAGCCATTCTACCATCCATTCCCCCAGCACAAACGCTCCCTCATCATTAAGGTGCAATTCATCTCTGCTTTAGAGATTGTACCCAAGTGAGAAGTCAGCCCAGTGCTCTAAAAACACAGCCTAAAAAAAGCCTATGTGCCAATGTGCCCAGCCTGTACATATGTGCAAATGTGCCCAGGCTTTATCTATGTGCCAATGTGCCCATCCTGTACCTATGTGCCAATGTGACCATCCTGTGCCTATGTGTCAAAGTGTCCAACCTGTACCCATTGGCCTATGTGCCAATGTACCAAGCCTGTATCTATGTGTCAATGTGACCAGTCTGTGCCTATGAGCCAATGTTTACGAATTTTAATGTATTTTTATTTATATATATATATATATATATATATATATATATATATATATACAGTGCCATGCAAAAGTATTCACCCCCTTGACTTTTTACCTATTTTGTTACATTACAGCCTTAAGTTCAATGTTTTGTTAATCTGAATTTTATGTGATGGATCATAACACAATAGTCTAAGTTGGTGAAGTGAAATGAGAAAAATATATAAATAAAACTATTTTTTAGAAATAGAAAACAGAAAATTGGCATGTGCGTATGTATTCACCCCCGTTGTTATGAAGACCATAAAAAGCTCTGGTGCTACCAATTACCTTCAGAAGTCACATAATTAGTGAAATGATGTCCACCTGTGTGCAATCTAATTGTCACATGATCTGTCATTACATATACACACCTTTTTTGAAAGGCCCCAGAGGCTGCAACACCTAAGCAAGAGGCACCACTAACCAAACACTGCCATGAAGACCAAGGAACTCTCCAAACAAGTAAGGGACAATGTTGTTGAGAAGTACAAGTCAGGGTTAGGTTATAAAAAATATCCAAATCTTTGATGATCCCCAGGAACACCATCAAATCTATCATAACCAAATGGAAAGAACATGGCACAACAGCAAACCAGCCAAGAGACGGCCACCCACCAAAACTCACTGACCGGGCAAGGAGGGCATTAATCAGCCAGGCAGCACAGAGATCTAAGGTAACCCTGGAGGAGCTGCACAGTCCCACAGCAGAGACTGGAGTATCTGTACATAGGACGACAATAAGCCGTACGCTCCATAGACTTGGTGTAATGATATAGGAATCACAAGGTTGTGGAGACCAATAGCCAAGGTCAGCAATAATCTAGTTCAGCAACTTGTAGGTTAAACATGAACAAGCTTTATTGAAGGGATCAGGAACCAACAATAATCTGGCAAGGATACAGAGACAGGAAGTGCCTTATATAGGCCAAGAACCAGACAGCTGACCAGACACAGCTAAAGAGAGTTGTCACTGAGTGCATTGCTTTTAGAGTCAAGGTATCAGATCCCAGGCAAATCTGCAAGAGGCAGGCTGGCGTACCGGTAGGGAAGAGGTCCAGCAACATGCAAACCAGGGTTCGAATCCCAGCAGAGTCAATTCCTCACACTTGGGCTTTATGGCAGAGTGGCCAGAAGAAAGCCATTACTTTCAGCAAAAAACAAAATGGCACATTTTGAGTTTGTGAAAAGGCATGTGGGAGACTCCCAAAATATATGGAGGAAGGTGCTCTGGTCTGATGAGACTACGCTATGTCTGGCGCAAACCCAACACATCACATCACCCAAAGAACACCATCCCCATATAACCTATTTAGGAAAGGTAGAGGCAATGGTAAACGAGGAGGAGGGATTTGTCTGTATGTTAAGCTTGAATTTAACCCTATAGTCAGAGAAGATATTTATGGTGGACCTAGTGATAAATCTGAATGTTTGTGGGTAGAGTTAAATAGCGGAACAGCAAATTCCCAAAGAATATTAGTAGGAGTATGCTATAAACCCCCAAATATAGCTGAAAGTGAGGAAATACAATTATTGTTACAAATTAAAAATGCAGCTAAGCATGGTCAAGTTCTAATAATGGGAGATTTAAATTACCCTGAAATAAACTGGATAAATGAGACCAGCAGTTCCTCTAAGGGGAACAGGTTCTTGAGTACACTCAGGGTTCATTATCTGGCCCAGGTTGTACAAGAGCCTACTAGAAATGAAGCTATCTTAGATTTACTCATCACAAATATTATTGATATAGTATCAAATGTTGGAATAGGGCATCCTTTGGGAAACACTGATCACAACACAGTCTCATTTGAGATTGAATTAAAAAAACTAAAATTTAAGGGGCCAACGAAAACTCTTAATTTTAAAAGGGCAGATTTTAACGGTCTAAGGGCAGCAATACAAAGTATAGACTGGGACAGAGAACTGTCAGGTAAAAATACTGAACATAAATGGACAACATTTAAATCCTTACTAAATATACATAAACATCGGCATATACTGTGTGGGAATAAAAGTAAGGAGTAAATCCCATCCAATGTGGCTTAACAATGATTTAAAGATCAAGATACGGAGTAGAAAACAGGCATTTAAATTATCCAAACAAGAGGGGACAGAGACTGCTTTACAGGAATACAAGGAAATCAACAAGGCTTGCAAAAGCGCGATTAGACTGGCTAAAATAGCAAATGAAAAATTAATTGCAAAAGAGAGTAAGACAAACCCTAAAATATTTTTTAAGTATGTTAATGGGAAGAAGGCCAGGAAGGAAGCTATAGGAACATTACAATGTGACACAGTGACCAGGAAAAGGCAGATGAGCTAAACAGGTTCTTTTCTTCGGTATACACAAGGGAGGTACCAGTGGTTGGGACACGGCAACATAATGGGGCTACACTACCTTTGCCAAATAATTGGTTAACACAGGAAGTAATCCAAAAGAGGTTGGAAAAAAGAAATGTTAATAAAGCCCCGGGTCCTGATGGAATACATCCAAGGGTACTAAGGGAACTGGGTTCTTTAATAGCCAAACCATTATATTTAATTTTTCAAGATTCACTCAACACAGGGTCTCTACCAGATGACTGGAAAAAAAGCTGATGTGATACCTATATTTAAAAAGGGAGCAAGAGCAAATCGGGGGAATTTTAGACCAGTAAGCCTCACTTCTGTAGTGGGGAAGCTTTTAGAAGGGTTAATAAGGGATAATATACAAGAATATGTCTGTTTGAACAGGATTATAAGTAGGAGTCAACATGGATTTATGAGGGATAGGTCATGTCAAACAAATCTAATTAGTTTCTATGAGGAGGGTCGTAGGAACCTGGATCAAGGCAACTCAGTGGATGTAGTCTTTTTGGATTTTGCAAAGGCTTTTGATACAGTGCCACATGGGAGACTATTGTGCAAACTAAGAGATACAGGAGTTGCAGTAAATATCTGCTCATGGATTGAGAGCTGGCTAAAAGACAGGAAGCAAAGGGTTGTTGTTTATGGAACATACTCAAATTGGACTAATGTGGTAAGTGGGGTTCCTCAGGGTTCAGTATTAGGTCCTCTCCTTTTTAACATATTTATTAATGACTTAGAGGTAGGATTGGAGTGTGGTGTCTCCATTTTCGCTGATGACACGAAGTTGTGCAAGGTAATTAAATCAGATAGTGATGTGCTTTCCCTCCAAAGGGATTTACAGAAAATTGAGGAATGGCATCTAAATGGCAGATGAGGTTTAATACGAATAAATGTAAAGTTATGCATCTGGGAAGGAAAAATAGCCATGCAATTTATAATCTTAATGGAGCAAATCTAGGTGTATCAGATATTGAAAGGGATTTGGGAGTGCTTGTGGACAACCACCTAGGTAACAGTGCTCAAAGCCAAGCAGCAGCTGCAAAGGCAAATAAAATATAAGCATGTATTAAGAAGGGTATAGAAGCAAGGGAAGCAAATATAATTCTACCACTATACAAATCTCTGGACTGGATTTATTTCTAATTAAAAAGGGAATTCAGGGTTATCATGGATAATTAGAGAGGCAGTATTGATCTAGGGAGAAGTCCGGTTGCCGGTGTCTGGGATCAGGAGGGAATTGATTTTTTATTTTTTTAATACAACTAATTAATTAATAGCTAATCTGTATATCGCAGATCAGAGGAGATCTTAAAAGGTTGAACTTGATGGACTGAAAGTCTTTTTTCAACCTTAAATACTATGGCCCTCATTCAATTGCGATTTAGCCAATTGAATAGGGCTCTAAATAAGCACATAACATATTTTTTTAAAGACGTTTTTAGTTAGTGAAGACCTTGCTTTTGCATAGATGTTTACTGACTAAAAACTTATTTAAATTTTTTTTTATTAATTTCGCACACAAACAACATTACCTGCCTTACAATCTTATTGCCGTCATTTTTTAACGGGCAAGTCGCTAGTACAGGGATATTCTTGAGCAAAACCTGTACTACTCTGAGCGTGATTTGAGGCTAGGACGGAGGTTCACCTTCCAGCAGGACAATGACCCCAAACACACTGCTAAAGCAACACTTGAGTGGTTTAAGGGGAAACATGTAAATTTGTTGGAATGGCCTAATCAAAGCCCAAACCTCAATCCAATAGAAAATCTGTGGTCAGACTTAAAGATTGCTGTTCACAAGCGCAAACCATCCAACTTGAAGGAGCTGGAGCAGCTTTGCATGGAGGAATGGGCAAACATCCCAGTGGTAAGATGTAGCAACCTCATAGAGACTTATCCAAAGCGACTTGGAGATGTGATTGCCGCAAAGGTGGCACAATAAATTATTGACTCTAGGGGGGTGAATAGTTATGCACATTTACTTTTTTGTCCTATTTGTTGTTTGCTTCACAATAATAAAAAAAAAATAATCTTCAAAGTTGTGGGCATGTTCTGTAAATTAAATGATGGAAATCCTCAAACAATCCATGTTTATTCCAGGTTGTATACACATTTGTATATACAGTACATGGATACACAAACATATAATCACAGACTATTGGAGAAGGAACTGGCAACTTACTTTATTACCTTTGCCAAGAAAACTATATGGATGAGCATAATCAGACACAAGATGTGATTGGCGTGCTGCGTTCATATGGTCACAGAGAGGTGGACATGACTGAAAGACATATACATATATATTTTAAAACTCTGTACCCCAAGATTTATTTTCCTTCCTACGCTCTTGGCTTGGTAGTATTTACTGTGCCACTACTGCACTTTCAGTTGCTTTTTCAGGGATTAGCATAGGGCTCTAAGTTACTCTAGCAAGTTCAGTTATCATGGATACAATAGAAATACTTGTGAGATTCCTGAGAGGGCAATAGGAAGGGCTACGCAATACCATTCCTGAATGTCAGAGCCTGCAAGAAATCTATTTATATACTAGCGAATTGCCCGTCAAAAAGGTCGTTTGTGGTGTTTTGCGAGTATCTTGTGGTGTTTTGCGTGTTTAGAGTGCTGTAGCCACGTTTTCGTTTTGTTCGACGGCCATTTTTTCTCTCGCGTAGTGATTTTTTTAGTGTCTAAACTCTTTTATTTTTAGTTAACTGAAGGTGTAAGTTGTTTTTTTGAGGTCCTGAATGCTTCCTCTTGCTGTAGGTAAGCTTTTTATGTATGTGCATTTATTGTGTTTTTAATTGTGTGATGTTCGCGAGTTGCGGCCGATTTTTGCGAGGTCGTTATGTGTCGTAACGTGTCTCGTATGTTTTTTGCGTTGTGAGGTAAAGTTTGCGAGGGTCGCGGTTGTTGTGTCGTGTTGTTTGCGTTTTAACAAAAATTTTGCGAGGGTCGCAGTTGCTGGCAAGGAACACCTTTGGCGCTCCATGCCAGCAACTGAGGCCCTCACCCGCAGCCCTCGCTACGCGAGCCCGCAAGCATTAGCAACAACTCGTACGCTCACAACTATATATGTGATAGAAAACTGACAGTAGAGCACTGCCAAGCTTGATACTATATGTGTAGAGATATTCTTTGATTTGAACCTATCATATTCTATGTTTTCTTTTTTAATGAAAGTACTTAAAAAATGCTCAAACATCCAATTTTTATGTTTCCTTCTATTTATTGTAGGATATTAAGCAAGCTTTGGGGGTTTGTTAGAGAGCCTTCCAGGCAGGGGGATCCACTGAGCATTTATGTTTTTTGCTATGCCTTCCTGTAGGCTCCCTCCTATTCTCCATTTTTTCTTTTGCGTTTGGATGTCTGTTTTGCTTTAAAGTCCAAAATGTAATTGTGTTTTTAAGGAATATATTTTTATAAGTGCTGTGGTTCAAATTCAAATAAATTAAATAAAGTGACTTTTAATGTTTTAATGTTCAGATAGTTTATCTGGAATTTTGTTAAGCACTGAACAATAGGAAAATAGTTGTCACATAATTCACAAACATGTGATTTTTGTCCCAAAGTACAGTGGTCATTTAAAACACACATTTTGTTAAAAACATTCTATCAACCTTGTAAACATGATCATTGTGTGAAAAGAGAGCCAACGAATGTTGAGAAAATACTCAGTTCTTAAGGGGTTAAGAAAAATTAGACAGTAGACGAACAAAATATCATAATGCTAGTATGCATCTTAAAGTAATAATTGATAGTGTTGATGTACAATTTGTAGTGACCTATTGATACAAGTAGCAAAGTAAAGCAAATAATTATATTGGTAATAATTACTCATAAATCTCAAATATCAGAAATATAATCTCAATCCCTCATTAGTACAGTCCAGTTTCCAAAGAACTTGACATTTAATGAAGATTATTGCCCGTCAACCACAATAACACTGAGATTGGTGTTCAGTAGCGTTTTTCCATCCCTTTTAACTGAATATTTTGAACTTTGTAGAAGTTCATTTGCAAATTCTTTCAGGTGTGTTGGTGCAGTTTCATTGAAGTTGCATGTTTCAGTTAACATATTCATTATAATCTGGCCATTTTCATTGCCATTGATGAAACATTTAGTTATATCCACGTTTGATTCAATGTCATAAGATTCATACTTCATTCCTTGTGAGTCAAGAATATCAATGATTTCTGCAGAACTGATATTTACAGCAAGAGTGTACTTGGGCAGTTGAGATTCAATCTCAGCTAAAAAATTGTACCATCCACTGTGTCCTAAAAAAAAAAACAGTCATTAATATTTATATATGAATATATAGGAGACCAAATAAATTAATTTAAAAGAAAAAACAATAGTAAAACATGTTGGACAAAAAGCACCATTACCAATTGTTTTGTCCAAAGACACGAGAAGAAGCGATGGGGTGTATAAAAAGTGGTTTCGGTGTGTTTATCAACAAATTTCTTCCAAAGGAAAGTAGTGTACATCTTTGTTGGCATCAAAATGTAGGCATGTGGAAAATTTGGTGGTTACCACAAAGGGATTACTTTATACTTTAATAAGAGTAGATGGTAAATCCTGACAAGGTCCACTTAAACGTTTTCCATGTAGCTCAGAGTCATGCTATTTTAGGTTATGTTCAGGTTGCCATTCAATCTAGTCCTAGGAAGCTTTGCTCATTCTTTGGAAATCATTTACCTCACTAACCTGTAATCTTGTGAAAGAGCACAAGATTGTAAGGTAAAATGTTTTTTTTTTTTTTATTGCACTAAGAACAGCTAAAAAATCTAAACTTTTAAGTCTGTTTACATACAAAGTCTATCCTGCCTAGTTTCTGTTGATAGCAGTTTTTCCCGGAACTCAGGACTAAACTGACCAGTTAACCCATAATTGACTAATTTAGCTGATTCCAGCATTTTATGCTCTGCACAGATGTATTTGTTTCTTTTGCTCACTACACAGAGCTGTAACTGTATGCCTGGCAGAGGGAAATCAATGACACACATAAAGACAGATTTTTCTATATTTGTCTTATGGATGTATTTCAAACTTCTAAAATAATTTCAACATGCTTTTAGGGGGTCTTTACTGTGATGTTGCCCAGATTGTACTAAAATAAGTGTCCCTGTAAAAATCATTTCAATCCCTTTCTCTGTTTTTAGCTTATGAAGGTAGTAACTAAATTAAACAGCTTTCCAGAGGATGCACTATAAATAAACACATTGAAAGAATGCATTAATGCCTTGCATATTTACAAGGCTATCCAGAGAATGTATTACACGGTTGTAGATATAATGGATAGACCAGATGTGCCTATTTGTTCTTATCTGCTATGAAATCTAAATTTCTCTCCTAATCAATCTGATCTTTAATAAACATTCATTTATATATACTTACTGGACAGAACAATTATAAGGAGTTTTCCATGTGGTGAAAGGCAGCTTTGATAGAACTGAATTGTTCCAGGAATGTCATTTACATAATATATCATCTGAAAATACAACAACATATATTATAGCAAAATGTTTTCTTTGAACGTGGAATTATTTACAATTCTTGTTTTCCTACAAACCAAGGCTACTAAAATGTGTACTTCTGTTTCATAGGTATGTTTTCTCAAAGTATAATGTATCTCTAGGAAGGGCTTTCTTCCAAGACCCTAAAACCAGCCTGCCAGGCTATTTATATATTTCTGTGCTATCAGACAACCTGGGAGAAGCAGAAAGAGCATGGTTGCAGGACCCTGGAAGTTATAAGTTTACAAGGCCCTGAGGTAAAATTATACATTGAATTTAAACTCAGTTTTAGGTGTGGAGTGTGATGTCCAGATAAGTGCTAATGCAATTAAACACTTTCAGTTAAAAAAATTAGTGCATATGATGCATATGAGTCCTGATAAAAATAACAAATAAGCCAGAAGTGTGATGTAGACAACACTTAGAATGATACTATATCCCCAAGCCATGTTGAGAAATATTTAGTAGCAATTGAACAATGTAGTGATGCTTTAACCTTCCTTGCTATTGTGGAGACTAGACTTGTCCTTAGGGATATCAGTCACATGTGACTCTCTGAATTAGGTAAGTTAATGAGTATACTTTTAATTAAGACTGCAGTAAATAGATTTTTTATTTTCGCTATACAAGAGCCTTGAATAAAACTGTCCATGTTGGTTTCTTGAGAGGGCGGTAGTGTTTAGCTACCTAAATATTGTAGATATTCTGTGGCTCTAATAAGACATGAAAATAATCAAGTGCCAAGATAAAGTCTGGAGAAATCACATAAAGACTCAATTATAATAGCAGGGATAGAGTTGTAATATTTAAGTGATAATAATCTTATCCACTTATAATTTCTAAAGAGCTAGATGTAACAGCCTTTTATGTCTTTCATGGATATGACGCTAAACAAATACATAGAAATCAGTGTGAACAGAAACTCTTTCTCTGAGGTCTCTTGCTATTTGAGACTTTACTGAGTGTCTCCTGACAAGCGTTTCGACTAAGACTTAAGGCACCTTCTCAATATTCTATCACATTTAAATAGTAAATTACTGTATATACTCGAGTATAAGACAAGTTTTTCAGCCCTTTTTTTAAGGCTAAAAAGGGCCTTCTCTGCTTATACTCGAGTCACTCCCCCTAGTGTCTCTCTAACCCCCCGTGTCTCTCTACCCCCTGAGTCTCTCTAACCCCCCCCGTGTCTCTCTAACCCCCCCCCCCCCCGTGTCTCTCTAACCCCCTGTCTCTCTCTCTGATGAGGAGGAGGGAGGTTGAGGTTGAGGAGGGGGGTTGTGGTTGAGGGGGGGGTGAGGAGGGGGATGAGGATGGGGTTTTGAGGATGAGGATGGGGTTGAGGATGGGGGTTGAGGATGAGGATGGGGGTTGAGGATGGAGGTTGAGGATGGGGGGTTGAGGAGTGAGGTTGAGGGGGGGTTGAGGAGGTAGGATGAGGAGGGAGGTTGAGGAGGGGGTTGAGGAGGGGGTTGATGTTGAGGAGGGGGGTTGAGGATGAGGATGGGGGGTTGAGGGGGGAGGATGAGGATGGGGGGTTGAGGAGTGAGGTTGAGGGGGGGTGGAGGAGGTAGGATGAGGAGGGAGGTTGAGGAGGGGGTTGAGGATGAGGATGGGGTTGAGGATGAGGAGGGAGGTTGAGGATGAGGAGGGAGGTTGAGGATGAGGAGGGAGGTTGAGGTTATACAGGGGGGTTGAGGTTGAGGAGGGGGCTGAGGATGGGGGGGTTGAGGATGGAGGGGTTGAGGATGAGGAGGGAGGTTGAGGATGAGGAGGGAGGTTGAGGATGAGGAATGGGGTTGAGGAGGGAGGTTTGAGAATGAGGAGGGTGATAAGGGAGGGGGGAAGAGACACAGGGAAGGGAGAGGGGAGAAGAGACAAGGGAGAGAGAGGGGGGACACAGGGGGCAGCACATTTCCCACCCTTGGCTTATACTCGAGTCACTCATTTTACCCAGTATTTTGTGGTAAAATACGTGCCTCGGCTTATACTCGGGTCGGCTTATACTCGAGTATATACTGTAATTAACCTTTCAACTGGGTTAATTACGTTTCCTTGCAGGAAATTAATGAATCCTTAGATTGGATTCTTAAGTTAAACACAGATTCTACCAACAAATTGTCTGGGAGGAATTTATAAATTAATACTGGTAAGGTTGGATGAAGAATTGAAGATTTTTAACCCATCTCACATTACTCTGAACAGGACACATCTATCTTCATTATTAAAAGATCTGTCCTTATCATCAACCAATAAGATGAATCTCTTTAAATGGATTAAAAAAACTCAACCTCTTTGGGAGGAAATTAGCCCTACAAAAATATTTTAAGACCAAAGAAACCACACTGTTTTTTAATGAACAAATTAGTGAAAATGAAATGAATTGTGCTTGGGAACTTTTACAGGAAAAGTATCCTGAAGGATAAGACAGTCTTCCTCTCACAAATTTGAAACCAAAAAACTAATTCACACCTTCATTATAAAATTTACCAATATTGAGGTATTTAGAACCAGTATGAAATACTCACATAGTAAGTAATAAATGCTAAAATGGCACATCACTTAAAGTTCAGGGAAAGAGCTGAGATTAAACAACTACATGAAAATCAAAATAAAACAATCAAGACATCTGATAAAGGGGGACATATTGTGTTAAATATAGCGAAGAGTATCATAAATTGATGGGATTGTTACAAAAAAAAACAACATACAATCCAACAGCTAAGTTTAAAAAAAGAACTGGACCAGATACTGGAAAGGGGTTAATGTTTAGACTTAATCTGTCAAAAAGAAGATGAATTCCTTTCCATAAAACATCCAATGATAGCTTCAATCTACAGTTCACCAAAAATCCACAAAAACACCCCCAAAAAACCCACCTGGAATTAACTGCCTACCACAGAACTGTAAAGTTTACATGTATTGCTTACTACAAAATGTTTTTACATTGTTTTCACCCTATATCCAGGATACTAAGGATGCATTCCTTAGATTAGATAGCTTCAAAACTGACCCATATACTTTCTTAGATAGTCTTGATGTGGCGCCCCTGCGTACATCAATAATACTCTTAGCTACGTGTATTTTCTAAAGCGCAAAAGCTAACAGCCTTTTATAATTTCTCATTTCCCGGATCTTATGATAAACTAATAAACAGAGGTCAGTGTGATCAAAAGCTTGGTCTCTGCAGTCTCTTGCTCTCTCTGGCTTTACCGAGGCTAGATTATGTAGTGCTACCCACACAAGTAAAGCGGTGGCCGCAGTTGCTGGCAAGGAGTGCCGAAGGTGCTCCTTGCGCTGGTGGAGAGGAGCGCCGTAGGTGCTCATCCCTAGGACCCCCTACGACTTTCAGGTCGCAAATGCAAAGCGAGGGGCCACATTTGCGGAGGTGGAGGGTCTACGGCGCCTCACAACCGGTTACAAACAAAAAACAAATAGGCAATCACTAACTACAGACTTACCCAAAAAATATGACCCACAGCTACACTAACGGCTTCCCCTCGCGCACGCAGCCTATTTACACTACACACTGCACACATTGCTGACACTTACACCTCAGCTCCACAACAGTGCAATCCTACATTGTATGCTGCAGGAACATCAAAACAGATTGTTAGCTCTTCAGCACATTCCTTGCTGCATATATTAATTACAAAGAGGTAAAGTATATTAATTTATGATTTAATTAATTAATTAGCATAACAACAATAAAATAGACACAAAACAAAAAAGAAACACCACACTAGCAGCCTTGCAATAAGCGACAAAACTAGATCACTGTGGACCTTACAATAAGCGCAAAATCGCCTATGTTAACAACAATTAGACCAACCCAGAGGCTCGCAATGAGCGCCAAAAGCGCCCATTGTGAGCGCCAGCTTCCCAATGAGCGCACAAGGATCCCAGACCACCAAAACACTTACTCTCTGTGGTAAACAGCATTACCTGCCTTACAATTTTAATGCTGTCATTTTTTGACGGGCAAGTCACTAGTATATATATAGTTTTCTATTTATGCCTGCAAATTATACATTTGTCTCAGATCCTGTCAGTTACTTTATGATAGTTGACACAGAATGTGTACATATAAGAGGCATTCTAAATTTGCCTCAGTGACAGTGGCACCTTGATTTTTTACTTTTGTTTGGTACATCAGTGGAGAGAGGGCTGGGAGAATAAGGGGAATAGAGAGCCTTTGTGAAGATAATTGACAACAACCCCCTTCACCCTCACTGGCCCAGAAGCAGACTCATTGCTTCAGGAAATGCAACCATATCTCGCCAGAAATGTAAATGCCTGTCTCACACACAAGTTCCACCTATGTATCAAGGTATCCCCAGGGCCCAGCAGAGGCATCAACAGTTACCTTTTCTAATAATAGCTCTGTGACATTGAGTCTAAATAAAAGCATAATTAGGCGGAAACAAAGTTTTCAAGAGTTTTTTTTTTATTGTGTAGTAATCCTTTAACGGGTGGTAACAAGTAATTCCTCAGTCATTCTGGCTGCACATTTTAGAAAAATGTTTTTTTTTTTTCATTTTATTTTTGTTTTGTTTAGAAAGTAGATTTAAGCTACCTGCATAACTCAAAACTGTTCCTTATTATATAGAGCATATCATTAGGTAATGTAATATAAAAAACAATACAAATTATTCATTTAATTGCATAAAAATGTACTAATTATATAAAAGTCTCATTACCACAAATTGCTACATTGGCATTACTATAGGACACTGACTTAAAGGGACTCCGAGCAGTTGTTTTTTTTTTAATAATCTTTTTTTAACTAGAATAATTCATTTTATGCTCCTCTATGTAACTGTGATATGAAATGGTGGCTCTTGCATGCTAATTTACAGCTCAGAGTGCTTGATGAGTGTGGGAGTGGGGATCTAATTCCATGATAAAATTGGGGATATTGGTTTGATCACCACAGAAGCAGACAGGAATATTACTATATAAAATAAAAATAAATAAATAATTGATTAATAATTAATTAACAACTAATTAATATTTAATCTGCATATTGCAGATCAGAGGAGATCTTAAAAGGTTTGAACTTGATTGACTGAAAGTATTTTTTCAACCTTAATTACTATGTAACTATGTAACCATGTAATATGTGATATTAATTAGCACATGAAAGCAACTAAATAATATTTGGAAACCATTCATCTGCATATTAATATAGTTCAATAAAACCTGAATTTCTCAAGAATGGTTCACATTAGAAACAAATGGATAATAAATACCTTTAATAACCCTAAAGAATCTTTAAGAATAACAACAATTTGATTTGGGTGACAAAGACACTTTAATTTAAAATAAAATAGTGCCTCGCCATCTACAGCACTCTCTTTTTTTTTGCTTTCCTATTTTTTGTCCTAATAGGTATATCTGACAAGGCTTATTAAAAATAGAAGAACTTTTTTACACTCTTTCCAGTGTCTGTTCATTTTTCTTATTTATTTACCTGAATCATATGAATAAAATCATATTGCTTCTTATTCCTGTTTAATTCCACCTGGTATTCACTTGTATCTTTCTCATGCCAGTTAAAATGTACATTGTTAAGGTTTTCTGCCTTGGAGACATTTTCTGAAACACAATGTTAGTAGAGAAATATATTATAGAACAAGTTAAAACAAGATTACTTATTTTCTTATTTTTGGGTTCAATAACATGTTTTATAAAATGAATAGGCAAAGTACTATTAAGTATGTGGCATTTCCTCATAAGGTTGAACTACATGGTTCACATTAAATGTATTTACACTCTTTAAATTAGCCATTAAAATTAGCTTACAAATTAGCCTTTGTCCCTTAATATGTATTATACAAAGAGATGAAGAATGCCGTTATTGGACCATTGTGTTTAATATTTTTCTCAGTATGGTCTTTTATATAGCTAAACTTGACAATGTGTGAAAAATGATAGAAAACAAATATGATAAACAAAGCCTTTACATTTTTAGGTTTTATATACAGGGGCGTAGGAACTGGGGGGAGATGGGAAGGACAAATCCCGTCCAGATTATATGAACAAGGGACACAAAAATATCAAAATTAAACTTAATCATGCATTACTAGATTTGGCCACTAGAGCTATGAAGCAGTATGGCATTCATATGAAAGACTTGACCCATAACTTATATTTCATCATTACACTGGTGGTAGAGCCACCCCTGCTACCTATCCCAGGAGTAGAGATGAACGGCACCACTCATGACCAATTTTTTTTTTCTCTTTAAAATGTATCCCCCCCCCCCCAGATTTTTTTTGGCTCCTTTGCCCATATTTATATATGTGTATTTTTTACTGTGTGGTTTCATTTTCTTGTTGATTTTGTCTCTTGTGTTCTTGGGAGGGTGTGTAAGCTAATGATCTTCCATTTGTTTAGTGGAAAGTATTGGCAGTTGTAGCTTCCATAATTTTACTGTTCCCTGGATAAAGGCTCCATGTGCATTTAAAGTCTTCTCATATCTTAGGAAAGTGATCAGCAAATTAAACTGGTAGATCATAATTGCAAATAAAGGATAATAATTTAAAGGATATTTTTATTTGTCATTAAAAAAAATATATTCCTGTTCTTCAAAATAGTATATTTTAAATACATAACCACAGTGATCTTTTAATGTGATAAAATCTTATCATTATTATGTTTTCAATAATATATATACCTTTGTAGATGGGAAGGTATTCCGTGCTTGGCTCAACAACATCATTATTGATATTGAGATCTGGGTATTTATTCTGTAGTTTGGAGAGGATAGGCAAATCCAATTCACCTTTAAGAAAATCATAAATATTGTTAAGTTTACAATATTAACACCAGCCATTATATGTTTACCTTTATTGAAGTCTCTAATACAGTTTTCCAAAATTAGTTCATTCATAGCAGGTACCAAACACTGCGGCCTTCTACAGTATAATGACCAGCTACTACCAGAAACATCCTAGAGTTAAGAAGAACTCTTAATTTATTAGGGAATGAGACGGAGTAAAAAATAGTTTTATCTGTTGGCTTTTTTATTGACCACCATGGTCACCTACCACATAATGGGAAACAAATAGAGTGGGCCCCACATTATATTGCCCTGGGGCCCTCTATTCACTAGGTCTGCCACTGCCACTTCTTGCAATGTATCCTACAATTGTGATCTAAATTTACTCAAGATCAGTCCAGTTCTGGGGAAAACAAGGAAATGGAGAGCACTCTCCTATCGCCATGGTTTTGGTTAAAGTGTTATATAAATGTAAGTAAATAAACAAAAAAAATGGTATTGGGATCGCAAAACCATATACAACACCTCATACACCCAATGACCTCTTAAAGACCACTACAAGACTTTCAACAGGTACATTTTTTTATAAGTTCCCCTTTCGACAACTCCAAATGTAATATCATTATATCTCCTAAAGAACTGTACATTTCAGTAACTAAAGTTAAATAGAATATTAATAGAGTTTAACATACCTGTACCACTTCCTAAACTTAACACATTGAGAGTAGATTTCCCGATGCCAATGCTAAAACAAAAAAACATTGACAAATGTAATATGCACTTGAGTTACAGATAATGTTATTGTACATATTATGGTAAACAGACATTTTTGCTCCATCAGTGATTAAAAATAATAGTAACACTAAATAATATGTAGCTTAGTAATCTTTCTAAAATTATTTATACGTTTGGAAGGAAGCAAGCAATGGCATTGCCATATTTGCTACTCTGAAGCCACCAAGATTAATGATTTTTTTTTGTTATAATAGACCTCAAGAAGTGCATTATATTAATTATAAGGATGCTTTTGTAAATCTCTAATGATAAATTATTATGGGGCCTGCAGATGTTGATCTTGCTCTGGGCAAGGCGTTATAGGCATTATATATTGTGTTACATATAAGTTACATGGACAGCAAAACTGAACTCCCACTTGGATTGCTTGAAAAAACTATCTATAATGCTAGTGTGGTTAAAGTCAAGGTCAAGCTTTGCTTTTACAAGTCAAAATATAGAAATGTTATAATCATTAAATATTTGTAGTATGCTACTATATATATATATATTGGGAGACAGAAGTAAAGGTAAGCTATAAAGTAACTGTAAGTTGACACAAAAATGTATATATAAATATAAGTCTAATTATGAGTTATAGCAATTATGAGTAGTTATGTATTGATAAGCATAAAAAAGGAATATTTTATGCCTTCTTTGAAAAGTCACATATTTATTTCTAGAACCAATAAACAGCAGTGATACAAAGAAAAAGGAAAGAAAACACAATGAAAACATTGAAAAATGTAATCTATGCCAATGTATGCACGGTTAATACATAACAGGGCGCTCAGATTGGACCTTTTCACTGCTCTCATGGCCGATCCAAATCTTTATCTGTCACTCTTGCCCAGCTTTCTACCTCCCCCACTCCCTTTAGATTGCATGATTTCAATTTGTAAGGTGCTTTGATAAAAAGAACTATATAAGTAGGATTGTAAGCTCCAAGTCAGGGCCATCCATCCTTTTGCCATGGGGTAATATTGTATTTTGCTTTTTACTTAACCCCTTTATAGTGCTACAGAATATGTTGGTGCTTTATAAATATAGGATAATAATGACGAAATAACAATCTTGCAATACATAATGAACCTGCTTTCTCTGTAGGTTTACTATGGAACATGCTCCCTTGAAGACTGAAACCAGCACTTGTCAAAATAAAATTCTTAATAATGAAAGCATAGACATATCTGTGTTATATTCCATGTAAAGCTTGATTATAATTATAAAAGTAAAACGTAAAGCAGTCATTGTTTTATAGCAGAATGAGAGATTTAACTGCAATAGCACAAATAGCTAGTGATATTTACCTTGATATAATATCTGGCAGCCTTGTATCTATAAATCTTTGAACACATTGGTGCTCTGTTGAATGATCCAGGTACATGGAGAATGATTCTGCATATTGTTTGGAATCTGTGATCAGTTTTTTCATGGAGTTCATCTTTGAGAGTAATTAATCCTTTGAGTGTGTCTGTGGACTTCTGTTAAAACAAATACAATCAAAGTTATCCGGATGATGCAGCATATGATGAGTCAATTATTTTCATAGAACAATTTTTCCATGAGAACAACATACTAGGTGGGAAATGTTGCAGCCTTTTTAGAAGCAAATACGATTTACAGAATCATGAAGCTCAATGACAAAGTTTGAACATGAGAAAGGTTTCAGACATAAGACAGCAGTAGAAGTGTACTAGGTGACGATAAGACTATCATTAGCTACTGATGAGGCGCTATATACGGAAGAACAGAGAAAAAAACAATGTTTAAAGAGCAGACAATCATTTGCTATATTATGCAGAGCTTTATTATATTCACGCTGATATTAAAATGTCAAAATTAGAGAGAACATAAGAAACTTAGAAGAAAGGTGTATGAGCCGGGCAAATTATTTTATGATGAACATTATGAGAGCTGTCTCAGGTATATTTAATATGCACAGGGCTGGTGGTCATAGAATGTTATGCAGAATCACATTTGTAGGTAATTAATCAGTGATTGATTGATATTGTTATGTGTTATCACTATTGATGGGATACTTAGAGCAACTTAAAGCAGATGTATGAGTACTGTCACTGTGACCCTACAACAAAAAGATCAAATGGGGAGGTAAAAAAGAGATGGAGAGAGATAAGAAAAACATAGAGAATGCCGGGTATAGATGCCAAACAAGTGGGTATTTTGAGCACAACATTTTAGACCCTATATATATTATGATGGAACTCTATATGGGCTAACATCTATTAATGAAACCCTGGACTTTCAAAATGCATTCAATAGAATAAAATACAATCCTTCTCTGGAACTTCAAAATTTCATCCCAGGAGCACAAAAGCCATACTCTGGATCTGACTGCTTTGTACAGGACTGCTGTCTAACAACTCCTGGTTTCCATGGAATAGTTTAGAAAACACGGGATGAGTCAAGTATGTGAAAGCTAATATATAGCTTAAACAGTATCAGCATGGAATTATAGTTTTAGTTGTTAGCTGCCAAACAACACTTTTTAGAGTTGCATGAATGCAGTGAGAAGAGTGAATACCAGGCTTTAAAGGTCAAAACAAGAATTAGAAATCAAAAACTTATTAAAGTGTCTCTTTAGGCAAAGTAATTTATTGTATATAAATTATTTACGGCAATTAATTTGATCCTTCTCAATGTAATCTTCATGTCTAATTTTCACTCTGTTATATCAACAAATATAATCAGTCCCAAAGGCAGAGATCACAAATAGCAAATACTGATGATTGCTTAGTACTTGACAGGTATTTTCTCAAGGCAGCTGATTTGCAGAATACTTGAGAAAACACCCAGCAGAAGCTAAGAAACAAAGACCTTTGTGATTATTTTCCATTATCATACACACCAAACCACAGCTTTTAGGTATATATATTGTTATTTTTGTGTTTATTAGTGTCTCAAATTTTGATCTAAAGTTTATCATAACCATTCTAGCTGATATTTTTAATTAGTAATATGATGAACTTGCTTCTGAAGTTTCATTGTTGCTCAGTAAAAACATTTTGCTCTGTTTCACTGTGCAATCAAGAAACTGGAATCCATTTACTAGATGGCACTTATCTATACTGTTGTGAGGTGGATTTTTAAACTATATTATTCTGAGAAATATATAAATATCTGTGGTTTTATTAGCATGGCATTTTAGAATTAGTCTAATGATGGCCAGAATATCTAGCACTTACTATCTGACAGAGAAAACTATATTTCCTGCTAATAACAATACACACATACATTATATATATATATATATATATATATATATATATATATATATATATATATAAAGAATAATGTATATAATAAATACATTTGTAAACAATATGGATGCTACTTTTCTTGCATTACTTTGCCTGAGATCACATTCAGTTCTTATCTGTTTAAATCAGCTAATGCTCAGTAATAAGATATGTTCAGTGACATTCTAATATTTTAATCTCATGGAGGTCCAGAAGGATCCCCATAGTATCACTAAAATTAACCCCTATACCATGAGGGGCCATGGTTTCACTACTGAATCCCTATACATTTACATATTTTTCTTCTAAGTTTAAAACTATGTAGAAATAATGTATAATTAATATAGTATATTTTAGTTTTTTAAACTCATTGCTCAATAAATCTTCTTATTACCTGCACCCTTAAATCTCATTTTCTCTAAAGTGAACTTCTACTTTCTTAGTGGATTGTCTGTATAACCATCTCACTTGCATTTAAAAATTGTAAATACTTGTAACATTGATATTAAGCAGTACAACTCTGTTTGTTCTTGAACTGTTGAAAATTAGCTGCTGGTTTTGGTGAATTAGCAGCTTCTGTCAGTAGTATAAGATATAGTATACCTTTAAAGGTCTACTGTGGTCAAATATTTAGTATATTTTCTTTTGAATAAGAAAACTTGGTACTGTGAAAAATGTTAGAAAAAAAGCAATAAGCATAACCTTTAGATTTTTCAGTTTTATAAGCAATTATTCTTTACTGTAGGTTTACATTTTCTATACTCGGCATGTCCCTGTAAATTAGTAAGCTTTCCATTGTGTACGTACAGATTTTCTGTGTATTCCAAGTCTAATCAAACCTCAGGAGGTAGATCACTGGAAAAAAAAATAGTTGTTCTCACAACAGCGTAATTACATAAAAAATTATAAATAAAAAAAATTATATTATTATAGAAGTTGATATTCCAGTTCAATTCTTCACAAGGAGCTGCACTATGTTTTAGATATGGTCTGTGGAAATATGTCTCTTTCATATAAACTTGCACAGTAGTGATTTTAGGGTTTCCTATAATCATTTAAAAATATTTTCAGCTAGGGCTTCGTCACATATAAATATATTATCAATCAGGGTCCCCTATACACATATCAATATAAGGTCGATAAAAATATATAAATACACCCCCTATGTGCTAGGCCATTTTTTACAAACGACCTGCAGCTCTCGAGTTACAGGTATGAAGCACTTGATGCTACCTCTTTTAGCACTCATTTGGCAATTCAAACAGAAAACTTGGATCCCATTGGACATCCTGAAAAACTGGTTAACCAAACATTTCTTTCCATTGCAATGATACTGCAGGCAGAAAGGGATTGAGGTCTAACTGCTACTGTTGATGGGCAATGCTCCAAGCCACCCTACAAACTTGGCTGAGCTCCATTGCTGCTTTCCAGTGGAAGTAGTTTTACTGCCACCTAACACTACTACACTCATCCAGTTAAGGGATCATTGCAACCTTCAAAGCCTTACAAACGACCAACAGCTCTCAATAGATCTATGGGTATACCCTGCTAAATGCTACCCCTTTTAACACTGATTCACCATAGTGCCCTTTTTGCTTTAATCCCAATTGAATGCTCTGCTATTTGTAACTTTTGTCTAATAAAGCCCTTTTTATAATAAGGCATGTTACTCTGTCGATTCTTTACAGAAAATTAATAGAATTGTAAAACTTTATTAGACACTAGGGGCCTCATTCTATTAGCGGCCTCAGCCGTTGCGGGGCCGCAAGGACCGGCCGCAAGCTATTCTGCTATTCTATTCCCTTACAGCCGGAGGCTCCGACAGGCTTGCGGCCGGTGCCTTGCTATCTCTTGCGGCCGCTCGCGCCAGAGGAAAGCCTTTGATCTAAAACGGCCGCAAGAGTTTTGCAATTCAATTGCTCCGGGAAACCTCTCTGCAAGGCTAAAAACGAGCCGCTGCTTACTTGCAGGAAAGAGGTCCCGCTAGCACCAATTAAGCACATAAAATAGCTCAAATAAAGCCATCCTGCACTTTGAGAAGACTATAAAGGGATTTTAGGTGTTAGAAAAAATAGCACATAATTATCCTATACTCAAATCCGTAAAATATTTTATTTTTAATATCCGTAAAATATCCATGTAAAAAGTCCAGAGTGCTTGGAGCACCTCAGACACGCCCACGCCGCAGCCGGAAAATAAACAGTTAATTTGAACTCGGGTTTGGGCTGATGTGCAAGCTTGAGAGTGGGTTACTTTTAATCCTCATGTCCCCCAATATGATCCCTAGCATTTACAGAGCTGTACAGTGCAGGCTTGAATTTATTTTTGAGTTTTTATATTTCACAGCTTACGGCCGGTTCCAAGATATGCGGCCGGCCGTAAGATGAGATCCTTGCGGAGCCGTATAATAGAATCGCGAGTTAACTGAACCCCCGCAAGGAATCGCAGCCTTACGGACGATTTACGGCCGGTAATAGAATGAGGCCCTAGGACAACGGTGCTTGTTCAAGTTAAAAAATAGATAACCTGGGCCAGAAAGAAAGGTCTAAACTACGCAATTTGCAACTTATAACAAAGTTGATATTAATATGCTTGTTAGATAGTGGCAGGTAGATGCTTAGACAAAGCTATTGGAAAAACCAAGCACACTAGTTGATTCAATTGTATTCAGTAAAGTGGCAACTGCAGCTGGTAAGATACCATGCCCAACTAGCTCTTATGTATCCTATTCCACTTAATACTTCAAAGGGCCAGGTTACATAAAGTTTAAAAACATGAGAAGGGAAAAGGGGTATTTAAAAACAACAACGGGCTGCTGGATTATGTATGAATTGGGCAAACAAATACATAGATAAATACTGAGAGTAAATCCAACTCACTGAAATATATATATTAAGAGAATTAGCAGCTGGAAGAACACAAGAAGACATAGTATAAGTAGGAATGGGAAACATAACATCAATAGAAACATAAGTTAAAACAACAGTAAATTCATTTGGCATGTTGCTATTGCTCCAGAAATGTAATGGTGACTTCTATATCATAATATAACTAATGTTGTCTAATGCTTTTCTTTTTTTATCAATATTTGTGGTCATTTGTTTGTTATATACCATTGTATATACCCAAATGAATAATAATACATAATTGAGTAACTTGTACAAGGTCATAAAATATATTACTAGAATTCAGAACTTGTTATACTAGCCTCCAATCAATACTATTAAAATTACCTATAAATTATACTTTTCTTATTGTATATTACAGAGGTGTTAAATATGATTACAGATTTTCGAGCATGCTGTATAAACATTACATTAATTCACTTACATTGTCTTGAGATCTCCTTAGACTGCAGTTCTTGAAACTGGAGCAATCAGTGTTCAAGTGCTTCTGATTCAACTGACACAGCAGCCAAGCTTTTATACTCTCTGAGAGGCGTACCTGTTTACTAAATGCCTGATTTACATAAATGGTGTGCAATATTCTAGGCGGATAAAAGCTGAGAAACTGCACTGAGGTACAGTGGAAAAAAATAATAAAGAGCACAAATGTGTATAATTTCAAAGAAAAAAACAATCATTCACAGCTGATTTTCATATTATACTCCAGATTTTTATGTTTTATTGTGTGGTTATTAAAAGACATGTAATAGTATTATGTTTAATACACATATTTGAAAAACTGTTTTTGTAAGAAAACAAAAAAACAATACGTTTTTGGTAATTGAAAATAACAGGGAATGCCCATAGCATACCTAAGTATGATGTAGGTGTAATTGGGAGCCAAATATGACGTATACAGCTATAAAACTGCTCATTTTTCTTATGGCATCATTTGAAAAAAGAAATCACACACAAAATACTACTAGTGTTCACCCCAACATACATGTATCAAATGAGAGCAACAACCAAGAAGAGGCAGTAAGTTGTTAAATATAGATATTTAAAAATAACAGTGGTGAATTTAAAATGTTTATCCATTATATTTACTAAATATGTGAATACTTAAAAAAATATTGGCAAGTATATAAGTTAAGTATCTACTCAGTGAATTTTAACATATTTTTCCTTCTGTTTCACAATACAGTCCAGTCCCACTTTCTTATCTCATGTTGCTCATAAACAAATGAGACTACTCTCTGTTTATTGCTGTATATTTGGAGACATGATTATAGTCCCTTTTGTAACACAGTTTTAATAAGTGAATTGAAACACAGCAACAAAAACATGCTTGTACTAACTGGTTACTGTAGCCACCACCACAAGGTACGGAAATTAAATATTATTTAATACATTAAATTAGATTAATAACAGTTTCTTGTCTGTGGAGAACACAATTAATGTGTGTGTGATGTTGTGCTAATAATAATGTAGTATCTATATATATATATATATATATATATATATATATATATATATATATATATATATATACCTATATATAGAAATATATATATTAGAATTTCTGCAGCACACTCACAACTGACTTGTTAGTTCTACATTATAGAGTAACATGGGGAGTGGTAGAGTAACATGGAGAGTGATGGACATGTGGCTCTAATTCCAGGGCGGCTGAGGAATTTATGCCTAGGGGTGCCATACTTGTAAATCTTGTTCTTCCACTGTGTTCGGCAAACATTTTGAATGTTGCCATTAAGATGTTCTGTAACTTGATGGACCAGTTGGTAGAAGGTCAGATGATGAAGATGTGTGTTGTAATGGAATTGATAGTGATAATTTGTTGGAGAGGGTTGGGGATTGGGAGCTGTTTATTTTCTTTTTAATCGGGTTGTCCTGATGACTGCTGGTCTTGTTTTATATGCATTTATGTGTTTATTTCACTAATAAAAAAAACTGAAAAGATGTTTTTCTTAGGGCATCATTTGAAAAAAGAAATCACACACACACACACATCTTTCAATACTACTAGTGTTCACCCCAACATGTATATATCAAAACAAGAGCAACAACCAAGAAGAGGCAGTAAGTTGTTAAATATAGATATTTAAAAATAACAGTGGTGTATTTAAAATGGTTAAATTAAAATACTGTTTATCCATTATATTCACTAAATATGTGAATATTTAAAATAAAAAAAATTGGCAAGTATATAAGTATCTACTCAGTGAATTTTAACATATTTTTTCTTCTGTTTAACATTATAGTACAGCCCCACCACTTTCTTATGTTATGTTGCTCATAAACAAATTAGACTACTCTCTGTTTATTGCTGTATATTTGGAGACATGATTATAGTCCCTTTTGTAACACAGTTTTAATAAGTGAATTGAAACACAGCAACAAAAACATGCTTGTTCTAACTGGTTACTGGAGCCACCACCACAAGGTATTTAAATATTATTTAATAAATTAAATTAGATTAATAACAGTTTCTTGTGTGTGGAGAACACAACTAATGTATGTGTGATGTTGTGCTAATAATAATGTAGTATATATATATATATATATATATATATATATATATATATATACAAGGGTATATATATATATACAGATATATATACCTATATATAGAAATATATATAAGGATTTCTGCAGCACACTCACAACTGAATTGTTAGTTCTACATTCTAGAGTACCATGGGGAGTGGTAGAGTAACATGGAGAGTGATGGACATGTGGCTCTGATTCCAGGGCGGCTGCGGAATTTATGCCTAGAGGTGCCATACTTGTAAATCTTGTTCTTCCACTGTGTTCGGCAAACATTTTTAATGTTGCCATTAAGACGTTTTGTAACTTGATGGACCAGTTGGTAGAAGGTCAGATGATGAAGATTTATGTTGTAATGGAATTGATAGTGATAATTTGTTGAAGAGGGTTGGGGGTTGGGAGCTGTTTATTTTCTTTTTAATCGGGTTATCCTGATGACTGCTGGTCTTGTTTTATATGCATTGTGTGTTTATATCACTAATAATAAAACACAAAAGATAGGCATTTAAATAATTTTTCTTAGGGCATCATTTGAAAAAAGAAATCACACACACACACATCATTCAATACTACTAGTGTTCACCCCAACATGTATACATCAAAAGAAGAGCAACAACCAAGAACAGGCAGTAAGTTGTTAAATATAGATATTTAAAAATAACAGCGGTGTATTTAAAATGGTAAAAGGAAAATACTGTTTATCCATTATATTTACTAAATATGTGAATATTTAAAATAAAAAAAACTTGGCAAGTATATAAGTTAAGTATCTACTCAGTGAATTTTAACATACATTTTCTTCTGTTTTACATTATAGACCACTTTCTTATCTTATGTTGCTCATAAACAAATGAGACTACTCTCTGTTTATTGCTGTATACAGTATATGGAGACATGATTATAGTCCCTTCTGTAGCACAGTTTTAATAAGTGAATTGAAACACTGAGCTACCAAAACATGCTTGTACTAACTGGTTACTGGAGCCACCACCACAAGGTAATTAAATATTATTTAATAAATTAAATAAGATTAATAACAGTTTCTGTTGTGTGTGGAGAACACAACTAATATATAAGTGAAACACTGAGCTACATTTTTAGGTTAATTTTTCATGTTACTATTTTAATTTGCTGTTGTTATTTATATCTATATTCTAACCTTATAAAATAAAAGTTATATATTATACAACTTACTGCCTGTTCTCATTTTGAAGCACATGTGTTGGGGTGAACCATAGTTGTATTGTTTTCCATTTCGTCTCTTATTTTTTTTATTTGTTTATAACACTTTACTAGTTTATCACCAATTACATAATCTAATAATATGCATATTTGGATATTGTGCACTTTCATTCTTGTACCTTATCAAATACTCTCTTTCAGAAGAAATAAGAACCAAAATATTTCCATGACTTTTCAAATATCTTATTTTTGGCTACCTGTGTTGTTGCTCCACCCTTGATCTTATCTTTTGTTTTCCCTGCTTAGCATGGCAGTTTCAGATTTCTATAATCTCATAAAGCTTCTTGAAGATGATATTGCAGACTCTGTAACCCATCTAGAAAATTATTTTTTCCAATTGACCCTCAGAAAGATATAACCTGTTATTACTACAAAAGCTGCATAATTTTGGTTCAGATAAATGTACTATATTTGAGAAAATCATCTACAGAAATAAAATCAATTAAGCAATTATCTTCTTTACTAGCTCAAGACTCTTGTTTCCTAATTTACTTGAAGAATAATAAAAAGTCTTCAAAGTATTAGAACAAAACTCTGTTTTGGATCTCCTCTCTCTGCAATATTGTACATACCTTATTATGGAAGATTTCTGTATTTCAGTAGGGATATAATCTACCTTTGTATCTTTTAACTTAGATCTTTTAACCACTTATCAATATAATAAAATACACAGTTTTCCTACCTAAAATAACACTATGTATATTTATGAGCTGCATGAGCTACAGAGGTCAGAGACAAACAGGTACAAATTGTATGATTTTTGTTGGAAAAATATACCTTTTCAGCACTTATATAAAATAAAGAAAAATATGTAAAAGTAAATTATTTCATATTTCTAGTGAAATCCAAAAGCCTGCTGGAGACTTATACTTTACATTTTTACGACAACTATTATCGTTACATGTGCAGGTTAAAAAAGAAACGGCCGGGGTAGTATAAAAGCACAAAAAAAAAATTACGCAAATGTGCAATGTGGGCAAAAGCACAAACAAATAGAAACTATAAAAACATATTTAAAACTATTGTATTCTCACTAGTAACATACAGAAGTGAGACCATAGCTGGACCATAAACAAGACCAAACACCCTAGAATTGATATCTTTGAATCGTGGTGTTGGAGAAAACTGCTTAGCGTTCACTACATGAAGATCCATTCAATCCATACTACAGGGAATCAAATTAAACTCTTCTCTGAAAGGTATGAGGTTAAAACTCAAATATTTTGGCCATATCATGAAAAAGTCAGGATACCCTAGAAAAGACCCTGATGCTGGGAAAAATTAATGGTATACAAAGAATGGGTGGAGGAGGTAGAGATAAATAGATCAAATCATTAAAGCAATGAACATGAGCATAATGGATCCCTGAAGGCAGTAGCTGATAAATATGTCTGGTGTACTGCTGTCCATATGGTCATGGAGAGTTGGACACTACTGAATGACTAAACATCAACAAATGATTATGTGTCTTATGATGTTTATGAAAATAAATAATTAGAAATCAATGCAACAATGCTGTTGGAAATTCAAGAATTGATCACCAGGGAGAGAAACCTTACATTTTTTTGTTTGAGATTAGAACACAAAGTATTAAGAAACCAAATAAATAAGCTTACATTTGTAATGCCATTTTCAGGAGGGTTGCAATAGAAAGCCTCTGACAAAACAGTAAAATCAGTTTTAAAGATTACAAAAAGTTTCTTTTCACTTGATTTGCAGTCCCCCGTTTTGATGTAGATCAGTATTGTTGAATTCAATTTCCATTTTAAACTTATTAGAATAATTTTACTGCAGGGTAGTTTCAAATGGGCTATATACATCTGCTTCACAACTCATGGCCAAGCAGATGTGTTAGCTTCTTAGGTAGATGTATACCTAAAGGCAACCATTAAGAACAATGAATTGTATGACCAATATTTAAACAATACTCTTTTGAAGAACAGCATTTGAAAAAAATACATACAGCTCTGAATTAATTACTTTGGGCCCTATGTAAATCAGGTGCTCTACGTTGGGGCACAGCCATAAACAGTCTTCAAGAGCTTTTTTTCCCTAACTTCTACACTAATATAAATATTTTACTCCCCAGGTTAGAGCACTTCATGCACACCCGTAAATCCTGCTTTAGACGCAAGAGATTTCTCTGCAGGGAGCAGCCAAATCAACTTTACGGATGAGACAGGGTTTCTATGCGCCAATAGGAGATGTGAACGTCATGAATATTATAATGAGTAAGAAGTGCAATAATAACTGCTGTAACTGCTGCAGCAAGGAAACATTAGAGATTTATAGAAAGTCATTTTTTTTAGTAAATATATATATTGATATAAAAAAAGATGTGACAATTTACAGCTTCAATCAGTAAAAATGTGTTCATATTTGTATCATATTTTTTAATTACACATATTTTCATATAAGATTGTTAAGTATCAAATAATGTTACAATTTCTTCATTTTGTAGTGCTTTCTTGCTATAGTGTCACTTTAAATGCTTCTGGGAAGCAAAAGAATGCGTCCTCAGACGCAACCCCAACGTAGTTTTGTCAGTGTAGTGCTAAGGTCATCAGGGGGCTGATGGCATGCCGTGCTGTACTCGCTTTTGCTTTCATTTTTATCCCACAGGCACCCAATAAGGAGGGTAGGAAGTAATTTGCCTGCAGCAGAGGATCTGGACCATGCAAGTCCACTTGTCCTACTCAGAGACTGTGAGTTACAATGAAAACTGTACATTGCTTTAACTGTTATGCCCTTTATTAGCTCCTGTTACTACTATCACTTAGTGGATTCGTACAATGTAAGTCCCCTTTTCCTATTTGGATTTGTGAGCTGCAATGGTTATTATGCTTTGCTGTTATTGCTATATCTTCCAATAGCCCCTGTTCCTGCAATTTCTTAGTGGATAGTTAAGGGAGTCTATCTGTTATACATGTCTACTATAAACTTCTCCCCCACTAGTATGCAGGATTGATACAGGGCTTATATTGACTAGGTTGGTTTTATGACTTATTATATTTATCAGTTGAGCGTTATTTGCACTGTTATTAACATTGCACTTCTGTCATGTCATATTATATGCTAATTTCCAATTTACTGCATGGCAATACATAGCATGAGATATACATGTATGTGGGTGTCAGGAATGACCTAGCGATAGTTGGTTTGCGGTGTTTAATAGTGTAGTTTGGGTGATTAGTGTTAGGGACTATGGAGTCCTAACTGACCTCCATTGGCGGATAGGGTCACTGGGGGTCCATAAGAACACCATAATAGTAATTAGAGAGGCAAGTGAGTCCATAGGGACCCCATAGTTATAATATAGCATACCATGGGGGGCATTGGGACCCATTTGATGTAGTGGTTAATGCTAGGTGCCCTGTGGTTCCATAGTTATAGGAGTTAATGTTTGGTGCCATGGGCATCCCTCTGCATCTTCATGGCATTTAAAGTTTATTTTTTATGAATTCATTTGATAATGGGCACAACATTTCAAGAGGGTAAAACTTAGGAATGAAGACATTACATAGGAATTGGAAAGGTTTCACATTTGAATATAGTCAGTGTTTTCTTCTAAGAGTCTGCTGTATTAACAATACTATACTACACAGGTTTGTAAATTGTGATCTAGGAGCTCCATTCAGTGGTTCATGGTAAAACTAAATTATAAAAAAAAGTAACAAAAATAATAAAAAAACATAGAAAAAAAGCAAAAGAGAAGTACTAAATAACTAGATTTTATTGTTTCCAAGAGCACAGGCTATCATATTATAGCACATGACCTAAGCAAGGCCCAGTTGGTATGTGCATATAAGAATTTATACCCCATCACCCATTGAATATAAAATTAGACACAGGGCACTTCTTGGGAGATAACTGGCCACAGCGTTTATTGGTAAACACAACATGATGTAATAACCATAATGATAAATAAATAAACATAACCCAGAGGGGAGGAGCCTGGACAGAGACAGTACACCCTATGCCCTGAAGCCTCATCCAGGGCCTACCGTGTTGGAACATCCGTACCACGGTAGGGTAGGATCTCCCCCATTTTCACAATATCCCGGCGACTCCCCTCACCACCCGCCGCTGTGACAATATAAACAAACCTTTGATACCATATGATATATACTTCAATGATACATCCACAACAACGAGTACTTCAGACAATAAACAAAATAATCCACAACTTACTATTATTCATCCATAGCTTTTTTTTTTTAACAGTACAACATATATATCACGTTAACAACAATACTTTAGTGATGGGTGGGTGGGCATCTGTTCCCATGGCTAGCTGGGGGCAAACTGGTGGAAATTGACGCCAAACTCCTATAATGGCTCCACCTCCCCAGCTAGCCACCTTCTGCCCCTACCCAGTCCTGCCAGGTCAGGTGGTCCCTCCCTCCAACCCCATGCAAGCCTGAGGTGACCTACAGGCCCTTCATTATACAGGGAGTGCAGAATTATTAGGCAAATGAGTATTTTGACCACATCATCCTCTTTATGCATGTTGTCTTACTCCAAGCTGTAGGGCTTGAAAGCCTACTACCAATTAAGCATATTAGGTGATGTGCATCTCTGTAATGAGAAGGGGTGTGGTCTAATGACATCAACACCCTGTATCAGGTGTGCATAATTATTAGGCAACTTCCTTTCCTTTGGCAAAATGGGTCAAAAGAAGGACTTGACAGGCTCAGAAAAGTCAAAAATAGTGAGATATCTTGCAGAGGGATGCAGCACTCTTAAAACTGCAAAGCTTCTGAAGCGTGATCATCGAACAATCAAGCGTTTCATTCAAAATAGTCAACAGGGTCGCAAGAAGCGTGTGGAAAAACCAAGGCGCAAAGTAACTGCCCATGAACTGGGAAAAGTCAAGCGTGCAGCTGCCACGATGCCACTTGTCACCAGTTTGGCCATATTTCAGAGCTGCAAAATCACTGGAGTGCCCAAAAGCACAAGGTGTGCAATACTCAGAGACATGGCCAAGGTAAGAAAGGCTGAAAGACGACCACCACTGAACAAGACACACAACCTAAAACGTCAAGACTGGGCCAAGAAATATCTCAAGACTGATTTTTCTAAGGTTTTATGGACTGATGAAATGAGAGTGAGTCTTGATGGGCCAGATGGATGGGCCCGTGGCTGGATTGGTAAAGGGCAGAGAGCTCCAGTCCGACTCAGACGCCAGCATGGTGGAGGTGGAGTACTGGTTTGGGCTGGTATCATCAAAGATCAGCTTGTGGAGCCTTTTCGGGTTGAGGATGGAGTCAAGCTCAACTCCCAGTCCTACTGCCAGTTCCTGGAAGACACCTTCTTCAAGCAGTGGTACAGGAAGAAGTCTGCATCCTTCAAGAAAAACATGATTTTCATGCAGGACAATGCTCCATCACACGCGTCCAAGTACTCCACAGCGTGGCTGGCAAGAAAGGGTATAAAAGAAGAAAATCTAATGACATGGCCTCCTTGTTCACCTGATCTGAACCCCATTGAGAACCTGTGGTCCATCATCAAATGTGAGATTTACAAGGAGGGAAAACAGTACACCTCTCTGAACAATGTCTGGGAGGCTGTGGTTGCTGCTGCACGCAATGTTGATAGTGAACAGATCAAAACACTGACAGAATCCATGGATGGCAGGCTTTTGAGTGTCCTTGCAAAGAAAGGTGGCTATATTGGTCACTGATTTGTTTTTGTTTTGTTTTTGAATGTCAGAAATGTATATTTGTGAATGTTGAGATGTTATATTGGTTTCACTGGTAAAAATAAATAATTGAAATGGGTATATATTTGTTTTTTATTAAGTTGCCTAATAATTATGCACAGTAATAGTCACCTGCACACACAGATATCCCCCTAAAATAGCTAAAACTAAAAACAAACTAAAAACTACTTCCAAAAATATTCAGCTTTGATATTAATGAGTTTTTTGGGTTCATTGAGAACATGGTTGTTGTTCAATAATAAAATGAATCCTCAAAAATACAACTTGCCTAATAATTCTGCACTCCCTGTAATTGCTAAGAAGCAGGCCAATAAGATCATTAGGTGGACTGTGTAGAATCATCACATAATTCAAGTGGAACTAGATAAACCAGCAGGGTGTGTTCAGACTCTGCTGAGTTGCTATTTATCTGCTTCAAAACAGTCCTATTGTTTTGTTAGCTTTACATAAACATTTTCTTTATCTTTTCCCTTTTGCCATTCACCACCTCTTGTTCCAATCACTTCCAATCTTTGCTTTTAGATTCAGAGCCTTAACAAAAGTGACTAAATACGTAGAGCTTACTAAGTGGTTCAATTTGTTAGAGTAAGTTATAAACAATTTTTTTACTTGATGTTTTAGCCACTCATTTGCTCCAAATACTTTCATGATATTGTATTCATACTTGTGAAGCTAACATGACATTAATACCAAGCTGGATCCATCTCAGTGATTATAATCATATATAGGAAATAGAGCAATTGGACATTTTGTAGGTGAAGAACAATTTATCCTTATCATAAAAGTACGGATATATAGGAGTTCAATCATTTTTCCCCCAGGGATAGGTTACCAAAGATCGTATAACTGCAAGGGGGAATTACATATATAGTTGTCTAGTTGTCAGCAATACAGGTTGTTGTTAATCTTGCGGGCTCGTACGACTTAGGCAGGGAGCGCTAAAGGCGCTCACTGAGCTGGTGGAGATGAGCGCCGTAGGCTCTCATCCCTTAGACCCTGCACAACTTTAGCATCATACCTACGACCTACGGGACAACACATGAACAGAAAACTCAAATACACAATTTACAGTGCCAGACCCTTAGCACTTTGAAAAGATTTAGTGAAAAAAAATACGACCTATAACACTTACAAAAGGAAACCGACACTTAGAAGAAAAAAAATACGAGCTGCAAAAAATACGAACTTAAAGGCCGAACCACGCATTAATAAAAAACACACAAAATACAAACAAAAAGAAAAACACACACAGCAAGGAGGGACACCCACAACATCTTGGAGTGAGGTTGCAAATTAAAGACCAATTTAAAGAGTTTCGCCACTCCAAAATCTCCTAAGCAAGAGAAAAAATGGCTGCCGAAGCAAACGAAACCAAGGCTACACGACCCCTAAGCACGCAAAACCCCGCCAGGCACATACAACTTTTACATAGCAACATACGAGGTATAAAATACACTATTAGGAAGGACGCAAAATGATCCACACCCACGTAACACATACACAATCAGCGCCATTTTACCACACTAACGTGCACAGACTAACATTCACATTACAAAATGCGGAACTACACAGCTAAACAAATGGCTTTCCCTCGCGCATGCAGCCTATTTACACTACACACTGCACACATTGCTGACACTTACACCTCAGGTCACCAACAGTGCAAACCGACATTGTATGCTGCAGGAACATCAAAACCGGTTGCTGCATATATTCATTACAAATAGGTAAAGTATATTCATTTATTATTTCAGTCATTAATTAATTCTCATAAAAAAATACATATACACAAAAACTTAAAAAACATCAGACAACAGTATCGCAATAAACGCCAAAGCCATTCAGCGCACGACTCACAAGGAGCGCCAAGGGTGCTCAGAGGAGCAAAACTACACCAGGGGAGAAACTCGCAATGAGCACAACAACACAGACCTTGCAATCAGCGTCAAAGGGGCTCTGACAATAAAAAAATACACAAACCCAGAGGCTCGCAATGAGGGCCGAAGGTACTCACACAACCAAAAGACTTACTTTGTGTGCCAAACAGCATTCCCTGCCTTACAATTCTATTGCCGTAATTTTTTGAGGGGCAAATTGCCAGTATTATATAAGAGCGCTTTCTGTGTATAGGAGTGTATCATATACACTCCTAATATTTTTCTCTATTTCCGACCCATCTAAGCCTTTGATCTTTCAAGCCAGTAAATGTTACAAATCGCTATTCAATTGCTACAATTCCTCAAGCACGCTTTTGAAACACCTGCAAAATGGCAAATGTAGAAGAAATGTAGAAGAAAATCCTAAGAGTACCAGGTTGGACTTGCAAGGGGTCTAAATACCTGATCGTAACACTGTAAATGCAAATAAAAAATCAATACTGCACTTTAAAAGACGGGGAAAGCAATGTGAGACATTAGATTTAATTCAATTGAATCGCTCTGTAATTGTAGCAAATTTCAAGCCAGCAGACATACAACCTGTATAATGTAAACTGGGGGCGTGCAATTGAATAGGGGCCTAAGTGTATTATAGAAGTATTTGCTTTAGTGTATTGGAATGTTGAATGCAATGTAATGGCGGATAACAGATTGTCACATTGATTATATTCATATTAAACATGCCTGAAATATCACAATTGTTTTATTACTTTTTATCAATTTCTAATGTCACCACTGTATTTTCACTATAAATATCCTGTATAAGTACTGTGGATGAGGGACACTCTTTCCCAACTGTGGAGAACAGCATGTGGGCTGCATGGAGAGCCATCTCAGAAATACACAAATCACCGTTAGACTACACTATATTAAAATAAAATTTAGTTTCAGAGTCTTGTAGCCACATTAAATTCCAAGCTTGTATGTGCAACGAGAGACCCACAATGGCTGCAAGCTTGAAATTTTGAGGATTTACGGAGCTATCGCATATATAGTTGTCAGTATTGGTCACGTTGCGATGTGGGTCACGCAATGTAAAATAATTGTGGCCCTCGACAGCGAGCCGAGCAGTTAAAGCACGCGACTGCCAAAGGGTCTCATTGCAGTGGTCAGGGCCAGGGAGCCTGTAAATGAGGTTGCAGCTTAATTTAAGGCATATTTGGCGTTTTTTTATAATCGAAAATCGGCTAAGCGGCAAACAAAATGATGGGCAAAAAAACTTAACAGGATAAAAATGAGGTCGAAGGCAGTAAAATAGAGCCCAAAGCCAGTTACATTTAACGCAAGACAGTAACAATTAATCCAAGACAGTAACATTTAAACCAAGGCAGTAACACTCATCGTGAGACCTCTAAACTACATGGGCAGGAGAGGCTCGCAATGAAGGAGCTCAAGCGCGGGGCCTATAAATTATACAGGGGGAGAGGCTTGCAATAAGTAGGTTCACAATGAGCGCCAAAGGTGATCATTGCTAAGCAGAAAAGTTCCAAAAATGGCAATGAGCAGCAAAGCAGCTTATTGCGAGGCTCACAATGATCGCTGAAGGTACTTATCGAGGGTCTGTAAAGTACATGAGGGGAGAGGTTCGCGATAAGCGCCGAAGGTGCTCAGAGGGGCCATAGCCTCGCATTGTGTGGCAAACAGCATTGCCAGGCTTACATTTGTATTCCCGTCATTTTTGACGGGCAATTTCCTGGTATATTCTATGCACAATTGGTTTGGATTTTGATATAGTTGGTTATAATTTTAGGACCCAAGTTATTTCCTTGTTGTCTTATTATCTTCAGGTTTCTCACTTGTTTATATGGGGATGTATTCCCTCTTGTCTTACTGTATGTGTTTGCTAGAGATGTCGCGAATAGTTCGCCGGCGGACTGTTCCCGGCGAACATAGCATGTTCGCGTTCGCGGCAAACAGCGAGCATATGCGAGATTCGACCCGCCCCCTATACTTTATCATTGAGCAAACTTTGACCCTGCAACTCACAGACAGCAGACACATTCCAGCCAATCAGCAGCATACACTCCCTTCCAGAGCCTTCTACCTCATGGACAGCAGCCATTTTGGAATCATAACTTACTTGCAGTCTTACTGAGAGGAGGCTGAGTGTAGGTGCTGCTGATTGAATAGGGGAATCAATAGCTAGGCAAGTTTATTCAGTGTCCAGTGCAGTGCTGAAGGACTCATCAGATCTCTGCTGTAAACACAGCACCCCAAAAAGCCCTTTTTAGGGCTAAAACATCTTTTTTTTTTTTTTTGTATTTTTCTGTCTAATCTAACTTAATTTGCCTGTCTCCCTGCTAGCCCCTGCTAGCAAGTGTGTGTGACAGGCTCACAGCTTATACTGTGTGTGCACAGTGAAACCAATACAATCTTCTTTACTAGTTGTCTACTTTAAAAAAAAAAAACTTTTATTTTGTTAAATCTTAGTTCATTTGCCTGACCGCCAATCTAAGTTCATTTGACTGACCGCTAGCCAGTGTGTGTGTCAGGCTTACAAGTATTGTGCCAAGTTCAACCAATCCAATCTAGTTGTGGTACCAGCAGACTACATTTAAAAAAACAATAATTTTATTTTCATAAATCTAAGTTCATTAGCCTGACCGCCAATCTAAGTTCATTTGCCTGACCGCTAGCCAGTGTGTGTATCAGGCTTACAAGTACTGTGCCAAGTTCCACCAATCCAATCTAGTTGGGGTACCAGCAGTTTACATGTAAAAAAACAATAATTTTATTTTCTTAAATCTAAGTTCATTTGCTTGACCGCCAATCTAAGTTCATTTGACTGACCGCTAGCCAGTGTGTGTGTTAGTCTTACAAGTATTGTGCCAGTTTCAACAAATCCAATCTAGTTGGGGTACCAGCAGTTTATATGTAAAAAAACAATAATTTTATTTTCTTAAATCTAAGTTAATTTGCCTGACCGCCAATCTAAGTTCATTTGCCTGACCGCTAGCCAGTGTGTGTCAGGCTTACAAGTACTGTGCCAAGTTCAACCAATCCAATCTAGTTGGGGTACCAGCAGTTTATATGTAAAAAAACGATAATTTTATTTTCTTAAATCTAAGTTCATTTGCCTGACCGCCAATCTAAGTTCATTTGACTGACCGCTAGCCAGTGTGTGTGTCAGGCTTACAAGTATTGTGCCAAGTTCAACTAATCCAAACTAGTTGTGGTACCAGCAGTCTACATTTAAAAAAACAATAATTTTATTTTCTTAAATCTAAGTTCATTTGCCTGACCGCCAATCTAAGTTTATTTGCCTGACCGCTAGCCAGTGTGTGTGTCAGGCTTACAAGTATTGTGCCAAGTTCAAACAATCCAATCACAGTAGCTTGCACGCATAGTACCACTAATCGGAAAAAAAATGACAGGCCGAGGCAGGACACCCCACAGGGGCCGTCGTGGTCGTGGTGCTGTGATTCCCTTTGGCCCTACAATAATGCCCAGTGTTCAGAGGCCAGTTACCCTGAAATTGAAAAGTTCAGTGGACGTAGTTGACTGGCTAACACAGGACACCCAATCTTCTACAGCTTCCGCTTGGAACATTGACGCACCATCCTCCTCCAGCTTAGCTTCGGCACCTCTCAAGTTACCACTCGCCCGCATGTCGCCACCACCAACACTAGTACCACAGCCGATTCAATTGATCAGTCAGAAGAGTTATTTACACATCAGTTTGAAGAAATGAGTGATGCACAACCATTATTGCCAGAGGATGTAGATAACAGGGATATGACTCAGTCAGGCAGCAGTACACACATGTACGTACGATGTGCTGATGTTGATGTACCCGCTGCTGCTTCCTTTGTTGAGTTGTCAGATACAAGTGAGGCGGGTGATGATGATGACGATGCGTCCGTGTATGTCACGTGGGTGCCAGCTAGAAGAGAAGAAGAACAGGGGGAAAGTTCAGATGTGGAGACAGAGAGGAGGAGGAGACGAGTTGGAAGCAGAGGGAGGTCATCGCAACGAGCTAGTGGCACAGTCAGAAAGCATGCATCAGCACAAATGGCATCGCTGTTGTCAGAGGCAGACACACAAAAAAAATGCATTTTTTTTGTGTGTCTGCCTCTGACAACAGCGATGCCATTTGCAACCTGTGCCAAAAGAAACTGAGTCGTGGGAAGTCCAACACCCACCTAGGTACAACTACTTTGCGAAGGCACATGATGTCACATCACAAACGCCAATGGGATCAACACATGAGTACAAGCAGCACACAAACTCAAAGCCACCATCCTCCTCCTGGTCCAGCATCTTCATCCACGTCAACCACTGCTGTCCTCCTTGCCCCCTCTCAACCATCCGCCACTCCGTCTCTCGCCTCTTGCTGTTCCTGCTCATCTCCCCATAGTAAGGTGTCTGTCAAGGGCATGTTTGAGCGTAAGAAGCCAATGCCACAAAGTCACCCCCTTGCCCGGCGTCTGACAGCTGGCTTGTCAGAACTCTTAGCCCGCCAGCTTTTACCATACAAGCTGGTGGAGTCTGAGGCGTTCAAAAAAATTGTAGCGATTGGGACACCGCAGTGGAAGGTACCCGGCTGAAATTACTTTGCCCAAAAGGCAATCCCCAACCTGTACTCGATTGTGCAAAAGGAAGTAATGGCATCTCTAGCACACAGTGTTGGGGCAAGGGTCCATCTGACCACTGATACCTGGTCTGCACAGCATGGTCAGGGCAGGTATATCACCTACACTGCGCATTGGGTAAACCTGCTGACGCCTGCCAAGCATGGAATGCGTGGCTCTGCAGAGGAGTTGGTGACACCGCCACGACTTGCAGGCAGGCCTGCTGCCACCTCTTCTACTCCTCCTACTCCATCCTCTTCCATAACCTCCTTGGCTGAGTCCTCTTCTGCTGCTGTGTCTTGCTCCACATCAACGGCACCCCCCCAGCTCCCCAGATACTATTCCACATCCCGGATACGGCAGTGTCATGCAGTCTTGGGGTTGACTTGCCTGAAAGCAGAGAGTCACACCGGGCCAACACTCCTGTCCGCCCTGAATGCACAGTTGGATCAATGGCTGACTCCGCACCAACTGGAGATTGGCAAAGTGGTTTGTGACAACGGAAGAAATTTGTTGGTGGCATTGAATTTGGGCAAGTTGACGCATGTGCCGTGCATGGCACATGTGTGTAATCTGATCGTACAACGCTTTGTCCATAAGTATCCAGGCTTACAGGGCATCCTGAAGCAGGCCAGAAAGCTGTGTGGCCATTTCAGGCATTCCTAGACGGCCATGGCGCACTTTTCAGATATCCAGCGGCGAAACAACATGCCAGTGAGGCGCTTGATTTGTGACAGCCCCACACGTTGGAATTCAACACTCCTAATGTTCGACCGCCTGCTCCAACAAGAAAAAGCCATTAACGAGTATTTGTATGACCGGGGTGCTAGGACAGCCTTTGCGGAGCTGGGGATTTTTTTGTTACGTTACTGGACGCTCATGCGCAATGCCTGTAGGCTCATGCGTCCTTTTGAGGAGGTGACAAACCTTGTCAGTCGCTCCGAAGGCACCATCTGCAACATCATACCATTTGTTTTCTTCCTGGAGCGTGCCCTGCGAAGAGTGCTGGATCAGGCCGTAGATGAGCGTGACGAGAAAGAGGAAGAATTGTGGTCACCATCACCACCAGAAACAGCCTTATCAGCATCGCTTGCTGGACCTGCGGCAACGCTGGAAGAGGATTGTGAGGAAGAGGAGTCAGAGGAGGAATGTGGCTTTGAGGGGGAGGAGGAAGACCAATCACAACAGGCATCCCAGGGTGCTCGTTGTCACCTATCTGGTATCCGAGGTGTTGTACGTGGCTGGGGGGAAGAACATATCTTCAGCGAGATCACTGAGGACGAGGAACGGGACATGGGTAGCTCGGCATCCAACCTTGTGCAAATGGGGTCTTTCATGCTGTTGGGCCTGTCGCAGGACCCTCATATAAAAAGGCTGAAGGGGAACGACCTGTATTGGGTGTGCAAGCTACTAGACCACCGGTATAAGCAGAAAGATCCTGATTTGTTACCAAATTACCGCAAGTCAGAAAGGATGCAGCAGGTCCAAAACAAATTAACAAGTATGCTTTACACAGCATATAAGGGTGATGTTACAGCACAAGGGCAATATAACAGGGGAAGAGGTGAAAGTAATCCTCCTCCCACAAACACGCCAACAAGGACAGGACATTTAAAAGACGTGTTGTTGATGGAGGACATGCAGACCTTTTTCAGTCCTACGCATCGCAACAGCCCTTCGGGATCCACCCTCAGAGAAACACTTGACCGACAGGTAGCAGACTACCTCGGCTTAACTGCAGATATCGACACTCTGAGGAGCGATGAACCCCTTGACTACTGGGTATGCAGGCTAGACCTGTGGCCTGAGCTATCCCAATTTGCAATGGAACTTCTGTCCTGCCACGCTTCAAGTGTCCTGTCAGAAAGGACATTCAGTGCAGCAGGAGGTTTTGTCACCGAGAAGAGAAGTCGCCTAGGGCAAAAAAGTCTAGATTGCCTCACCTTTATAAAGATGAATGAGGGATGGATCCTGAAGGGACTGACACTGGGCGATACATTCGACTGAAAAAGGCCTGATGAGATGAGCTGCCTTCGGCTAAAACTGGTCCACACGCTGCTGTATGTTATCTGTGAATGCCGGATGACTTGCGTGACTTATCCGCCACCAACTAGGGTCCAAGAAGACGCAATGTTTTATGGCACTTTCTGCCTGGGGAACAAAGGTCAATTTTTCTGGCCGCTGCAACAGCAGCGGCTGCAACAATACCTAATTTTTTAATTTAAATTTTTATGTCAGAAGGCGTACGGCATGTAATGAAAAAAAAAGCATATTGAACAGTATTGCATAAGACAATAGTTGTGCAAAAATACATATTTACAATGAAGACATTTTGTTAAAATTAGCTGGCTAGGCCTTCTTATTTTTACTTTTTTGGTTAATAAATTTTCTTTTTTTTTTACGGTGATTGCAATTTTTAAGAGAAACCTAAGACATGGTAAAACAGACAATAGTAAAGAGTATATCAGCAGTTAACACCAAAGTCCTATTATCTATCATCACTCCAGCAGTAGCTTATTATTTACAATATCTAACCTGCTCAATCGCCCTTGGGTTACCCTAGGGCAGGCTTCAGTAGACGACCTCTCCTTTCCTCAGATGATTTTGCCGCAGGTTGCTTCTGAATGGTCTCCTCCAGGGCTCCCCCACTCCGGTCCTTCCCCCCGAGTCGCTTCAACCATTAACAAATGTTTTATTATATTAGGGGGGCACTAAATGGGGATGTTATCCAGGGATCCCAAATTGTCTGGAACTGGGTGATTCTATCCAAGACTACATGGTTTCATCTCTTGTTGAGCAGTAAATAGTTGTTGTTTTTTTATTAATTCCTGAAAGTTTTAATTTGGTGTTTTCCAACTACTAGCTATGTGTATTTTTTCTTTCAAAAAATATTTTATTAGGTCAGGTAATATATCATATTCAAACAACCATTTCCATTTTACATATACGTTAATACATCACTGAGTTACTTTATCTCTATTAATACTCAGTTTACCCCTTTCCATTCCATAATCTTGTAGCTTATACCATATCCAGGGCTAGTATGTTATCTGCATTTGGTTGTACCTGTAGCCTAAAAACATATATATTTTTTTACTTTTCAGTTATTAATATAGCTTTAATTCAGTTTGTTTTAAGTTGATTCCCTTTAAGTCTTAAATCCGACTATAATTGGGAAAAAAAAAAAACTAGTTTTAACATTTAACATTTTGGGAAAGGGAAAGGTCCACAAAAATCCTCCTTTTTTACATAAATATGATGTAAAATATAGCACTTACCTCCATCCTCCGCCCCTCTAAGGATCCATACACACCTCCATCCATCCCGTTCTCTTGAGAATATCCTCTCCCATTTAGGGGAGCCCCTATTCCGCACCTAAATTTCTTAAATTGTCTCCAGATGATATGCTATCCCTTAATTGCAACCACGGAGACCATATATCTCAAAATGTCTCCATGGAGTTGTCTACTAAATGGGTAAGGCATTCATTTATAAGGATAAAGTTTAATTTATTTTTAACCACCTGAAAGTGTAGGGTATCCGATTTCCATTGTCTGGCTATATGGTTCTTTGTGGCCAACATGATGAACTTTAATAGCCTATTTTGAGCGTGCAAGAGACAGACATGCGGAAAACCCAGCATGCAGTTTTCTATATTAGCAGAAATCTGAATCTTAAACATTTTAGAAGCTAGTAAGCATGTTTCTTTCCATAGTCTTATGACTGCCGAACACTCCCACCAGACATGAATAAATGTAGCCTTGTTACCACTGTTCCTAAAACATGAGCTGCTCCGTTTTGGATCCCATTTATTTAGCTTAAAAGGAGTAATATATGTCCTGTGTAGGACCTTTATTGAAGTCTCAAGCAGACTATAATTTAAAGATCCCCTACTTAAGCCTCACCAACTTTTATCCCATGTGCTATATGCCAACTCGGTGCCCAAATCCCTCTCCCAGGCTTTGGTATAGTCTGGTTTGTTTGCCCATGAGTTGTCATTAAATAGTTCATACATGAGGCTAATAATACCAGGCTGAAAGGGGGAATCCCTACATTTTTTAAATAGCCAGGTGTTTCTTTGGGGGGTTCCCCTACCACTTATCGTATATATAAAATGATGTATCCTGCAAAAATTATAGTGTTCAGTTAGGGGTTAATTGTATCTATCTCTCACCCGCTCAAAGGTCATTATTTTGTCGTCATGCCACCATGGACCAACCCTTAGTAGGTTCTGAGACTTCCACCAACTGAGAGAACTTCCCGGAAGATTTATCTTAAAGTAGGGATTGGGTACGATAGGGGTAAGATCTGATACCCGAGTGTCCAGTTTTTGTGTCCAGTTCATCTCCGTCCATATTTTTAATGAGTGCTTAACCAACGGGTTTTTCAAGTTTCTCAAAAAAGTATACAGGCCTGGAATCCATATGACTGTATCCCATGTATAAGGTGACATGCTTACATTTTCTATAAATACCCAGAGCGGCTGATGTGTGGGACAATGTGCCAGAGGAATGAAAGCCAGCTGCGCTGCCTTGTAATACAGTTTGAGATTCGGGCACGATAGGCCCCCTTTCCCTTTTGGTCTATACATATTATTTTTTGAGATCCTCGGGGCTTTATGATTCCAAATAAATCTAAAAATTTGTTTTTTCCCCTTTGAATCTTTATGTTTTGTAAGCGATCTCCCGGGAATTTTAATCTGGCTAACGGGGATTTGTAGTAAGTATCTATCAAGTTCATAAATTTGCCTGCAAGCCCAAATTTCTGTAATACTGCTTTTAAATAAGGCCATTTCTATATCTAACGCCAAAATGCATGGGGTATTTGATGTAGGGATGACCATGAGATTAAATTTTGTGTCCGTCTGATATTGTCCCCCGTTTGTCTATGGGGGATAAACCCTGTTTGGTCTTTATTGATTATGGAGGGGAGAAATTGCGAAATCCTGTTTGCCATTAATTTGGCCAAAATTTTTATATCCCCGTTTAGGAGTGATATGGGGCAGTAAAATTAAAATTCAGTAACAGTTATGTTCCAAGGCTAGAGTTACTGTTCCCCATATGTACAGGGAGGATCACATCAGCACTGAGGAAGAGATCTGGAAGGAAGTATGATACAGGCTTCCCAATAGTCCAAGTAGAGGAGAGAATGGCAGATCTAAAGCAATAGGTACATATAAATCGATGTAGAGGATGTGATATCACACCCGATGCAACACATGATGACTGACATATGAACATACATGATGCAATGTGACAATAGCATAGTCCTGGAACGTGGGAATGCTCATCATTCCTTGTTCTGACCGTGGATCTGAAACATAAAAGGAACATGTCAATATTTACATTGCACATGCTCCCGGAGCGCTTACTTCGTCACTTACAGTGGTTATAAAAAGTCTACACACTACTGTAAACAAATAAGCCAATGAAAAATAATTTCTGAAACTATATCCACCTTTAATGCGACATATAAACTGTACAACTCAATTGTAAAACACACTGAAATCTGTTAGGTGGAGGGAAGAAAAAAACAAAGAAAACTAATGTGGTTGCATAAGTCTGCACACTCTCTTATAACTGGGGATGTAGCTGTGTTCAGAATGAAGCAATCACATTCCAAATCGTGTTAAATAGGAGTCAGCATACACCTACCATCATTTAAAGTGCCTCTGATTAACCCCAAATTAAGTTAAGCTGCTCTAGTTGGTCTTTCCTGAAATGTTCTTAGTCGCATCCCACAGCAAAAGCCATGGTCCACAGAGAGCTTCCAAAGCATCAGAGGGATCTCATTGTTAAAAGGTATCAGTCAGGAGAAGGGTACAAAAGAATTTCCAAGGCATTAGATATACCATGGAACACAGTGAAGACAGTCATCATCAAGCGGAGAAAATATGGCACAACAGTGACATTACCAAGAACTGGAGCTCCCTCAAAAATTTATGACAAGACCAGACGTAAACTGGTCTGGGAGGCTACCAAGAGGCCTACAGCAACATAAAAGGAAATGCAGGAATATCTGGCAAGTACTGGCTGTGTGGTACATGTAACAACAATCTCCTGTATTCTTCATATGTCTGGGCTATGGGGTAGAGTGGCAAGATGAAAGCCTTTTCTTACAAAGAAAAACATCCAAGCCAGGCTGCATTTTGCAAAAAACACATCTGAAGTCTCCCAAAAGCATGTGGGAAAAGGTGTTATGGTCTGATGAAACCAAGGTTGAACCTTTTGGCCATAATCCAACAGATATGTGTGGCGCAAAAACAACACTGCACATCACCAAAAGAACACAGTACCCACAGTGAAGCATGGTGGTGGCAGCATCATGCTTTGGGGCTGTTTTTCTTCAGCTGGAACTGGGGCCTTAGTTAAGATAGAGGGAATTATGAACAGTTCCAAATACCAGTCAATATTGGCACAAAACCTTCAGGCTTTTGCTAGAAAGATGAACATGAAGAGGAACTTCATCTTTCAGCATGACAATGTCCCAAAGCATACATCCAAATTAACAAAGGAATGGCTTCACCAGAAGTAGATTAAAGTTTGGGAATGGCCCAGCCAGAGCCCAGACCTGAATCCCTGTGGGGTGATCTGAAGAGGGCTGTGCACAGGAGATGCCCTCGCAATCTGACAGATTTGAAGTGTTTTTACAAAGAAGAGTGGGCAAATCTTGCAAAGTCACAATGTGCCATGCGGATAGACTCATACCCAAAAAGACTGAGTGCTGTAATAAAATCACAAGGTGCTTCAACAAAGTATTAGTTTAGGGGTGTGCATACTTATGCAACCATGTGATTTTCTTTTTTGATTTTTTCTTCACTCTACTTAACTGATTTCAGTTTGTTTTTCAACTGAGTTGTACAGTTTATAGGTCAGATTAAAGGTGGAAAAAGTTTAGAAATGATTTATCTTGGTCTCATTTTTTGACAGCACAGAAACATGACATTTTAACAGGGGTGTGTAGACTTTAGACCTTTTCGATCCACTGTACCGATATATGTTGCTTATCTCAGACATACGTCTTCACTGTTCTTTCCCTACATATGAAACGAGCTACTCATCTGGCTAATGATGTAGGAATATCACAAAGATTATACATTAATGCATCTTTGGAGAGCCAAATGTGGTGTTTTACCTTGGACGCAGTCCCAAGCTCATCCGCAAGGTGATTTGTTCCACCAGGACATGTGCGCTGTGGATCGTCATTAGTTATCACCGCTTACCTATCTGCTGTATTCTGGAAAGAGATAGGCCGATATTAATAAAGTGATTGATGTGTTATTTGTGTCCTTCAGCATATTATTACACAAATACTCGCTATGTAGCTTACATTGATGTAGCAGTCCTGTTGCTGGTCATGTTTTTCCATGTCTAGGTTGTTGAAAGAAGAGTTGACACATGACAGCAGCTCTGTAAGGTTAATATGATGTTAGGATTACAGTCACAAATTAGACAAGTATGTGTGTATGGTATTTTTCAACGACATTTTGATCCCATTTCATGTGGTTTGGCAGGATCAGACAATGTGAACAATCCTGGTCCGTAGAGGTTGTAGGTGACTTTAAAAAGGTATTGGGTATCTTTTTACATTACAAAATCAAACAGGCATTAGGGGCAATCCTGGATAAATAGATAGGGAGTATTGATCCAGGGATGAATACGATCACCAGTATCTGGGCTCAGGAAGGAATGTTATATTTTTCTGCCCTGTGTAGACAATTGGCAAAGCTTCACATTTTGTTGTTCGGTGACTTCCTCTGGATCAATTAACAATAATTCTGCGTATTGCAGATCATAGATCTATAGTGGTTGAACCTGATGGACTAAAGTCTTTTTTCCATCTAAATTACTAGATAACAATGTAATGTGGGGCATATATACATTGACATAGTGGGATATATAATCCACTCAAATTATCTATGCCATTGATGTTTCTAACCGTCAGTACTTAAGATGTGTATGGAAATGTGTGCTTACTTACCTATAACTGATCATATGGCTTGTTCCAGTGTACAAACATCGACAACGTCAGGGAACTCTCCTCTACTGTGGACTGGTTGCAATTCTGTATGACAAGGGCGATGGATAAAGGTGGATTTGGGAGTTAGGCATAATCCAGATACATTAGACTGTGTTCCATGCATATTGGGTATGTACTTACATGTGAAGTACTCACGAATTAGGCGGGCACGTTGTTGTGACCCCTGCAGATTATCCAATCAGGGGGAAATAAAGGCTCTTCCTCCCCAGGTAGTGGAGCCGCATCAATGTCCCCCAGACAGTTGGCCTGTACTGCTATATTGTGCAGACAGCAGCAGGCAACGATGATGCGACAAACTTTCTGGGGCTTGTATTGTAGAGCCCCCCCAGTGGAATGTAAACATCTGAAGCGCATCTTTAGTACACCAAAGGTACGCTCAATTACATTCCGGCAGGTTTAATGCGCAGCATTATACCACGCCTCTGCCCGAGTATGGGGATTGCTCACAGGGGTCAACAACCACGACAAACACCCATATCCTGCATCACCTGGTGGAAATAAAATATGATGTTGATATGAATAGGATGTTATGATGTTTGACAAAGCATATGGCCAAATATCATCATCATGACCTATCAACACATCCCTGTGGCTAATACACAGTTAAAGATATATGTAAGGGAGATGGATCATGAATGCATCTGATAGGATAATTAGTAGTGTATTAACACATGTATTCTATATGAAGCTTCAGATCAATTACAATGTGATTTCCACAAATGTAAAATCCAGATGTTCACACCCACAGGACACTTACATGAGGCGGAGATACAAGGGAAATACAACAGGGTACATATTGCGACCCTTCTGGTAGAGAGCAGGAAGTCACTGTTGCAGTTCTTGTAACGAGCACATGCCAGAGGTCTGAGGTGAAGCGTGATAGTGTATTCTTGTGAACGTAAATGTGATGCTAATTCAGGTGGAATTTCCCAGGGGTGGACACGATCAAACGCAAATGCCAAAAGACCTTGGATATTTTGATAACTTCAAGGTAAGCTAATTCATGTTTATTCCGGGATATATTCAGGCAAGAAAAAGTTTGCCAAACACTATTAATTCTCCTCTATCAGATGAATTCTGAAGTCATCTCACTTACATAGCCCTTACAATAACACACAACACGTTATGTAGGCTAGAGATGTCCATGTCACAGGATACAAGGGAATGCATCAGAACATAAACCTAATGATTAATCAATTGTGGTTTTTGGCATATGTTGTTGTGCATACTGTTTGGCCAAGCTAACACAGGGTTCTGGCCAGCAATGAGCTATTCTGTTCTGGCTTTGGGAGTATTACTCCGTAATGCACATGTGAACATCAGAGCAATAGAGGGAAACATGATGTACCGTATGTGTTATTGTATCCAGTCATAGTAAGATATGGTTGACTGCCATTACTAATGTGTACTCACCCAATAGCCATCCACGCAGGATATAGGCGTCGTGAGCACTTCCCGGGAAGCCTGCATACACACCTTGTATGCGCATGTTCGCATCGCAAACAACCTGGACATTGATTGAATGATAATGCTTATGATTTCTGTACAGCGCTTCTTGCTCTCTAGGAGGTATCAGTGCCACGTGTGTACAGTCAATAGCACCAAGCACATTGGGGATACCTCCTAATTGGAAGAAATCAAACTTCACCTTCGAGATCTCTTCAGCAGTGTTAGGGTAACTGATGTATCTGGCAGCTCTCCAACCAATAGCACGGAGGAATGCACGCAGACAATTCGAGAGGCTTGGCTGAGACATTCCTCTGGCTATGCTCAGGGTGGTCTGAAAGCTACCAGAAGCCAGGAGGTGTATTGCCACTAACATCCGTGTCATTCCTGGGATGGCTCTATTTGCCCCTGAGCGAGGCTCCAGGTCCGCTCTGAGAACCTCATAGAGCTCCCCAAGACTGGCACGGGTAAGCCGAAAATGCTCATACACCTCCCCATCAGTTAACCCCTCTAATGTGAGTCTCTCCCTGTACACATTGGGTGCCTGCCTCCTCATAGGCTCCTGGTCAGGCTCCTGGTCAGGCTCCTGGTCAGGCTCCACCCCTTCTGCCTGAGCCACCACATCCTGTACTCCCCCCAGCAGCTGATCACCGACAACATTGTCAGCCTCCCTGGGTGCAGGTGGCCCTATATCCCTCTGTCCCTGTGCTACTGGAGCTCTCTCTCCTCCCTGATCCACCCCCACGATACTAGGCATGGCCTGTGGTAATTCCCTTGCCTGGCTTGGTTCTGCCCCAGCATGGATCACATCACCACTCACACCCTCATTCACTCCCAGACACTCCTCTCTGCCACTCCCCATCACCCCCTCAATCACACACCTTGCTTCCTGGTCTTCATACTGTGCTAGGTGAGCTGCACAAAAGCATCTCAACCTCATACTCCCACTCATCCTGGCCATCATCCCTCTCACATGATCATCCATGCTGTTTCAGACATGCTGATGACTTGTTGGGGATGGGGTTATATAGCTTACATTACATACGCACTTGGCCGCATGTAATTGGCTGTCCCAACACGGGCCGCCAAGTGCGTATGTAATTGGCTGAGAGTCCCAACGCGGGACGCCAAGTGCGTATGTAATTGGCTGAGAGTCCCAACGCGGGCCGCCCAGTGCGTATGTATTGGGACTCTCAGCCAATTACATACGCACTTGGCGGCCCGCATTGGGACTCTCAGCCAATTACATACGCACTTGGCGGCCCGCATTGGGACTCTCAGCCAATTACATACGCACTTGGCGGCCTGACACTATAAGTGCGTATGTAATTGGCTGAGTCTGTTGGCGCGCTCGTAAGCTGATAAGGGGACGTCCTAGCGAGACACGCCTCTCAGCCAATCACGTACGAGAATTTGATTGACAGTATGAGCTTATAAATGTGATTGATACAAACCCATGCGCTGACTGTGTTGTAAGAGCCATTGGAGTTAGCACGCAGTTCCAGGAGCAGGTGGGAGAGAGTTTGAGTTGTGAGATTAGTGCTTTGGAGAGAGGTAGATTACTTTTTTGTCTTGTTTCTTGTTTACTTCCTAAGTACTTACATTTAAGAAATACACATATTTACAGATTTCACATATTTGAAAGACACATAGATTAAATAACACACATAGAGACATATATATAGTTAGGACACACACCCCACACACCCATCTCCCCACCACACCCCATCCCCCACCACACCCCATCCCCCAACACACCCCATCCCCCACCACTTATTAAATACACATAGCACACACATCTTTTCTTTCCAACAGACATTCCAGTAATACTTTTATTTCTTTATCGTTCTTTTGATTTGTAGGCGCACTCTTTTTGATTGTTTTGGATTTTATTACTAGCATTTTTACACGTAAGAGTTACACATATTTACACATTACACATATTTGCCTGACACATAGATTAAAGACACATAGAGACATACATAGCGTTAGGACACACACCACACACCTCCCCCCCCAACCTCTGCACCGCATCCCCCAACAGTTATTAAAAACACATAGAACATACACTTTTTTTTCATCACCTAAATAACAGTTACACTTATTTTGAGTTATCCTTATTTTGTCATTATTTCAGCATGGAGGGAGAAGATAGGTGGAGAGAGGAGGAGAGGAGAGGAGCGGAGAGTGAGGAGAGTGAGGAGAGTGTAGTGGAGGGTGGAGGAGAGGTGGAGGAGGTGTCCCCGGAGGGGGTGGAGGAGGTGTCCCCGGAGGGGGTGGAGGAGGTGTCCCCAGAGGAGGAGGAGGAGGTGTCCCCTGGGGAGGAGGAGGTGTCCCTGGAGGAGGAGGAGTGGTCCCTGTGGTAACTTGTCTTCCTTGAATGGTAATTCAGGACTTCCTCAAACAGGCCTTTGTAGGAGGGCTGAGAATCTTTACTTCCCTCCCACAATTGCTCATGGACAGGATGTGATGTAAATTACATCATCTCAACTAAGGATATATCCAGGCAGGAAACTGGTGCTGTTTCCTGTTTCTTGCTGGATGGTGTTGGTGATGGTTGATGGTGTACTGATGGCAATGGTCTAACCGTGGGTAAGATCAAGCGTTTGGGGAAGGGAATTATTATATATATAGGTAGATAGATTTAAAAAAAGGGTGTTGCTCCGTGGGTCTGGGCTGTGTGTTTGTAATGCATTTATAGTATTGTGTTGTTGCCTTTTAATAAATACCTTTTAATGTAGACAAACCTTGTGTAATATTTATATATATTAATTTGGTGATACACCACATTTGGCGACCACGAATTTTAGACTTCTACAAAGGTTATTTATGAGGTAATATCACATTATTAGATAGTCAGATTTTTTTTTTTTTGGGGGGGGGGGGGAAGAAAAAAAAGTACTTTGTCTAATTATCCTCTGCATGGGAAATCAAGTGCTGATTGTGTGTGGAGTCTAGGTTAAGCCTCCATTTTTTAATATATATCGTACTAGCTTCTGAGTTGAGTTGTGTTCGTACTAGCTTATTTTGATACATAAAACAAATATATATCATACAGGTTGTTTTTGTGGGTTTATCTGAGTTGAGTTTTGTTCGTACTAGCTTATTTTGATACATAAAACAAATATATATCATACAGGTTGTTTTTGTGGGTTTATCTGAGTTGAGTTTTGTTGTGCTTTTGACTATCAAAGTACAGGCCTAGGTCTGCATTTGAATAAGGCTCCATGAGGCTTCTTTGTGTATTTAAATGCTAATTCAAGCCTCCATTTTTAATATATAAGCTTGGTCATCAGGCCACAATTAGTTTGTTGTGTGTTTCAAATACCTGAGTTTGTTAATACTATTATTTTTGTTTTGTTTTGTTTTTTGTTTTTTTGTTTTTAAAAAGAAGAACATTTTTTTTATTTTTTTTTCTCTTCTTTCTTTTTCTTTCTCTAGTCCTTTATCATAGTACAGGCCTGGAGAAAAATAATAAATAAACCATTTTAAATATTATATATATATATATATATATATATATATATATATATATATATATATATTATTTCAGGCAAGCATTTTAATACACTATAGGCTTCCATACCTTATACATTTTGGGTGTCTTGCATATCCTAGTTCAGGTATATCTCCTACCCTGCAGGCCTTGCTATTATATTCCTCTGCATGGGAAATCAAGTGCTGATTGTGTGTGGAGTCTAGGTTAAGCCTCCATTTTTAATATATATCGTACTAGCTTCTGAGTTGAGTTTTGTTCGTACTAGCTTATTTTGATACATAAAACAAATATATATCATACAGGTTGTTTTTGTGGGTTTATCTGAGTTGAGTTTTGTTGTGCTTTTGACTATCAAAGTACAGGCCTAGGTCTGCATTTGAATAAGGCTCCATGAGGCTTCTTTGTGTATTTAAATGCTAATTCAAGCCTCCATTTTTAATATACAAGCTTGGTCGTCAGGCCACAATTAGTTTGTTGTGTGTTTCAAATACCTGAGTTTGTTAATACTATTATTATTATTTTTTTATTTTTTTTAAAGAGGAGAAAATTTTTTTTTTTTTTTTTTTTTCTCTTCTTTCTTTTTCTTTCTCTAGTCCTTTATCATAGTACAGGCCTGGAGAAAAATAATAAATAAACCATTTTAAATATTATATATATATATATATATATATATATATATATATATATATATATATATATATATATATTATTTCAGGCGTGCATTTTAATACACTATAGGCTTCCATAACTTATACTTTTTGGGTGTCTTGCATATCCTAGTTCAGGTATATCTCCTACCCTGCAGGCCTTGCTATTATATTTTAAGTTAATTAGCATGTATTACCTTCACCATACTAAGGTAAGTATAATTTGCATTGTGGGTACTAGTCTATTATTTTTCTACATATTACACCTGGCCTACTGAATAGTCATCAACTATTGTTGGCTACTCAGAAGCATGCTACTTTAGTCGCAAATTGATTTGGATTCTTACTTGGGTGAGTAAAAGAGTAGGAATGTCTTTTCAAGGGGCCAAATACTTTCCCACAGAAGTGCGTGAGTACTTTAGGAAACATATTCAAAAACATGATGGTCCATATGAGCTTCCAGAGCCAGCAAACCCAGACAGTGAAAAAGAGAAGAGATTAATGGATGTTCTAACACAAATTGTAAATAACAAAAAGTATAGAACAAAGAAGAGAAAAAGTTTGGTCACACAAGCTGTTGTAGCCACAATAGGAGGCCTAATAGACTTAGTTGTAGAATTACGGCAGCATAATTTGGAAACAACAAATAAAATGGAGGAAGCAATGGACAAAAGGGATTGTTTAAAAATTGCAGCTTTGAGAACAACTACAATTGTGGGGGAACTAGAAAGGGAGTTAAGGGAAATAGAAGAACAGAGGGATGCTTATGGAGTAAAAATAACAGAACTTCAAAACATAATAATGGACTATAAAAATAAAACAAAGTTAGAAGGGATAAAAGGAGTCAGAGACATTGCCAAAATATATCCAGATCTGGATATGTTCGTGGCACAAAATAAAGAACCAGTGCTGAAAATGAACCAAGATAGAAAAGATTTCTTATGTTATTCTGTTCCACAAGTAGATACCATACCACAAGCACCAGTTATTGTTTCAGAATTATTTAATGCAAGGCAAACACCTACAGGATTTTCTATGCAGACTCGACCGATGTCTATGGCAGATAAAGACAATTTCCAGAAATGGTGGGGAAGTATGCCAACTAACAACTTTAATACGTTTACACATTGGTTTATGAGGGGAGCAGATAGAGCTAAAAAAGGAGGTCTTAACTTAGAGGAATGGACAGAACTGTTAGAATACGCTATGGGTCCTTTGGCTAGTAGACTATTGGGATTTAATAACAGTGTGTCTGATCAGGCAGGAAGAATTGCTGCAACTAATTTCTATCTACTTAGCATAGAGAAAGAAATAGCAAATATTACCATGAGGCCAACAGATGGTCCTAGAGAGGTAGCTCAAAGGATATTTTTTTGGTATACTCTACGACAACCTCAGCAGCCTCTAGTGCTGGGCTCACCAGAACATATAGCAAAAGTAATGGAAGCCCTTCCCCGGGAGTGTCAATAATTTATCAGGCTTTTTGATCAAACACCAACAGACTTGGAAATGGTACTAACTAGAGCTGATAAGTGGTGGATCAAGCATCCTTTCACAGAACAGGCCTGCTCTGTTTCAGCTGTAAGAACATTTAAGGTCGACTCTGGTAGAGATATAGATGGTAATTGGAGAAACCAGACGTGGGATGTACCCCAGAACAAGAAGGATGACCAAAACTGGAGACCAAAACAGAACTTTGACAAAAGATGGAGAGATCCACCTAGGGACTATAGTAATAGGGATGGCAGCAACTGGAGGGCTAATCAGGAGGGAGAGAGAAACGGTAACATGGGCTATTGGGAACTCAGGAGACAGAAGGATAGGATAGAAGAGGAAAATCACATACTTAAAAACAAGGTAGCTGAGTCAGAGAGGAAATTGAAGGAAAATGAGGCAAAGATGATAAAAGAGGGACAGAGTAGAAGTGAGTCACAATGACAAATCCCAACCCCTGCGCCTCAGCATCTCATTTACTCAGCTAATTTAACCATGGATGAGGCAGGTCGGCCTACCAGTTATACAGTCATCGCAGGGGTAGGGGAAAATATGTTGGTAGAGACAGGAGCAGCAGTTACAATGACCAACAGGGTCAAAAATGGGGATTCTTCAGTAAGTAGTATGGGAGTTACTGGGAATCCACAGGAGGTTAGAGCAGGTCCAATTGATGTAGCAGTTGGAGAAAAAACAATACAAGTAGAAGCAATAGTGGGTTGGCCAGAGGAAATATTGGGAATAGAAGCTTTAAAAAAAGGAAATTTCATTGTAGATCTTGCCAATTTTTGTTTGTGGAAGACAGAAAAGGTGAATCAGGTAAGTACAGAGTTGACGAAAGGGGTTGTGCTCCCAATGGCATATATTGTCTCTCCGATAAAAAGTCTGGAAAAAAACAAACTGAAACTAGACGGACAACCAGAATGGCTGCAGAAGCTAATCCAAGACATACCTGATAAATTAGACTGTGGAAGAATGAAAGGGAATGGTCTTTTTGGAAGGAGGAGACCCACAATGGCAAAAGCAATATCCAGTCCCAAGAGAATCAGTGGCATCAATCACCAAGATGATAGAAATACTGGAGAGACGTGGAATAATTAAATCTGGAAATGGGTATGCATGTAACTCACCATGTTGGCCTGTGAGAAAAGCTGTGTTAAAGGGAATAGAGATGAAAAAGCAGCCTCATCATGGAGACTTACCATTGATTACAGGGCCGTGAACAAACTTGCAAAAAGAATGGCCCCTGTTGTTTTTGTTATGTATATGTTTCTAATGATGGAATCTAGTGTTCCCACAGAGCAAGGCTGTATAAGAATGAAGATGCGTGTCAACAGAAGATTGTGGTGGATCCTTGTTCCAGGATGGATAAGTATAAGCTGTATCACAGTAGGAATGGGGAGACAGGCAATAAGGCCAGAAGATACCGCAAATAAGGGAGAGAGTTTGAAAAGATTGGAGTTACATTATGCTCAAGCAGATAGATTTATTTGGCCCAGGGAATTGGAAGTAAAAGAGGGTGGAGGGTTACAAGTAAACATTATTTTGCCACATAATAGTACCAGGGGATTAGCTCTTAGAGCTCCAATACAAGGGAGGTTTACAAATACTACAGTAGTAGTGAGTAACTTAACATTAGAAGAAGGTGGAGAATGGGACGCTGCAGTTATAGCTGCCCAGCCTGACCTAGAGGAATTCTGCAATTTTGATACTGGAAAGGGGTGTGTTCTAACAATAGATGAAGTATTTGTCTCTGTAAAGGAGCTGCAACGTTGTAAAGATCAGAAGAAGGTACCATGGCCAATAGGCGGATTGGTGGTGGTACCAACACATGAAACAGTTGTGCAAGGAATTGGGTGGACTTACTACCCAATCATTCTAAATTTTAATGATTTTTCTATTCCTCCAAAGTGCCTGGAATCACAGCGGCAGTGGTTTAAGCAAAGTATACAAGAGACCATCATTGAGTGGACCGGAGCAGGGAGTCGAGAAAAACGGGACACACTTGCAGCCCTTTTAGGAGGAGTCGGAACTGGATTGGGAGTATGGAATTCAGCAGACATCATTGGACTGAACAACCGGATAAACTCCCTTACTGATGGCATGGGACATGCTATGAAAACAGGTGGAGTAGCTGACTCCCTTATAGTAAGTAGACTGACAGACAATGTTGATGACATACACACCATTGCCAACAACCTGCATCTAGTTGAGGAAAATATTGCTTCCATTGCTAACAGCATTAAGAATGAAATAGTGGGAACTGCCATTTTCTGTTCTATGATTGGAGGAAAGCTGTTGGCAGATTTAAAGGAAACTATTAAAGACATCGAGGAAAACAAGTGGGCAAGACAAATCAATGCAACAAGGATTATAACGTCATTGAAAAGAAAAGGAGTGGACATCACTGAGGACAATCTTAAATACAGCTATATTGAAGGCCCAGATCAATGTATGCCACATGGACTACAATCTGGGACAATAGGACTAATCCTGGCAATTCCCCACTGGGAGGGGCAGGCAGAGCAACTGAACGTCATACATAGCATTGGCACGTTAAGTGATGGAATCTACAAGCAACACTTCCCATCAAAAAGACTGGCCACTATTACAGGATTGGAGATGGATGAAAGCTGTTGCAGGAAATCTCAACACCGATGGCTGTGCAGTTGTGTTTGGGAGAAAGGAGCTGAGGAGGATGGCTGGGTGCAGTTGATAAAAGAAAACCTGGTGCAAGAGGTGATCCGCATAGGGGACATTGCATGCTTTATCGGCCACTCTGAATATAGGACAGTTGATGAAATATGTTTGGTGGAAGAAGGGTCTTGTATCATGGTATTTCCATCAAGAAACCTTACCACTGAAATGATCAATTTTACTGCAAATGCAGATTGGACAAATTTGACAATGAAGCTTTTTACCTTGGAACTTCATGAGTCAGAGACACATCCAGTCCTACGAACACTGTCGCTGGTACTCATGTTCATTCAAGTATTAACGACAATTATAATAATATACTTTTGTGTGGCAATGAAACAAATGAGGAAGAAACTTGCAAGGAGGATATATAATAATGTGTCTTTTTCCTATTCTTTCTCTCTCTCATACATGCTTCAATAAAGTTTTACATTGCACATACATAAATATTTATCACACACTCTCACCTAAATTCTATAAGTTCTGTTTTTGTGTAATATGTGGATTGACAGCCATAGGAAAGTACAGGAGAACTTATGTCGCTGAGGGAACTATTCCGGAGGGACGGTGGGTTGAATTTCTCCTGTATATCAGGTTTTTGCTCCCACTAGGTTCTCCTGTACTAGAGGGATAACTAGAAAACTGAGCAACATAGAAGAAGAAAAAGTGAGGGAATGTGGTAACTTGTCTTCCTTGAATGGTAATTCAGGACTTCCTCAAACAGGCCTTTGTAGGAGGGCTGAGAATCTTTACTTCCCTCCCACAATTGCTCATGGACAGAATGTGATGTAAATTACATCATCTCAACTAAGGATATATCCAGGCAGGAAACTGGTGCTGTTTCCTGTTTCTTGCTGGATGGTGTTGGTGATGGTTGATGGTGTACTGATGGCAATGGTCTAACCGTGGGTAAGATCAAGCGTTTGGGGAAGGGAATTATTATATATATAGGTAGATAGATTTAAAAAAAGGGTGTTGCTCCGTGGGTCTGGGCTGTGTGTTTGTGATGCATTTATAGTATTGTGTTGTTGCCTTTTAATAAATACCTTTTAATGTAGACGAACCTTGTGTAATATTTATATATATTAATTTGGTGATACACCACAGTCCCCAGAGGGGGGAGGAGGAGGAGGAGGAGGAGGAGGAGGGAGACAGAGGCACTAAGAGAGGAGGGACAGAGGGGAAGGGGCCTGTCCCCAGGGGGCGGGGTAGTTTGGGGAAGGGACAGGCCTCAGGAAGAGTGCAGGGAGGCCAGGGTCCCCGAGCACAGTCGAGAGAGCAAGGGGCTATTGGCAAGGGCAGGCACAGGGGCCGTAATTATTCGCCCCAGGAGAATATGGTCCTCCCGGGTGCGATCCGTGACCGGCCCGTCATCCTTGTTGCAAGGGAAGCGAAGCCTGGGCCTAAGGCTCAGGCTTGGAAGGAGGTAGTGCAAGTGATGAAGGAGGTGTCGACGGTTCCTAGGGGCTTGAGGTCCTTGAAGCACAGATATGTGGATATCAGGGCCACGGTGAAGAGGAAGATGGCCAGAGAAGCTGAGGGACACAGTGTCGCCTATAAGGAGTGGGAGAGGATCGCAAGAGACTTTCTGACACCATCGCCCGCAGCTGGAGCTTCATCCCCGGTGGCCCAGCAGGACCCAGCCTCCAGTTCAGGTGAATATCACATACACCAACATGCCACCACATGTGCATCACACACACTACACACGGTGACCAACAAGGACACTGACATGTCAACTCCATGGAATTAACAAGGGATGGATGGAAGTGTCATTAAATCCATGAAGCTGACAAATCACTGTCATTCCTGGCCACCCCAAGAGTAATTAAGCAATAGAGTCCATATACTGGTGCGCCCAATGCAGCCTATGCAGTTACAGACCGCATAAGAAATCCAGACAGTGTTAGGAGCCAGGAGAGGTCAAGACAAGAAACCAAAGAATAGATCCAATCTAGCAAATGAGAGCTAATGGGAGTTGCAATTAGGAGAATCATCCATGTTCAGGCCTAGATGTCAGATAGTTAGGAGTGAAACCGCAGGAAAAATCCAGACAGTGTTAGGAGCCAGGAGAGGTCAAGACAAGAAACCAAAGAATAGATCCAATCTAGCAAATGAGAGCTAATGGGAGTTGCAATTAGGAGAATCATCCATGTTCAGACATAGATGTCAGATAGTTAGGAGTGAAAACATATCAATGTATTGATCAGCATACTAATGACATGTACCTTTCTTTTCTCTATTTCAGCATCCAGTAGGAGGTCTGGGTCCAGTGATGAGCCACGAGCGGGGCCATCAGCCCCCGCCCCGCAGGAGACCGCTCAGGGGGAGGAGGCTACAGGCTCATCCGAGGGCCCTGGCTCTTCAGAGGGGGAGGTCGTGGTCGTTGACAGCGCCCCTGTCCAGAGCTCGACTGTCCCCCTCCTCCAAAGACTTGCCATCTCGCCGGGGCCCTCAGAAGGAGTGGAATATGCCACAGCTCCTCCTTCCCCACACTCTGAGCCATCGGGGACACCAACATCAGAGACCCTGTCTCAGATCCTCCCCACTCTGTCCCCGCCATCTTCCCACCCGGCCCTGCCAGCAGGACCCGAGCCCCCCCCACCACCAACGACCGAGGCTGGTCTGCTGGAGTTGTTGGCCGTCGTGAGGAGGATTGATGCCAACATCTCTGGCATGAGGCGCAGCCTGGACAGGCACTTTAGGGAGGAGAGGAGCCATCATCGTAGGCTGGAGCAGCATTTGGTCAGGCTGCTGGGAACGGGGCAGGTCACCAGCCAACATCAGCCTGGCCCCTCCTCTCCTTCCACCATGCCTCCGCCGCCACCACCACCCCTGGTGCCACTACCTCCTCCTGCTCCCCCACCACCAACAAGGAGACGGCGTCCGGCTGCGGATGAGGCAGGTCCTGTGCCCAGGCGGAGGAGGACCTAGGGGCTGTGGACATAATTGTGCCTTCTCAACAGCACTCTTCAGTGACAATCTATTGGTCACAATGCTGACCTCATCTAGCCTGGCTACAGAGTTTTGGATCTTTGCCTATGTGATGGTGACATTTTGTATGCAGATGGCTACCTCCCATCACATGGTCCATGATCCTCTTCTCTGTGGACACGTAGGGTTCGGTTGAACATGCCACCAATTGATGGTCACTGGGGAATGCTGTTGTGAAGGGATGCTGCAGTCCCCTTTTTTTTTAGGCCCTTAGATTTTATGTTTTCTCTTTGTTTGTCTTTCCATTTGTTTTGTTTTAGGTACAATTCAGGCCCATGAAGGCATCTCCTGCATCTGCAAGCATTGTGGAGGAATTATATGAGGCGTAAGGTTTTCCCAGTGCCTCTCAGGTAGACATTACTCCAATGACAGACCCCCCCTTAACATGTAGCTCCCACAATCTTAAAGCTATCATATTGCCAGATATCTCAAACATGATTATTGTTAGCTGAAATGTAGACTAATACCGCTATGACGGTGGACTTGCAAAGTCTCACAATGGCATGTTAATGACAGCCAGCATTAATATATGCACTAATAAAGCATGTGATCCTGACCTCAATATCGGTCTGAGAACAGATCTTTGGGTCTGATGTAAGAAACAGTGAATGTGGCTGCTGACCTTTGTGTCCTGTCCATATTAATGGGTATTTGCCCATATTACTCATTATCCCGAGACCTACTGTAGCTAATAGTTAGTAATGCTTGCAGATGGGAATCAGGTGAGTTGGTATATTGGTACAGTATTTAGCACTTTACTGTACATGCATTGTCATTATTTTTTTTTATCCTCCTCCGCCTTTTTTGTTTTTTGTTGGCCATTCATTTTTGTGGGCAATTTCACACACCATACTGTATGTGTGAAACTGGATTGGATTACACAGTCCAGAGGTTGAATCATTTGTTCAATTGAACAGATCCAGACAAGTTGTAAGTGCCATGCACTCTAATGGTTTCTTCAGTTAAATGGAGAGATTTCTGGTTCCGGTTGCAGCATGTGACCCTGGTAGGTGCTATGCATCATGCTTATTCTAGACTATTAGATTGACCCCTGTAGGTATCCCCTTTTTTTTATTTAGCCCCTTGCTCTCTCGGGACCCGCCCACACCACACCCATGATATTAATGCACAGTCTTGACCACTGCTGATTGTGGTCTGTGTCCAAAAATAAAGTTTTGTTATACCGTTCTGTGAATGCACAGTCTTGACCACTGCTGATTGTGGTCTGTGTCCAAAAATAAAGTTTTGTTATACCGTTCTGTGAATGCACAGTCTTGACCACTGCTGATTGTGGTGTGTGTCCAAAAATAAAGTTTTGTTATACCGTTCTGTGGATGCACAGTCTTGACCACTGCTGATTGTGGTGTGTGTCCAAAAATAAAGTTTTGTTATACCGTTCTGTGAATGCACAGTCTTGACCACTGCTGATTGTGGTCTGTGTCCAAAAATAAAGCTGTGTTATCCGGTTCTCCCCATGTCGGTGTGTTTTCAATGGTTGTGGTTAGGGGACATCCACATGCATCACATTAGTGTCACATTACTATAGCTGTAAACTAATGAGCACTAGTTAACCTGCAATAAATCCATACATACTAAGAGGAATAATAGTCCTAATAGCATTATATATCATATAATGCATCTAATTGATCTACAATCTAGGCATAATAAAGGGTTAATGCACAGGCCAAGTACAATTAGCGGGACTGGGGAGTAGGAACATACCCCTGTGGGCCTAAAAGGATAATGATAGGTGATACTGCAGTGGGTTGTCAGTTCCTTCTCCAGTGATTATTGATTTCTCCGTCAATTCTGCTCTCACACGCACTTCCCCAACATCACTTAGCAATCAAAACTAATGTAAATTTATGAATAGCAGAACATAATGGGAGGTCACCAAATGGGAATGAATGGTCATCTTGGCACATGGCCACCAGCAATGGCGTGGGACTTCCTTGGATAAGAGTAGTGGCGATTACCCCTGATGGAGGTGAGTTGGCTGGTGCTCATTGTGCCTCTGCAAACCTTCTGTGTGTGTTTGCTGCCCTTGTGGGTGGGAGAGTGACAGCAGAACTGACAATCCACTCCGGTCTCACCAGCATAGGAACCTTGTAAGAAAGCAGTGACAGAGGGTCGGAGTCGGACCCGACCGAAAGACCAAACAAGAGGTATTGTGTATTTCAATGAAGCTGTGAGCTATCCCATTAAGGGTCATTGTGGGGGTGTGAGTGAAAGCTGAATGCAGGGCCAAATCCCAAACCACTGGGGAAGGAACTGACAACCCACTCCGGTTTCACCAGCATAGGAACCTTATAAGAAAGCAGTGATAGAGGGTCAGAGTCGGACCCGACCGAAAGACCAAACAAGAGGTATTGTGTATTTAAATGAAGCTGTGAGCTATCCCATTAAGGGTCATTGTGGGGGTGTGAGTGAAAGCTGAATGCAGGGCCAAATCCCAAACCACTGGGGAAGGAACTGACAACCCACTCCGGTCTCACCAGCATAGGAACCTTGTAAGAAAGCAGTGACAGAGGGTCAGAGTCGGACCCGACCGAAAGACCAAACAAGAGGTATTGTGTATTTCAATGAAGCTGTGAGCTATCCCATTAAGGGTCATTGTGGGGGTGTGAGTGAAAGCTGAATGCAGGGCCAAATCCCAAACCACTGGGGAAGGAACTGACAACCCACTCCGGTCTCACCAGCATAGGAACCTTGTAAGAAAGCAGTGACAGAGGGTCAGAGTCGGACCCGACCGAAAGACTGAACAGGACATATTCACATACTCCATGTGCCCCATATTTGTGTTCCCAAATGTAGATGTGATGAGCAACATGTATACAAAATAACAGGGTTAATATGGCATTATTTGGATGTTTTTGTGTTTTTATGTAATCAGGTAGTGTGTCTTTAATTTTGCTTTATGTAAGCTGCAGCATGGCTTTTCATTCAAAATGTAACAACTAATTGGTTGTATAATGCCTTTGCTTTGGTGGGGGGAGGGGATGGTGAAATCAATGCTTTTCCTCTGTTAAACTCACTTTTATATTTTTAAGTTGTCTGTACGTAATGCGTAAACCATTTTAAGTGTGTTTTTTTGTGCACTTAGCGAATTTGCGAGATACGAGTGTCTACGCAAGGAATTCTTGTCCGCTACTTACTACGTAGTGCTTATCGGAGGCAAATCTCGGCAAAGTAGTCCGAAATTACGCAAGTCAATCGCAAGTTGACTCGGATATCGTAAATCGAGTTACGATGGGCCTTTGCGAAATAAGATTTCATCCGCAGCTCGAATTTAATAGGGCCCTAAATCTGGTGATATTAGTTTTTGTACATGTTGTTCATGAACTGATACTAGTTTGTCAAAATAGCACAGGGTTATGTACAACTACTATCCAAAAGGTTATGGCTCAGATAGTGTAGCTTCCTTTGTCACATATGATGGCCATGGAAATACCATAAATCCATATTAGGATATTCGAGTGTATATTCTATTAGTGACATGAGTACTCACCAGTAGCCAACAAGATGGTAATTGACCAGACTGGAGCATTCAATATATACCGGATTGACGAAGAATATGGGACATTTGAATGCGCATGTTGGCATCACAAACAACTTGTACATTGATGATACTGTCCACAATTTCTAAACAACACTTCCTGATATTTAGAAGGTGTCAGTGCAACATGTGTGCAATCAAAAACATCTAACACTTTAGGGACAGCTAGTTTTCAGATTTCACCTTCAAGATCTCTTCCATTGTGCTGGGAAAACTGAATATCATAGTATTCCAAGCCATAGTATGGAGGAATGTGCTCAGACAGTTGGAGAAGCTTGGCTGAGACATTTTTTCTACTAGGCCCTCAGTGTTTTGAAAAATACCAGAATCAAGGAAGTGTATTGGGGCAAACATCAGTGTCATTCCGTTCTAGCCCTATTGGTCTGTGAGAAAGTCTCAAGCGCTTCCCTCAGGACCGCATAGAATTCTGGGAGACTGGCATGGGTCAGCATAAAATGCTCATACACTTCTCCATCAGTTAACCCCTTTAATGTGTGTATACTCTGGGTGCCTAGACCCTCCTTAAAGGCTCCTGAGCCTGTTCCCCTTTCTGTGGATCTTGCTGGCCATTAGCACTCTGCCAGGTCTGTGGGAGGAGGTGTTGGTGGTCAAGTGGGGTGGTGCTGAGGGCCGGGTGCTGGTGATGGTCCTCATGGTGTCAGTGGCCAGAATGTGGCGGTGGTGGGAGGAGGAGATGATGGTGCTACTATTGCCCTTGTGTCAGTCCAGTACGTGGAACCAATACACCAAAATGTTCTTTCAATATGGGTTTATTAACCTTCTATCTATCTGCTATTTGCTGCATGCACTCCTGATAAATATGATGCTGTACAACATTGATTGTGATATGTATGCCTCTGATTGTATCCAGGGAACTGACATGTGATGGTCATTGTTGTACAGTATTTTCATGACTAGAGTTATCTATGTGTATGGTGTACAAGTGGTGTACATGTGGGTGTATGCTGTTGTATGTAATATCCACCTGGCACAGAGGCTGGATCCGGTGCCACCACCAGGGCTGGAACTCCTGGGACTGTCCTGTCTTCCATCATGGCTTTCAGTATCCTCTCCATTGCCTATAGTGGACAATTACTGTGGGACCACCACTTGTAGATTCTGCTCCTCTGGCCTCCTCCTCCATCATCCTTCTGATGTTTGCGCGGCTGTTGTCATAACGGTGCCTCACAGACCACACATCCCTATGGCAATAACCTACTTGGGTCATTGCAGCTGCTACCTCCTTGCAGGCCTGGCCCCTGGGGCCAGCCTTAACCTCCCTCAGCCCTTAATGTGGGCATATGCATGCTTAGCATCAAGGAATACGACATTTTCCTCTGGCTTATAGTTGGGGGCCCTGTGTTTGGCTCTAGTCCACCCAGCTGTGGACTGGGATCCATATCTCCCTGTTCTGACCCTGAGGCCTGTCCCTAACCACCACTAACCCCCTGAGATAAGGCCCCTCTACCCCTGACCGTGAATTATATGTACTTCAATCTAGGGGCTCGTCCCACCCTCCCTCTACCTCACCTCCTGCCCTCTCTCCCTAGAACTACTACTCCTAGCAATCCCCCCTCAGAACTAACACTCCTAGTCCTACCCCTCATAACTACCACTCCTACCCCCTCCACTACCACCATCTCTGCCTCCCTCACCCTCTACGCTTCCCACGCCACCCCTCTACCTCCCTCCCACTACCTCTCTCCCACATCCTCCCTCTAATTCCAAGGGCCCCCTCTCTCTCCTCCTCCCTATCTCTAGCCTATTCCATCCTCCTCTCTCCTCCCTCCATCACTGATCAAATTAAATATAAGGATACATAAAAATAAGTGTATTTGTATATGTTGGGGATTGGAAAAAAATATTATGTACTATGTGATTTTATTTTTCTGCATGATGTAGGGTGGGGGATGGGTGTGTGTATGGTGTGTGCTATGTGTCTGTATATTATATGATATGGGTATTTATGTGTATTGCAATTTAATTGTATATTAATCTCATTATATGTAATAATTATAAGAAGATGAACCTGCACGCCAAGATAACTATCCTACGCTCACTCTCTCTCTCTCTCTCCAGAACCGAACCCTCCAACTCCAGGACCTGCGTGCTAACTTGTAAAAATCTGCACCATAGTCATCTCTGGGGTGTGATGCTTGCAAACATATTTAGTATGCCTGTCAATCATTTTTCTGTTTGATGTGTCCCATTGGCTGCTACGGCTGTGGCGCAGCAAGAATAGCCGGATCAGATGGAGGATTGGAGAAAAGTTGCTTTTGGATTTCTTCCTGCGTTAACCAGTTATTTGGTGAAGGTAGTGTAGCCCCATTATGTTGCAGTGTCCCAATCACTGGTACCTCCCTTGTGTATACCGAAGAAAATAACCTATTTGGCTAATCTGCCTTTTCCTGGTCACTAATTATCAGGTGGCCTGTGTCACATTGTAATGTTCTTATAGCTTCCTTCCTGGCCTTCTTCCCATTAACATATTTAACAAATATTTCAGGGTTAGTCTTACTTTCCTTTGCAACTAACTTTTCATTTTCGATTTTAGCCAGTCTAATAGCCCTTTTGCAAGCCTTGTTGATTTCCTTGTACTTACATAAAGCCGTCTCTGTCCCCTCTTGTTTGTACAATTTAAATGGTTGTTTTTTCCTCCTCATTTTCATCTTTTATTCATTCTTAAGCCACATGGGTTGTGATTTACTCCTCCTACATTTATTTCCACATGGTATATGGTGATAAGTATGTTTATTTAGTAAGGATTTGAACGTTGTCCATTTATGTTCAGTATTTTTACTTATCAGATCTCTGTCACAGTCTATACTTTGTATTGTTGCCATTAGCCTGGTAAAATGCACCCTTTTAAAATTAAGCATTTTTATTGGCCCCTTACAGTTATGTTTTTTTAATTCAATCTGTATATATATATATATACAGTGCCATGCAAAAGTATTCACCCCCTTGACTTTTTACCTATTTTGTTACATTACAGCCTTAAGTTCAATGTTTTGTTAATCTGAATTTTATGTGATGGATCATAACACAATAGTCTAAGTTGGTGAAGTGAAATAAGAAAAATATATAAATAAAACTATTTTTTAGAAATATAAAACAGACAATTGGCATGTGCGTATGTATTCACCCCCGTTGTTATGAAGACCATAAAAAGCTCTGGTGCTACCAATTACCTTCAGAAGTCACATAATTAGTGAAATGATGTCCACCTGTGTGCAATCTAATTGTCACATGATCTGTCATTACATATACACACCTTTTTTGAAAGGCCCCAGAGGCTGCAACACCTAAGCAAGAGGCACCACTAACCAAACACTGCCATGAAGACCAAGGAACTCGCCAAACAAGTAAGGGACAATGTTGTTGAGAAGTACAAGTCAGGGTTAGGTTATAAAAAAATATCCAAATATTTGATGAACCCCAGGAACACCATCAAATCTATCATAACCAAATGGAAAGAACGTGGCACAACAGCAAACCAGTCAAGAGACGGCCACCCACCAAAACTCACTGACCGGGCAAGGAGGGCATTAATCAGCAAGGCAGCACAGAGACCTAAGGTAACCCTGGAGGAGCTGCACAGTCCTACAGCAGAGACTGGAGTATCTGTACATAGGACGACAATAAGCCGTACGCTCCATAGACTTGGTGTAATGATATAGGAATCACAAGGTTGTGGAGACCAATAGCCAAGGTCAGCAATAATCTAGTTCAGCAACTTGTAGGTTAAACAGGAACAAGCTTTATTGAAGGGCTCAGGAACCAACAATAATCTGGCAAGGATACAGAGACAGGAAGTGCCTTATATAGGCCAAGAACCAGACAGCTGACCAGACACAGCTAAAGAGAGTTGTCACTGAGTGCATTGCTTTTAGAGTCAAGGTATCAGATCTCAGGCAAATCTGCAAGAGGCAGGCTGGCGTACCGGTAGGGAAAAGGTCCAGCAACATGCAAACCAGGGTTCGAATCCCAGCAGAGTCAATTCCTCACACTTGGGCTTTATGGCAGAGTGGCCAGAAGAAAGCCATTGCTTTCAGCAAAAAACAAAATGGCACATTTTGAGTTTGTGAAAAGGCATGTGGGAGACTCCCAAAATATATGGAGGAAGATGCTCTGGTCTGATGAGACTACGCTATGTCTGGCGCAAACCCAACACATCACATCACCCAAAGAACACCATCCACATATAACCTATTTAGGAAAGGTAGAGGCAATAGTAAACAAGGAGGAGGGATTTGTCTGTATGTTAAGCTTGAATTTAACCCTATAGTCAGAGAAGATATTTATGGTGGACCTAGTGATAAATCTGAATGTTTGTGGGTAGAGTTAAATAGCGGAACAGCAAATTCCCAAAGAATATTAGTAGGAGTATGCTATAAACCCCCAAATATAGCTGAAAGTGAGGAAATACAATTATTGTTACAAATTGAAAATGCAGCTAAGCATGGTCAAGTTCTAATAAGGGGAGATTTAAATTACCCTGAAATAAACTGGATAAATGAGACCAGCAGTTCCTCTAAGGGGAACAGGTTCTTGAGTACACTCAGGGTTCATTATCTGGCCCAGGTTGTACAAGAGCCTACTAGAAATGAAGCTATCTTAGATTTACTCATCACAAATAATATTGATATAGTATCAAATGTTGGAATAGGGCATCCTTTGGGAAACTCTGATCACAACACAGTCTCATTTGAGATTGAATTAAAAAAACAAAAATTTAAGGGGCCAACGAAAACTCTTAATTTTAAAAGGGCAGATTTTAACGGTCTAAGGGCAGCAATACAAAGTATAGACTGGGACAGAGAACTGTCAGGTAAAAATACTGAACATAAATGGACAACATTTAAATCCTTACTAAATATACATAAACATCGGCATATACTGTGTGGGAATAAAAGTAAAAGGAGTAAATCCCATCCAATGTGGCTTAACAATGATTTAAAGATCAAGCTACGGAGTAAAAAACAGGTATTTAAATTATCCAAACAAGAGGGGACAGAGACTGCTTTACAGGAATACAAGGAAATCAACAAGGCTTGCAAAAGCGCGATTAGACTGGCTAAAATAGCAAATGAAAAATTAATTGCAAAAGAGAGTAAGACTAACCCTAAAATATTTTTTAAGTATATTAATGGGAAGAAGGCCAGGAAGGAAGCTATAGGAACATTACAATGTGACACAGTGACCAGGAAAAGGCAGATGAGCTAAACAGGTTCTTTTCTTCGGTATACACAAGGGAGGTACCAGTGGTTGGGACACGGCAACATAATGGGGCTACACTACCTTTGCCAAATAATTGGTTAACACAGGAAGTAATCCAAAAGAGGTTGGAAAAAATAAATGTTAATAAAGCCCCGGGTCCTGATGGAATACATCCAAGGGTACTAAGGGAACTGGGTTCTTTAATAGCCAAACCATTATATTTAATTTTTCAAGATTCACTCAACACAGGATCTCTACCAGATGACTGGAGAAAAGCTGATGTGATACCTATATTTAAAAAGGGAGCAAGAGCAAATCGGGGGAATTTTAGACCAGTAAACCTCACTTCTGTAGTGGGGAAGCTTTTAGAAGGGTTAATAAGGGATAATATACAAGAATATGTCTGTTTGAACAGGATTATAAGTAGGAGTCAACATGGATTTATGAGGGATAGGTCATGTCAAACAAATCTAATTAGTTTCTATGAGGAGGGTCGTAGGAACCTGGATCAAGGCAACTCAGTGGATGTAGTCTTTTTGGATTTTGCAAAGGCTTTTGATACAGTGCCACATGGGAGACTATTGTGCAAACTAAGAGATACAGGAGTTGCAGTAAATATCTGCTCATGGATTGAGAGCTGGCTAAAAGACAGGAAGCAAAGGGTTGTTGTTAATGGAACATACTCAGATTGGACTAATGTGGTAAGTGGGGTTCCTCAGGGTTCAGTATTAGGTCCTCTCCTTTTTAACATATTTATTAATGACTTAGAGGTAGGATTGGAGTGTGGTGTCTCCATTTTCGCTGATGACACGAAGTTGTGCAAGGTAATTAAATCAGATAGTGATGTGCTTTCCCTCCAGAGGGATTTACAGAAAATTGAGGAATGGCATCTAAATGGCAGATGAGGTTTAATACAAATAAATGTAAAGTTATGCATCTGGGAAGGAAAAATATCCATGCAATTTATAATCTTAATGGAGCAAATCTAGGTGTATCAGATATTGAAAGGGATTTGGGAGTGCTTGTGGACAACCACCTAGGTAACAGTGCTCAAAGCCAAGCAGCAGCTGCAAAGGCAAATAAAATATAAGCATGTATTAAGAAGGGTATAGAAGCAAGGGAAGCAAATATAATTCTGCCACTATACAAATCCCTGGACTGGATTTATTTCTAATTAAAAAGGGAATTCAGGGTTATCATGGATAATTAGAGAGGCAGTATTGATCTAGGGAGAAGTCCGGTTGCCGGTGTCTGGGATCAGGAGGGAATTGATTTTTTATTTTTTTAATACAACAAATTAATTAATAGCTAATCTGCATATTGCAGATCAGAGGAGATCTTAAAAGGTTGAACTTGATGGACTGAAAGTCTTTTTTCAACCTTAAATACTATGGCCCTCATTCAATTGCGATTTAGCCAATTGAATAGGGCTCTAAATAAGCACATAACATATTTTTTTAAAGACGTTTTTACTTAGTGAAGACCTTGCTTTTGCATAGATGTTTACTGACTAAAAACGTATTTAAAAAAAATATGTTATGTGCTTATTTAGAGCCCTATTCAATTGGCCAAATTGCAATTGAATGAGGGCCTATGTAAGTATGTAACAGTGAAACATGGTGGTTGGTAGCCTCATGCTGTGGGGATGTTTTTCAGCAGCCGGGACTGGGAAACTGGTCAGAGTTGAGGGAAAGATGGATGGGGCTAAATCACATATATAGTTGTGAGCATGCGGGTTGTTGCTAGCGCTGCGGGCTCATGTAGCAAACCTGCGGCCGAAGGATCTTGGAACACCAACAAAATTAATTTCGCACACAAACAACATTACCTGCCTTACAATCTTATTGCCGTCATTTTTTAACGGGCAAGTCGCTAGTACAGGGATATTCTTGAGCAAAACCTGTACTACTCTGAGCGTGATTTGAGGCTAGGACGGAGGTTCACCTTCCAGCAGGACAATGACCCCAAACACACTGCTAAAGCAACACTTGAGTGGTTTAAGGGGAAACATGTAAATTTGTTGGAATGGCCTAATCAAAGCCCAGACCTCAATCCAATAGAAAATCTCATCCAACTTGAAGGAGCTGGAGCAGCTTTGCATGAAGGAATGGGCAAACATCCCAGTGGTAAGATGTAGCAACCTCATAGAGACTTATCCAAAGGGACTTGGAGATGTGATTGCCGCAAAGGTGGCACAATAAATTATTGACTCTAGGGGGGTGAATAGTTATGCACATTTACTTTTTTGTCCTATTTGTTGTTTGCTTCACAATAATAAAAAAAAAAAAATCTTCAAAGTTGTGGGCATGTTCTGTAAATTAAATGATGGAAATCCTCAAACAATCCATGTTTATTCCAGGTTGTATACACATTTGTATATACAGTACATGGATACACAAACATATAATCACAGACTATTGGAGAAGGAACTGGCAACTTACTTTATTACCTTTGCCAAGAAAACTATATGGATGAGCATAACCAGACACAAGATGTGATTGGTGTGCTGGGTTCATATGGTCACAGAGAGGTGGACATGACTGAAAGACATATACATATATATTTTAAAACTCTGTACCCCAAGATTTATTTTCCTTCCTACGCCCTTGGCTTGGTAGTATTTACTGTGCCACTACTGCACTATCAGTTGCTTTTTCAGGGATTAGCATAGAGCTCTAAGTTACTCTAGCAAGTTCGGTTATTATGGATACAATAGAAATACTTGTGAGATTCCTGAGAGGGCAATAGGAAGGGCTACGCAATACCATTCCTGAATGTCAGAGCCTGCAAGAAATCTATTTATATACTAGCGAATTGCCCGTCAAAAAGGTCGTTTGTGGTGTTTTGCGAGTATCTTGTGGTGTTTTGCGTGTTTAGAGTGCTGTAGCCACGTTTTCGTTTTGTTCGACGGCCATTTTTTCTCTCGCGTAGTGATTTTTTTAGTGTCTAAACTCTTTTATTTTTAGTTAACTGAAGGTGTAAGCTGTTTTTTTGAGGTCCTGGATGCTTCCTCTTGCTGTAGGTAAGCTTTTTATGTATGTGCATTTATTGTGTTTTTAATTGTGTGATGTTCACGAGTTGCGGACGTTTTTTGCGAGGTCGTTATGTGTGGTAACGTGTCTTGTATGTTTTTTGCGTTGTGAGGTAAAGTTTGCGAGGGTCGCAGTTGTTGTGTCGTGTTGTTTGCGTTTTAACAAAAATTTTGCGATGGTCGCAGTTGCTGGCAAGGAGCACCTTGGGCGCTCCATGCCAGCAACTGAGGCCCTCGCCCGCAGCCCTCGCTACGCGAGCCCGCAAGCATTAGCAACAACTCGTACGCTCACAACTATATATGTGGTAGAAAACTGACAGTAGAGCACTGCCAAGCTTGATACTATATGTGTAGAGATATTCTTTGATCATATTCTATGTTTTCTTTTTTAATGAAAGTACTTAAAAAATGCTCAAACATGCAATTTTTATGTTTCCTTCTATTTATTGTAGGATATTAAGCAAGCTTTGGGGGTTTGTTAGAGAGCCTTCCAGGCAGGGGGATCCACTGAGCATTTATGTTTTTTGCTATGCCTTCCTGTAGGCTCCCTCCTATTCTCCATTTTTTCTTTTGCGTTTGGATGTCTGTTTTGATTTAAAGTCCAAAATGTAATTGTGTTTTTAAGGAATATATTTTTATAAGTGCTGTGGTTCAAATTCAAATAAATTAAATAAAGTGACTTTTAATGTTTTAATGTTCAGATAGTTTATCTGGAATTTTGTTAAGCACTGAACAATAGGAAAATAGTTGTCACATAATTCACAAACATGTGATTTTTGTCCCAAAGTACAGTGGTCATTTAAAACACACATTTTGTTAAAAACATTCTATCAACCTTGTAAACATGATCATTGTGTGAAAAGAGAGCCAATGAATGTTGAGAAAATACTCAGTTCTTAAGGGGTTTAGAAAAATTAGACAGTAGACGAACAAAAAATCATAATGCTAGTATGCATCTTGAAGTAATAATTGATAGTGTTGATGTACAATTTGTAGTGACCTATTGATACAAGTAGCAAAGTAAAGCAAATAATTATATTGGTAATAATTACTCATAAATCTCAAATATCAGAAATATAATCTCAATCCCTCATTAGTACAGTCCAGTTTCCAAAGAACTTGACATTTAATGAAGATTATTGCCCGTCAACCACAATCACACTGAGATTGGTGTTCAGTAGCGTTTTTCCATCCCTTTTAACTGAATATTTTGAACTTTGTAGAAGTTCATTTGCAAATTCTTTCAGCTGTGTTGGTGCAGTTTCATTGAAGTTGCATGTTTCAGTTAACATATTCATTATAATCTGGCCATTTTCATTGCCATTGATGAAACATTTAGTTATATCCACGTTTGATTCAATGTCATAAGATTCATACTTCATTCCTTGTGAGTCAAGAATATCAATGATTTCTGCAGAACTGATATTTACAGCAAGAGTGTACTTGGGCAGTTGAGATTCAATCTCAGCTAAAAAATTGTACCATCCACTGTGTCCTAAAAAAAAAAACAGTCATTAATATTTATATATGAATATATAGGAGACCAAATAAATTAATTTAAAAGAAAAAACAATAGTAAAACATGTTGGACAAAAAGCACCATTACCAATTGTTTTGTCCAAAGACACGAGAAGAAGCGATGGGGTGTATAAACAGCGGTTTCGGTGTGTTTATCAACAAATTTCTTCCAAAGGAAAGTAGTGTACATCTTTGTTGGCATCAAATTGTAGGCATGTTGAAAATTTGGTGGTTGCCACAAAGGGATTACTTTTTACTTTAATAAGAGTAGATGGCAAATCCTGACAAGGTCCACTTAAACGTTTTCCATGTAGCTCAGAGTCATGCTATTTTAGGTTATGTTCAGGTTGCCATTCAATCTAGTCCTAGGAAGCTTTGCTCATTCTTTGGAAATCATTTACCTCACTAACCTGTAATCTTGTGAAAGAGCACAAGATTGTAAGGTAAAATGTTTTTTTTTTTTTATTGCATATAGAACAGCTAAAAAATCTAAACTTTTAAGTCTGTTTACATACAAAGTCTATCCTGCCTAGTTTCTGTTGATAGCAGTTTTTCCCCTGAACTCAGGACTGAACTGACCAGTTAACCCATAATTGACTTATTTAGCTGATTCCAGCATTTTATGCTCTGCACAGATTTATTTGTTTCTTTTGCTCACTACACAGAGCTGTAACTGTATGCCTGGCAGAGGGAAATCAATGACACACATAAAGACAGATTTTTCTTTATTTGTCTTATGGATGTATTTCAAAATTCTAAAATAATTTCAACATGCTTTTAGGGGGTCTTTACTGTGATGTTGCCCAGATTGTACTAAATTAAGTGTTCCTGTAAAAATCATTTCAATCCCTTTCTCTGTTTTTGGCTTATGAAGGTAGTAACTAAATTAAACAGCTTTCCAGAGGATGCACTATAAATAAACACATTGAAAGAATGCATTAATGCCTTGCATATGTACAAGGCTATCCAGAGAATGTATTACACTGTTGTAGATATAATGGATAGACCAGATGTGCCTATTTGTTCTTATCTGCTATGAAATCTAAATTTCTCTCCTAATCAATCTGATCTTTAATAAACATTCATTTATATATACTTACTGGACAGAACAATTATAAGGAGTTTTCCATGTGGTGAAAGGCAGCTTTGATAGAACTGAATTGTTCCAGGAATGTCATTTACATAATATATCATCTGAAAATACAACAACATATATTATAGCAAAATGTTTTCTTTGAACGTGGAATTATTTACAATTCTTGTTTTCCTACAAACCAAGGCTACTAAAATGTGTACTTCTGTTTCATAGGTATGTTTTCTCAAAGTATAATGTATCTCTAGGAAGGGCTTTCTTCCAAGACCCTAAAACCAGCCTGCCAGGCTATGTATATATTTCTGTGCTATCAGACAACCTGGGAGAAGCAGAAAGAGCATGGTTGCAGGACCCTGGCAGTTATAAGTTTACAAGGCCCTGAGGTAAAATTATACATTGAATTTAAACTCAGTTTTAGGTGTGGAGTGTGATGTCCAGATAAGTGCTAATGCAATTAAACACTTTCAGTTAAAAAAAATAGTTTTATTAGTATGCAATAAAATATAATGCATATGAGTCCTGATAAAAATAACAAATAAGCCAGAAGTGTGATGTAGACAACACTTAGAATGATACTATATCCCCAAGCCATGTTGAGAAATATTTAGTAGCAATTGAACAATGTAGTGATGTTTTAACCTTCCTTGCTATTGTGGAGACTAGACTTGTCCTTAGGGATATCAGTCACATGTGACTCTCTGAATTAGGAAAGTTAATGAGTATACTTTTAATTAAGACTGCAGTAAATAGATTTTTTATTTTCGCTATACAAGAGCCTTGAATAAAACTGTCCATGTTGGTTTCTTGAGAGGGCGGTAGTGTTTAGCTACCTAAATATTGTAGATATTCTGTGGCTCTAATAAGACATGAAAATAATCAAGTGCCAAGGTAAAGTCTGGAGAAATCACATAAAGACTCAATTATAATAGCAGGGATAGAGTTGTAATATTTAAGTGATAATAATCTTATCCACTTATAATTTCTAAAGAGCTAGATGTAACAGCCTTTTATGTCTTTCATGGATATGACGCTAAACAAATACATAGAAATCAGTGTGAACAGAAACTCTTTCTCTGAGGTCTCTTGCTATTTGAGACTTTACTGAGTGTCTCCTGACAAGCGTTTCGACTAAGACTTAAGGCACCTTCTCAATATTCTATCACATTTAAATAGTAAATTACTGTATATACTCGAGTATAAGACGAGTTTTTCAGCCCTTTTTTAAGGCTAAAAATGGCCTTCTCTGCTTATACTCGAGTCACTCCCCCTAGTGTCTCTCTAACCCCCCGTGTCTCTCTACCCCCTGAGTCTCTCTAACCCCCCCGTGTCTCTCTAACCCCCCCCCCGTGTCTCTCTAACCCCCTGTCTCTCTCTCTGATGAGGAGGAGGGAGGTTGAGGAGTAGGAGGGGGGTTGTGGTTGAGGGGGGGTGAGGAGGGGGATGAGGATGGGGTTTTGAGGATGAGGATGGGGTTGAGGATGGGGGTTGAGGATGAGGATGGGGGTTGAGGATGGAGGTTGAGGATGGGGGGTTGAGGAGTGAGGTTGAGGGGGGGTTGAGGAGGTAGGATGAGGAGGGAGGTTGAGGATGGAGGTTGAGGAGGGGGTTGATGTTGAGGAGGGGGGTTGAGGTTGAGGGGGGTGAGGAGGGGGTTGAGGATGGGGGGTTGAGGATGAGGATGGGAGGTTGAGGGGGGGAGGATGAGGATGGGGGGTTGAGGGGGGAGGATGAGGATGGGGGGGTGAGGAGTGAGGTTGAGGGGGGGTGGAGGAGGTAGGATGAGGAGGGAGGTTGAGGAGGGGGTTGAGGATGAGGATGGGGTTGAGGATGAGGAGGGAGGTTGAGGATGAGGTGGGAGGTTGAGGTTATACAGGGGGGTTGAGGTTATACAGGGGTTTGAGGTTGAGGAGGGGGCTGAGGATGGGGGGGTTGAGGATGAGGAGGGAGGTTGAGGATGAGGAGGGAGGTTTAGGATGAGGAGGGAGGTTTAGGATGAGGAGTGGGGTTGAGGAGGGAGGTTTGAGAATGAGGAGGGTGATAAGGGAGGGGGGAAGAGACACAGGGAAGGGAGAGGGGAGAAGAGACAAGGGAGAGAGAGGGGGGACACAGGGGGCAGCACATTTCCCACCCTTGGCTTATACTCGAGTCACTCATTTTACCCAGTATTTTGTGGTAAAATAAGTGCCTCGGCTTATACTCGGGTCGGCTTATACTCGAGTATATACTGTAATTAACCTTTCAACTGGGTTAATTACGTTTCCTTGCAGGAAATTAATGAATCCTTAGATTGGATTCTTAAGTTAAACACAGATTCTACCAACAAATTGTCTGGGAGGTATTTATAAATAAATACTGGTAAGGTTGGATGAAGAATTGAAGATTTTTAACCTATCTCACATTACTCTGAACAGGACACATCTATCTTCATTATTAAAAGATCTGTCCTTATCATCAACCAATAAGATGAATCTCTTTAAATGGATTAAAAAAACTCAACCTCTTTGGGAGGAAATTAGCCCTACAAAAATATTTTAAGACCAAAGAAACCACACTGTTTTTTAATGAACAAATTAGTGAAAATGAAATGAATTGTGCTTGGGAACTTTTACAGGAAAAGTATCCTGAAGGAGACGACAGTCTTCCTCTCACAAATTTGAAACCAAAAAACTAATTCACACCTTCATTATAAAATTCACCAATATTGAGGTATTTATAACCAGTATGAAATACTCACATAGTAAGTAATAAATGCTAAAATGGCACATCACTTAAAGTTCAGGGAAAGAGCTGAGATTAAACAACTACATGAAAATCAAAATAAAACAATCAAGACATCTGATAAAGGGGGACATATTGTGTTAAATATAGCGAAGAGTATCTTAAACTGATGGGATTGTTACAAAAAAAAACAACATACAATCCAACAGCTAAGTTTAAAAAAAGAACTGGACCAGATACTGGAAAGGGGTTAATGTTTAGACTTAATCTGTCAAAAAGAAGATGAATTCCTTGCCATAAAACATCCAATGATAGCTTCAATCTACAGTTCACCAAAAATCCACAAAAACACCCCCAAAAAACCCACCTGGAATTAACTGCCTACCACAGAACTGTAAAGTTTACATGTATTGCTTACTACAAAATGTTTTTACATTGTTTTCACCCTGTATCCAGGATACTAAGGATGCATTCCTTAGATTAGATAGCTTCAAAACTGACCCATATACTTTCTTAGATAGTCTTGATGTGGCGCCCCTGTGTACATCAATAATACTCTTAGGTATTTTCTAAAGCGCAAAAGCTAACAGCCTTTTATAATTTCTCATTTCCCGGATCTTATGATAAACTAATAAACAGAGGTCAGTGTGATCAAAAGCTTGGTCTCTGCAGTCTCTTGCTCTCTCTGGCTTTACCGAGGCTAGATTATGTAGTGCTACCCACACAAGTAAAGCGGTGGCCGCAGTTGCTGGCAAGGAGTGCCGAAGGTGCTCCTTGCGCTGGTGGAGAGGAGCGCCGTAGGTGCTCATCCCTAGGACCCCCTACGACTTTCAGGTCGCAAATGCAAAGCGAGGGGCCACATTTGCGGAGGTGGAGGGTCTACGGCGCCTCACAACCGGTTACAAACAAAAAACAAAAACAAATAGGCAATCACTAACTACAGACTTACCCAAAAAATATGACCCACAGCTACACTAACGGCTTCCCCTCGCGCACGCAGCCTATTTACACTACACACTGCACACATTGCTGACACTTACACCTCAGCTCCACAACAGTGCAATCCTACATTGTATGCTGCAGGAACATCAAAACAGATTGTTAGCTCTTCAGCACATTCCTTGCTGCATATATTAATTACAAAGAGGTAAAGTATATTAATTTATGATTTAATTAATTAATTAGCATAACAACAATAAAATAGACACAAAACAAAAAAGAAACACCACACTAGCAGCCTTGCAATAAGCGACAAAACTAGATCACTGTGGACCTTACAATAAGCGCAAAATCGCCTATGCTAACAACAATTAGACCAACCCAGAGGCTCGCAATGAGCGCCAAAAGCGCCCATTGTAAGCGCCAGCCTCCCAATGAACGCACAAGGATCCCAGACCACCAAAACACTTACTCTCTGTGGCAAACAGCATTACCTGCCTTACAATTTTATTGCTGTCATTTTTTGACGGGCAAGTCACTAGTATATATATAGTTTTCTATTTATGCCTGCAAATTATACATTTGTCTCAGATCCTGTCAGTTACTTTATGATAGTTGACACAGAATGTGTACATATAAGAGGCATTCTAAATTTGCCTCAGTGACAGTGGCACCTTGATTTTTTACTTTTGTTTGGTACATCAGTGGAGAGAATGCTGGGAGAATAAGGGGAATAAAGAGCCTTTGTGAAGATAATTGACAACAACCCCCTTCACCCTCACTGGCCCAGAAGCAGACTCATTGCTTCAGGAAATGCAACCATATCTCTCCAGAAATGTAAATGCCTGTCTCACACACAAGTTCCACCTATGTATCAAGGTATCCACAGGGCCCAGCAGAGGCATCAACAGTTACCTTTTCTAATAATAGCTCTGTGACATTGAGTCTAAATAAAAGCATAATTAGGCGGAAACAAAGTTTTCAAGAGTTTTTTTTTTATTGTGTAGTAATCCTTTAACGGGTGGTAACAAGTATTTCCTAAGTCATTCTGGCTGCACATTTTAGAAAAATGTTTTTTTTTTCCATTTTATTTTTGTTTTGTTTAGAAAGTAGATTTAAGCTACCTGCATAACTCAAAACTGTTCCTTATTATATAGAGCATATCATTAGTTAATGTAATATACAAAATAATACAATAAATTATTCATTTAATTGCATAAAAATGTACTAATTATATAAAAGTCTCATTACCACAAATTGCTACATTGGCATTACTGACACTGACTTAAAGGGACTCCGAGCAGTTGTTTTTTTTAATAATCTTTTTTCAACTAGAATAATTCATTTTATGCTCCTCTATGTAACTGTGATATGAAATGGTGGCTCTTGCATGCTAATTTACAGCTCAGAGTGCTTGATGAGTGTGGGAGTGGGGATCTAATTCCATGATAAAATTGGGGATATTGGTTTGGTCACCACAGAAGCAGACAGGAATATTACTATATAAAATAAAAATAAATAAATAATTGATTAATAATTAATTAACAACTAATTAATATTTAATCTGCATATTGCAGATCAGAGGAGATCTTAAAAGGTTGAAGTTTTTTCAACCTTAATTACTATGGGCCTCATTCTATTAGCGGCCGTAAATCGGCCGTAAGGCTGCGATTCCTTGCGGGGGTTCTGTTAACTCGCGATTCTATTATACGGCCCCGCAAGGATCTCCTTTTACGGCCGGCCGCATATCTTGGAACCGGCCGTAAGCTCTGAAATATAAAAACGCAAAAATAAATTCAAGCCTGCACTGTACAGCTCTGTAAATGCTAGGGATCATATTAGGGGACATGAGGATTAAAAGTAACCCACTCTCAAGCTTGCACATCAGCCCAAATCCGAGTTCAAATTAACTGTTTATTTTCCGGCTGCGGCGTGGGTGTGTCTGAGGTGCTCCAAGCACTCTGGACTTTTTACATGGATATTTTACGGATATTAAAAATAAAATATTTTACGGATTTGAGTATAGGATAATTATGTGCTATTTTTTCTAACACCTAAAATCACTTTATAGTCTTCTCAAAGTGCAGGATGGCTTTATTTGAGCTATTTTATGTGCTTAATTGGTGCTAGCGGGACCTCTTTCCTGCAAGTAAGCAGCAGCTCGTTTTTAGCCTTGCAGAGAGGGTTCCCGGAGCAATTGAATTGCAAATAGGAATTTCTTACGGCCGAAACTCTTGCGGCCGTTTAAGATCAAAGGCTTTCCTCCGGCGCGAGCGACCGCAAGAGATAGCAAGGCGCCGGCCGCAAGCCTGCCGGAGCCCCCGGCCGTAAGGGAATAGAATAGCCGAATAGCTTGCGGCCGGTCCTTGCGGCCCCGCAACGGCTGCGGCCGCTAATAGAATGAGGCCCTATGTAACTATGTAACCATGTAATATGTGATATTAATTAGCACATGAAAGCAACTAATTAATATTTGGAAACCATTCTTCTGCATATTAATATAGTTCAATAAAACCTGAATTTTTCAAGAATGGTTCACATTAGAAACAAATGGATAATAAATACCTTTAATAACCCTAAAGAATCTTTAAGAATAACAACAATTTGATTTGGGTGACAAAGTCACTTTAATTTAAAATAAAATAGTGCCTCGCCATCTACAGCACTCTCTTTTTTTTGCTTTCCCATTTTTTGTCCTAATAGGTATATCTGACAAGGCTTATTAAAAATAGAAGAACTTTTTTACACTCTTTCCAGTGTCTGTTCATTTTTCTTATTTATTTACCTGAATCATATGAATAAAATCATATTGCTTCTTATTCCTGTTTAATTCCACCTGGTATTCACTTGTATCTTTCTCATGCCAGTTAAAATGTACATTGTTAAGGTTTTCTGCCTTGGAGACATTTTCTGAAACACAATGTTAGTAGAGAAATATATTATAGAACAAGTTAAAACAAGATTTCTTATTTTCTTATTTTTGGGTTCAATAACATGTTTTATAAAATGAATAGGCAAAGTACTATTAAGTATGTGGCATTTCCTCATAAGGTTGAACTACATGGTTCACATTAAATGTATTTACACTCTTTAAATTACCCATTAAAATTAGCTTACAAATTAGCCTTTGTCCGTTAATATGTATTATACAAAGAGATGAAGAATGCTGTTATTGGACCATTGTGTTTAATATTTTTCTCTGTATGGTCTTTTATATAGCTAAACTTGACAATGTGTGAAAAATGATAGAAAACAAATATGATAAACAAAGCCTTTACATTTTTAAGTTTTATATACAGGGGCGTAGGAACTGGGGGGAGATGGGAAGGACAAATCCCGTCCAGATTATATGAACAAAAGACACAAAAATATCAAAATTAAACTTAATCATGCATTACTAGATTTGGCCACTAGAGCTATGAAGCAGTATGGCATTCATATGAAAGACTTGACCCATAACTTATATTTCACCATTACACTGGTGTTAGAGCCACCCCTTCTACCTATCCCAGGAGTAGAGATGAACGACACCACTCATGGCCAATTTTTTTTTTCTCTTTAAAATGTATCCCCCCCCAATTTTTTTTGGGCTCATTTGCCCATATTTATATATGTGTATTTTTTACTGTGTGGTTTCATTTTCTTGTTGATTTTGTCTCTTGTGTTCTTGGGAGGGTGTGTAAGCTAATGATTTTCCATTTGTTTAGTGGAAAGTATTGGCAGTTGTAGCTTCCATAATTTTACTGTTCCCTGGATAAAGGCTCCATGTGCATTTAAAGTCTTCTCATATCTTAGGAAAGTGATCAGCAAATTAAAATGGTAGATCATAATTGCAAATAAAGGATAATAATTTAAAGGATATTTTTATTTGTCATCTAAAAAAAACATTATTCCTGTTCTTCAAAATAGTATATTTTAAATACATAACCACAGTGATCTTTTAATGTGATAAAATCTTATCATTATTATGTTTTCAATAATATATATACCTTTGTAGATGAGAAGGTGCTCCGTGCTTGGCTCAACAACATCATTATTGATATTGAGATCTGGGTATTTATTCTGTAGTTTGGAGAGGATAGGCAAATCCACTTCACCTTTAAGAAAATCATAAACATTGTTAAGTTTACCATATTAACACAAGCCATCATATGTTTACCTTTATGGAAGTCTCTCATACAGTTTTCCAAAAGGAGTTCAGTCATAGCAGGTACCAAACACTGCGGCCTTCTACAGTATAATGACCAGCTACTACCAGAAACATCCTAAAGTTAGCCATGGTTTTGGTTAAAGTGTTATATAAATGTAAGTAAATAAACAAAAAAAATGGTATGGGGATCGCAAAACCATATACAACACCTCATACACCCAAGACTTTCAACAGGTACATTTTTTTATAAGTTCCCCTTTCGACAACTCCAAATGTAATATCATTATATCTCCTAAAGAACTGTACATTTCAGTAACTAAAGTTAAATAGAATATTAATAGAGTTTAACATACCTGTACCACTTCCTAAACTTAACACATTGAGAGTAGATTTCCTGATGCCAATGCTAAAATAAAAAAACATTGACAAATGTAATATGCACTTGAGTTACAGATAATGTTATTGTACATATTATGGTAAACAGACATTTTTGCTCCATCAGTGATTAAAAATAATAGTAACACTAAATAATATGTAGCTTAGTAATCTTTCTAAAATTATTTATACGTTTGGAAGGAAGCAAGCAATGGCATTGCCATATTTGCTACTCTGAAGCCACCAAGATTAATGATTTTTTTTTGTTATAATAGACCTCAAGAAGTGCATTATATTAATTATAAGGATGCTTTTGTAAATCTCTAATGATAAATTATTATGGGGCCTGCAGATGTTGATCTTGCTCTGGGCAAGGCGTTATAGGCATTATATATTGTGTTACATATAAGTTACAAGGACAGCAAAACTGAACTCCCACTTGGATTGCTTGAAAAAACTATCTATAATGCTAGCGTGGGTAAAGTCAAGGTCAAGCTTTGCTTTTACAAGTCAAAATATAGAAATTTTATAATCATTAAATATTTGTAGTATGCTACTATATATATATATATATTGGGAGACAGAAGTAAAGGTAAGCTATAAAGTAACTGTAAGTTGACACAAAAATGTATATATAAATATAAGTCTAATTATGAGTTATAGCAATTATGAGTAGTTATGTATTGATAAGCATAAAAAAGGAATATTTTATGCCTTCTTTGAAAAGTCACATATTTATTTCTAGAACCAATAAACAGCAGTGATACAAAGAAAAAGGAAAGAAAACACAATGAAAACATTGAAAAATGTAATCTATGCCAATGTATGCACGGTTAATACATAACAGGGCGCTCAGATTGGACCTTTTCACTGCTCTCATGGCCGATGCAAATCTTTATCTGTCACTCTTGTCCAGCTTTCTACATCCCCCACTCCCTTTAGATTGCATGATTTCAATTTGTAAGGTGCTTTGATAAAAAGAACTATATAAGTAGGATTGTAAGCTCCAAGTCAGGGCCATCCATCCTTTTGCCATGGGGTAATATTGTATTTTGCTTTTTACTTAACCCCTTTATAGTGCTACAGAATATGTTGGTGCTTTATAAATATAGGATAATAATGACGAAATAACAATCTTGCAATACATAATGAACATGCTTTCTCTGTAGGTTTACTATGGAACATGCTCCCTTGAAGACTGAAACCAGCACTTGTCAAAATAAAATTCTTAATAATGAAAGCATAGACATATCTGTGTTATATTCCATGTAAAGCTTGATTATAATTATAAAAGTAAAACGTAAAGCAGTCATTGTTTTATAGCAGAATGGGAGATTTAACTGCAATAGCACAAATAGCTAGTCATATTTACCTTGATATAATATCTGGCAGCCTTGTATCAATAAATCTTTGAACACATTGGTGCTCTGTTGAATGATCCAGGTACATGGAGAATGATTCTGCATATTGTTTGGAATCTGTGATCAGTTTTTTCATGGAGTTCATCTTTGAGAGTAATTAATCCTTTGAGTGTGTCTGTGGACTTCTGTTAAAACAAATACAATCAAAGTTATCCGGATGATGCAGCATATGATGAGTCAATTATTTTCATAGAACAATTTATCCATAAGAACAACATACTAGGTGGGAAATGTTGCAGCCTTTTTAGAAGCAAATACGATTTACAGAATCATGAAGCTCATTGACAAAGTTTGAACATGAGAAAGGTTTCAGACATAAGACAGCAGTAGAAGTGTACTAGGTGACGATAAGACTATCATTAGCTACTGATGAGGCGCTATATACGGAAGAACAGAGAAATAAACAATGTTTAAAGAGCAGACAATCATTTGCTATATTATGCAGAGCTTTATTATATTCACGCTGATATTAAAATGTCCAAATTAGAGAGAACATAAGAAACTTAGAAGAAAGGTGTATGAGCCGGGCAAATTATTTTATGATGAACATTATGAGAGCTGTCTCAGGTATATTTAATATGCACAGGGCTGGTGGTCATAGAATGTTATGTAGAATCACATTTGTAGGTAATTAATCAGTGATTGATTGATATTGTTATGTGTTATCACTATTGATGGGATACTTAGAGCAACTTAAAGCAGATGTATGAGTACTGTCACTGTGACCCTACAACAAAAAGATCAAATGGGGAGGTAAAAAAGAGATGGAGAGAGATAAGAAAAACATAGAGAATGCCGGGTATAGATGCCAAACAAGTGGGTATTTTGAGCACAACATTTTAGACCCTATATATCTTATGATGGAACTCTATATGGGCTAACATCTATTAATGAAACCCTGGACTTTCAAAATGCATTCAATAGAATAAAATACAATCCTTCTCTGGAACTTCAAAATTTCATCCCAGGAGCACAAAAGCCATACTCTGGATCTGACTGCTTTGTCCAGGACCGCTGTCTAACAACTCCTGGTTTCCATGGAATAGTTTAGAAAACACGGGATGAGTCAAGTATGTGAAAGCTAATATATAGCTTAAACAGTATCAGCATGGAATTATAGTTTTAGTTGTTAGCTGCCAAACAACACTTTTTAGAGTTGCATGAATGCAGTGAGAAGAGTGAATACCAGGCTTTAAAGGTCAAAACAAGAATTAGAAATCAAAAACTTATTAAAGTGTCTCTTTAGGCAAAGTAATTTATAGTATATAAATTATTTATATCAACAAATATAATCAGTCCCAAAGGCAGAGATCACAAATAGCAAATACTGATGATTGCTTAGTACTTGACAGGTATTTTCTCAAGGCAGCTGATTTGCAGAATACTTGAGAAAACACCCAGCAGAAGCTAAGAAACAAAGACCTTTGTGATTATTTTCCATTATCATACACACCAAACCACAGCTTTTAGGTATATATATATTGTTATTTTTGTGTTTATTAGTGTCTCAAATTTTGATCTAAAGTTTATCATAACCATTCTAGCTGATATTTTTAATTAGTAATATGATGAACTTGCTTCTGAAGTTTCATTGTTGCTCAGTAAAAACATTTTGCTCTGTTTCACTGTGCAATCAAGAAACTGGAATCCATTTACTAGATGGCACTTATCTATACTGTTGTGAGGTGGATTTTTAAACTATATTATTCTGAGAAATATATAAATATCTGTGGTTTTATTAGCATGGCATTTTAGAATTAGTCTAATGATGGCCAGAATATCTAGCACTTACTATCTGACAGAGCAAACTATATTTCCTGCTAATAACAATACACACATACATTATATATATATATATATATATATATATATATATATATATATATATATAAAGAATAATGTATATAATAAATACATTTGTAAACAATATGGATGCTACTTTTCTTGTATTACTTTGCCTGAGATCACATTCAGTTCTTATCTGTTTAAATCAGCTAATGCTCAGTAATAAGATATGTTCAGTGACATTCTAATATTTTAATCTCATGGAGGTCCAGAAGGATCCCCATAGTATCACTAAAATTAACCCCTATACCATGAGGGGCCATGGTTTCACTACTGAATCCCTATACATTTACATATTTTTCTTCTAAGTTTAAAACTATGTAGAAATAATGTATAATTAATATAGTATATTTTAGTTTTTTAAACTCATTGCTCAATAAATCTTCTTATTACCTTCACCCTTAAATCTCATTTTCTCTAAAGTGAACTTCTACTTTCTTAGTGGATTGTCTGTATAACCATCTCACTTGCATTTAAAAATTGTATATACTTGTAACATTGATATTAAGCAGTACAACTCTGTTTGTTCTTGAACTGTTGAAAATTAGCTGCTGGTTTTGGTGAATTAGCAGCTTCTGTCAGTAGTATAAGATATAGTATACCTTTAAAGGTCTACTGTGGTCAAATATTTAGTATATTTTCTTTTGAATAAGAAAACTTGGTACTGTGAAAAATGTTAGAAAAAAAGCAATAAGCATAACCTTTAGATTTTTCAGTTTTATAAGCAATTATTCTTTACTGTAGGTTTACATTTTCTATACTCGGCATGTCCCTGTAAATTAGTAAGCTTTCCATTGTGTACGTACAGATTTTCTGTGTATTCCAAGTCTAATCAAACCTCAGGAGGTAGATCACTGGAAAAAAAAAATAGTTGTTCTCACAACAGCGTAATTACATAAAAATTTATAAATAAAAAAAATTATATTATTATAGAAGTTGATATTCCAGTTCAATTCTTCACAAGGAGCTGCACTATGTTTTAGATATGGTCTGTGGAAATACGTCTCTTTCATATAAACTTGCACGGTAGTGATTTTAGGGTTTCCTATAATCATTTAAAAATATTTTCAGCTAGGGCCTCGTCACATATAAATATATTATCAATCAGGGTCCCCTATACACATATCAATATAAGGTCGATATAAATATATAAATACACCCCCTATGTGCTAGGCCATTTTTTACAAACGACCTGCAGCTCTCGAGTTACAGGTAAGAAGCACTTGATGCTACCTCTTTTAGCACTCATTTGGCAATTCAAACAGAAAACTTGGATCCCATTGGACATCCTGAAAAACTGGTTAACCAAACATTTCTTTCCATTGCAATGATACTGCAGGCAGAAAGGGATTGAGGTCTAACTGCTACTGTTGATGGGCAATGCTCCAAGCCACCCTACAAACTTGGCTGAGCTCCATTGCTGCTTTCCAGTGGAAGTAGTTTTACTGCCACCTAACACTACTACACTCATCCAGTTAAGGGATCATTGCAACCTTCAAAGCCTTACAAACGACCAACAGCTCTCAATAGATCTATGGGTATACCCTGCTAAATGCTAGCCCTTTTAACACTGATTCACCATAGTGCCCTTTTTGCTTTAATCCCAATTGAATGCTCTGCTATTTGTAACTTTTGTCTAATAAAGCCCTTTTTATAATAAGGCATGTTACTCTGTCGATTCTTTACAGAAAATTAATAGAATTGTAAAACTTTATTAGACACTAGGGGCCTCATTCTATTAGCGGCCGCAGCCGTTGCGGGGCCGCAAGGACCGGCCGCAAGCTATTCTGCTATTCTATTCCCTTACGGCCGGAGGCTCCGACAGGCTTGCGGCCGGTGCCTTGCTATCTCTTGCGGCCGCTCGCGCCAGAGGAAAGCCTTTGATCTAAAACGGCCGCAAGAGTTTTGCAATTCAATTGCTCCGGGAAACCTCTCTGCAAGGCTAAAAACGAGCCGCTGCTTACTTGCAGGAAAGAGGTCCCGCTAGCACCAATTAAGCACATAAAATAGCTCAAATAAAGCCACCCTGCACTTTGAGAAGACTATAAAGGGATTTTAGGTGTTAGAAAAAATAGCACATAATTATCCTATACTCAAATCCGTAAAATATTTTATTTTTAATATCCGTAAAATATCCATGTAAAAAGTCCAGAGTGCTTGGAGCACCTCAGACATGCCCACGCCGCAGCCGGAAAATAAACAGTTAATTTGAACTCGGGTTTGGGCTGATGTGCAAGCTTGAGAGTGGGTTACTTTTAATCCTCATGTCCCCCAATATGATCCCTAGCATTTACAGAGCTGTACAGTGCAGGCTTGAATTTATTTTTCAGTTTTTATATTTCACAGCTTACGGCCGGTTCCAAGATATGCGGCCGGCCGTAAGATGAGATCCTTGCGGGGCCGTATAAAAGAATCGCGAGTTAACTGAACCCCCGCAAGGAATCGCAGCCTTACGGACGATTTACGGCCGGTAATAGAATGAGGCCCTAGGACAACGGTGCTTGTTCAAGTTAAAAAATAGATAACCTGGGCCAGAAAGAAAGGTCTAAACTACGCAATTTGCAACTTATAACAAAGTTGATATTAATATGCTTGTTAGATAGTGGCAGGTAGATGCTTAGACAAAGCTATTGGAAAAACCAAGCACACTAGTTGATTCAATTGTATTCAGTAAAGTGGCAACTGCAGCTGGAAAGATACCATGCCCAACTAGCTCTTATGTATCCTATTCCACTTAATACTTCAAAGGGCCAGGTTACATAAAGTTTAAAAACATGAGAAGGGAAAAGGGGTATTTATTTAAAAACAACAACGGGCTGCTGGATTAGGTATGAATTGGGCAAACAAATGCATAGATAAATACTGAGAGTAAATCCAACTCATTGAAATATATATATTAAGAGAATTAGCAGCTGGAAGAACACAAGAAGACATAGTATAAGTAGGAATGGGAAACATAACATCAATAGAAACATAAGTTAAAACAACAGTAAATTCATTTGGCATGTTGCTATTGCTCCAGAAATGAAATGGTGACTTCTATATCATAATATAACTAATGTTGTCTAATGTTTTTCTTTTTTTATCAATATTTGTGGTCATTTGTTTGTTATATACCATTGTATATACCCAAATGAATAATAATACATAATTGAGTAACTTGTGCAAGGTCATAAAATATATTACTAGAATTCAGAACATGTTATACTAGCCTCCAATCAATACTATTAAAATTACCTATAAATTATACTTTTCATATTGTATATTACAGAGATGTTAAATATGATTACAGATTTTCGAGCATGCTGTATAAACATTACATTAATTCACTTACATTGTCTTGAGATCTCCTTAGACTGCAGTTCTTGAAACTGGAGCAATCAGTGTTCAAGTGCTTCTGATTCAACTGACACAGCAGCCAAGCTTTTATACTCTCTGAGAGGTGTACCTGTTTACTAAATGCCTGATTTACATAAATGGTGTGCAATACTCTAGGCGGATAAAAGCTGAGAAACTGCACTAAGGTACAGTGGAAAAAAATAATAAAGAGCACAAATGTGTATAATTTCAAAGAAAAAAACAATCATTCACAGCTGATTTTCATATTATACTCCAGATTTTTATGTTTTATTGTGTAATTATTAAAAGACATGTAATAGTATTATGTTTAATACACACATTTGAAAAAATGTTTTTGTAAGAAAACAAAAAAACAATACGTTTTTGGTAATTGAAAATAACAGGGAATGCCCATAGCATACCTAAGTATGATGTAGGTGTAATTGGGAGCCAAATATGACGTATACAGCTATAAAACTGCTCATTTTTCTTATGGCATCATTTGAAAAAAGAAATCACACAAACAATACTACTAGTGTTCACCCCAACATACATGTATCAAATGAGAGCAACAACCAAGAAGAGGCAGTAAGTTGTTAAATATAGATATTTAAAAATAACAGTGGTGAATTTAAAATGTTCATCCATTATATTTACTAAATATGTGAATACTTAAAAAAATATTGGCAAGTATATAAGTTAAGTATCTACTCAGTGAATTTTAACATATTTTTCCTTCTGTTTCACAATACAGTCCAGTCACACTTTCTTATCTCATGTTGCTCATAAACAAATGAGACTACTCTCTGTTTATTGCTGTATATTTGGAGACATGATTATAGTCCCTTTTGTAACACAGTTTTAATAAGTGAATTGAAACACAGCAACAAAAACATGCTTGTACTAACTGGTTACTGTAGCCACCACCACAAGGTAATTAAATATTATTTAATAAATTAAATTAGATTAATAACAGTTTCTGTTTTGTGTGGAGAACACAACTAATGTATGTGTGATGTTGTGCTAATAATAATGTAGTTTATATATATATATATATATATATATATATATATATATATATACAGGGGTATATATATATATATATATATATATATATATATATATATACAGATATATATACCTACATATAGAAATATATATATTAGGATTTCTGCAGCACACTCACAACTGACTTGTTAGTTCTACATTCAAGAGTAACATGGGGAGTGGTAAGAGTAACATGGAGAGTGATGGACATGTGGCTCTGATTTCAGGGTGGCTGAGGAATTTATGCCTAGAGGTGCCATACTTGTAAATCTTGTTCTTCCACTGTGTTCGGCAAACATTTTTAATGTTGCCATTAAGAAGTTTTGGAACTTGATGGACCAGTTGGTAGAAGGTCAGATGATGAAGATTTGTGTTGTAATGGAATTGATAGTGATAATTTGTTGGAGAGGGTTGGGGATTGGGAGCTGTTTAATTTCTTTTTAATCTGGTTATCCTGATGACTGCTGGTTTTGTTTTATATGCATTATGTGTTTATTTCACTAATAATAAAACACAAAAGATAGGCATTTAAATAATTTTTCTCAGGGCATCATTTGAAAAAAGAAATCACACACACACATCATTCAATACTACTAGTGTTCACCCCAACATGTATATATCAAAAGAAGAGCAACAACCAAGAAAAGGCAGTAAGTTGTTAAATATAGATATTTAAAAATAACAGTGGTGTATTTAAAATGGTAAAATGAAAATACTGTTTATCCATTATATTTACTAAATATGTGAATATTTAAAATAAAAAAAACTTGGTAAGTATATAAGTTAAGTATCTACTCAGTGGATTTTAACATATATTTTCTTCTGTTTTACATTATAGACCACTTTCTTATCTTATGTTGCTCATAAACAAATGAGACTACTCTCTGTTTATTGCTGTATATTTGGAGACAGGATTATAGTCCCTTCTGTAGCAAAGTTTTAATAAGTGAATTGAAACACAGCTACAAAAACATGCTTGTACTAACTGGTTACTGTAGCCACCACCACCACAAGGTAATGAAATATTATTTAATAAATTAAATTAGATTAATAACAGTTTCTGTTGTGTGTGGAGAACACAACTAATGTATAAGTGAATTAATACACTGAGCTACATTTTTAGGTTAATTTTTCATGTTACTATTTTAATTTGCTGTTGTTATTTATATCTATATTTTAACCTTATAAAATAAAAGTTATATATTATACAATTTACTGCCTGTGCTCATTTTGATACACATGTGTTGGGGTGAACCATAGTTGTATTGTTTTCCATTTTGTCTCTTATTTTTTTTATTTGTTTATATCAGTTTACTATTTTATCACCAATTACATAATCTAATAATATGCATATTTGGATATTGTGCACTTTCATTCTTGTACCTTATCAAATACTCTCTTTCAGAAGAAATAAGAACCAAAATATTTCCATGACTTTTCAAATATCTTATTTTTTTGAAGATGATATTGCAGACTCTGTAACCCATCTATAAAATTATTTTTCCCAATTGATCCTTAGAAAGATATAACATGTTATTACTACAAAAGCTGCATAATTTTGGTTCAGATAAATGTACTACATTTGAGAAAATCATCTACACAATTAAAATCAATTAAGCAATTATCTTCTTTACTAACTCAATACTCTTGTTTCCTAATTTACTTGATGAATAATAAAAAGTCTTCACAGTATTGGAACAAAACTCTGGTTTGGATCTCCTCTCTTTGCAATATTGAACATACCTTATTATGGAAGATTTCTTTATTTCAGTAGGGATATAATCTACCTATGTATCTTTTAACTTTGTGTATTTTATTGTATTGATAAGTGCTTAAAAGATCTGTTTTCCTACCTAAAATAACACTATGTATATTCATGAGCTGCATGAGCTACAGAGATCAGAGCCAAACAGGTACAACTTGTATGAGTTTTGTTGGAAAAATATACCCTTTAAGCACTTTATAAAATAAAATATGTAAAAGTAAATTATTGTATATTCCTAGTGAAATCCAGAAACTAGCTGGAGACTTATACTTTAAATTTTCACCACAACTATTATCGTTACTTGTGCAGGTTAAAAAAGAAAAGGCTTGAGTAGTAAAAAAGCAAATAAAAAATTACAAAAATGGGCAAAAGCACAAACAAATAGAAACTATAAAAACATATTTAAAACTATTGTATTCTCACTAGTAACATGCAGAAGTGAGACCATAGCTGGACCATAAACAAGACCAAGCACCCTAGAATTGATATCTTTGAATTGTGGTGTTGGAGAAAACTGCTTAGCGTTCACTACATGAAGATCCATTCAATCCATACTACAGGGAATCAAATCAAACTCTTCACTGAAAGGTATGAGGTTAAAACTCAAATATTTTGGCCATATCATGAGAAGTCAGGATTCCCTAGAGGAGACTCTGATGCTGGGAAAGATTGATGGTATACAAAGAAGAGGATGGAAGAGGTGGAGATGAATAGATGGAATCATTAAAGCAATGAACATGAGCATAATGGATCCCAGAGGGCAGTAGCTGATAAATATGTCTGGTGTACTGCGGTCCATATGGTCATGGAGAGTTGGACACTACAGAATGACTAAACATCAACAAATGACTCTTTGTACATATAGATTTCCATAGTAGGTGTCTTATGATGTTTATGAAAATAAAGAATTAGAAATCAACGCAACAATGCCGTTGGAAATTCAAGAATTGATCATCAGGGAGAGAAACTTTAATTTTTTTCGTTTGAGATTAGAACATAAAATATTAAGAAACCAAAGAAATAAGCTTACATTTGTAATGCCATTTTCAGGAGGGTTGCAATAGAAAGCCTCTGACAAAACAGTAAAATCAGTTTTAAAGATTACAAAAAGTTTCTTTTCACTTGATTTGAAGTCCCCCGTTTTGATGTAGATCAGTATTGTCGAATTCAATTTCCATTTAAACTCATTAGAATAATTTTACTGCAGGGTAGTTTCAAATGGGCTATATACATCTTTTTCACAACTCATGGCCAAGCAGATGTGTTAGCATTTGAAAACAAGACATCCAGCTCTGAATTAATTACTGTGGGCCCTATGTAAATCAGGTGCTCTAAATTGGGGCACGGCCATAAACGGTCTGCAGGAGCTTTTTTTCCCTAACTTATATACTAATTTAAATATTTTACACCCCAGGTTAGAGCACTCCATGCACACCCGTAAATCCTGCTTTAGACGCAAGAGATTTCTGTGCAGGGAGCAGCCAAACCAAACTTTACGGATGAGACAGGGTTTCTATGCGCCAATAGGAGATATGAACGTCATGAATATTATATTGAGTAGGAAGTGCAATAATAACTGCTGTAACTGCTGATGCAAGGAAACATTAGAGATATATAGAAAGTCATTGTTTTTTATTAAATATATATTTTGATATAAATAAGATGTGACAATTTACAGCTTCAATCAGTAAAAATGTGTTCATATTTTTATCATATTTTTTAGTTACACATATTTTGATATAAGACTGTTAAGTGTCAAATAATGTTCCAATTTCATAATTTTGTAGTGCTTTCTTGCTATAGTGTCACTATAAATGCTTCTGGGAAGCAAAAAAATGCGTCCTCAGACGCAACCCCAACGTAGTTTCGTCAGTGTCGTGCTAAGGTCATCGGGGGGCTGATGGCATGCCGTGCTGTACTCGCTTTTGCTTTCATTTTTATCCCACAGGCACCCAATAAGGAGGGTAGGAAATAATTTGCCTGCAGCAGAGGATCTGGACCATGCATGTCCACCTTTCCTAATCAGAGACTGTGAGATACAATGGAATTTAACTCCTGTTACCGCTATCACTTAGTGGATTCGGACAATGTAAGTCCCCTTTTGCTATTTGGATTTGTGAGCTGCAATGGTTATTATGCAGGGTGTGTTCAGACTCTGCTGAGTTGTTGTTTATCCACTTCAAATCAGTCCTATTGTTTTGTTCTTGTTCTATTTTGATGGGATAAGCAGAACTAAACTAAGAGCTATATATCTACCAGTTGGTCAATCTAGGAAGTTTCACATTATCAAAAGAAGGGAAGGGAAAAAGTATTTACAAAATATTTACAATCCTTTATTGCTACACAAAATGGACATCGGCATACACCCCAAATTTAAAAGAATATTAAAAACATTAAACAGGAGAATTTGTCACCCTTTGTTAAATGTGATGAAGTATAAGGATTTTTCTTTGATATTTGTAATATATTTTGCGGTTATTGTTATATCTTCTAATAGCCCCTGTTACTGCAATTTCTTAGTGGATAGTTAAGGGAGTCTATCTGTTATACATATCTACTATAAACTCCCCCCCCCCCCCCCCCCCCCACTAGTGTGCAGGATTGATACAGGGCATATAATTACTAGGCTGGCTTTCTGACTTATTGTATTTATCAGTGGAGCGTTAGCTGGTGTTAAGCACCATGGTCATTAATAGTTTAAGTGTTTTCCACTCAATCATTGACACATTTATGTAATTATTTGCACTGCTATTAACATTGCACTTCTGTCGTGTCATATTATATGCTCATTTCTAACTGACTGCATGGCATTAAATAGCATGGGATATACAGGTGGGTGGGTGTCAAGAATGACCTAGCAATAGTTGGGTTGCAGTGTTTAATAGTGTCGTTTGGGGGTAGTATTATGGACTATGGAGTCTTAACTGACCTCCATTGGCAGATAGGGTCATTGGGGGTCCATAAGAACCCAATAATAGTAATTAGAGGGGCAAGAGAGTCCATAGGGACCCCATAGTTATAGTATAGCATACCACGGAGGGGGAATTGGGACCCATATGATGTAGTGGTTAATGTTAGGTGCCATGGAGGTTCACAGTTATAGGAGTTAATGTTAGGCGCTATGGGCATCCCTCTGCATCTTCATGGCTTCTAAATTTTATTTTTCATGAATTCATTTGAGAATGGGCAAAACATTTTTAGAGGCTAAAACTTAAGTATGAAGACATTACATAGGAATTGAAAAGGTTTCATCTGTGAATATAGTCAATGTTTCCTTCTAAGAGTGTGCTGTATTAATTGTGATCTAGAAGCTTCATTCAGTGGTTCATGGTAAAACTAAATATTAAAAAAAGTAACAAAAATAATTTTAAAAAAACATAGAAAAAAGCAAAAGAGAAGTATTAAATAACTAGATGTTATTGTTTCCAAGAGCACAGGCTATCATATTATAGCACATTATATATATTGCTAAGAAGCAGGCAAAAAAGATCATTAGGTGGACTGTGTAGAGTCATCACAGAATTCAAGTGGAACTAGATAAACCAGCAGGGTGTGTTCAGACTCTGCTGAGTTGTTGTTTATCCACTTCAAATCAGTCCTATTGTTTTGTTAGCTGTACATAAACATTTTCTTTATCTTTTCCCTTTTACCATTTACCACCTCAATCTTTGCTTTTAGATTCAGAGCCTTAACAAAAGTAACTAAATATGTAGAGCTTACTTAGTGGTTCAAGTTATAAACAATGTTTTTACTTTGATGTTTTAGCCACTCATTTGCACCAAATACTTTCATGATATTGAATTCATTCTTGTGAGGCTAACATGACATTAATACCAAGCTGGATCCATCTCAGTGATTATTATCATATATAGGAAATAGAGCAATTGGACATTTTGTAGGTGAAGAACAATTTATACTTATCATAAATGTATGGATATACTGTATAGGAGTTCAATCATTTTTTCCCCCAGGGATAGGTTACCAAAGAACTACAAGGGGGAATCACATTTGTAGTTGTCAGCACTGCAGGTTGGCAAAAGTTGTTGCAAATTACAACAGAGGTAAACTAGAATACATTGAATTAATTCAGAAATAGCTCAAATAACTAACAAATAAAAGCCATTTTCAAATCTTCACAACAACAATTGGATTCATGTATAGTAACATTATAAAGACACAGATATGTCTACTGTATGTCCCCTATAACAAGCTGAATTTAACTACCAAAAATTTCCGAAATATATTTAAGTCACATCCATTTCAAGAAATAAAAAATTGTGCCCAAAACAAAATCTGACAAATGCAGCTCAATCTTTTCCTTTTATGCACATTTCCAACAGACTCTGTATCAACAGCGTCACTGAAGAATTTGTATCGTGGAATGTGAAACCAGAACAATTTACAACAACACAAACAAAGGAGAAAAGGCAAGATACAAAAATAAATTACATTCACAAAGACACCATGCTCTTAGAAAAAAACCCAAAAATATATAATTAACAATTTACTTTTCTCTTTTTAAACAGACACTGAGTGAAGACTGGCTCATCAACATTGACAGGAAGGGACTCTCTGTCATTGATACACCAAGAAGACTTCAATCAAGGTACAGTATAAGAAGTAAAAATCAAAAAATAAAATTGACTATTTGCTATGCGCCAATTTCAAAATCAAACTTATAACAAATAAGAAGCCCCTAATACTAATTATAGCCAACATAACACACCAGACTTCCAAAAATAGTGCTAGCACATAGAACATGAAACAATAAATCCTCTTTACTCTGCTAAAACCTCTCAGCCTAAACCATAAACCAAATCGAAGTGGCAGACGCAAAACAGGATAGTATAACAAATACTGCTAACTAATAGAAAATGGAACAATGATTTCTGTTTAGCCTGCAAGAACCTCTAACCCTAAAGAATAAGCCAAATCTACCATCCGAAAAGTGGTGCACACAAAAAAGGAAAGTAGAACAAATCTTGGTAACAGATCAAAAATGCAACAACCATTCCTGTTTAGTCGGCATTAAACTCTAACCCTAACCCATAACGTAAATCAGTCAACCCAAAAGTGGGGGACACAAAACAGGATAGTATAACAAAGATTCATAACACATACACAATTCTAAAAAAACCACTAAACACTAAACCAATAATCCAATTCCAACAGTGGGGTACACAAAACAGGATACTAATAAAGAATTTCCAGCGCTGCATGCTTTCACACACACTCGAAAATATGCACTATTTTACAAACAACAAAGCAAACCAGAATACAAATACATTACTTTCCCAAAAACAAGATGCTTTTCAACTAAATTTTTCTATAAAATAACATTTCTCTTTATCTTTTACAACAGACACTGCCTAAAGACTGTCGCACGAAGATTTGCAGCACCGGATCCAGTGCCAACAAATACACAACTAACACTTCTAACAAGGTATAGTACAACAAGTACAAAAATAGAAAGAATAAAATCATGTTTGCTGTATACCAATGTCAAAATCAAAAATACAAGAAAATAAGAAGCAACGACTAACAATAATGAGACACAGAAAGCACAAGCCTTCAACAAATATTTGTCACACATTTCAAATTTCACAAGGAATCCTCTTTAAGCGCCAACAACCTGTAACACTAAGCCGTAACTTAAATTTCTCATCACAAGCGTGGTGCACAGAAAACAGCATAGTACAACAAACACATAACAAATTCAACAATAAATCCTCTTCTCTTGCCATTATCCTACAACATTAAACCCACAACCTAAACATACACAGAAAATTGGATACTACTACAAATATTACTAACACCTACAAGCCTCTTTTATGGACTCTTTTATGGCCCACACCCTAGAAGCCAAAAAGTCCAACCTAATCCTCCACTAACAACAATCGCCTACAGAAAACAACTAAATACAACAAATATTGCTAAGACTTACAAACTTGAGGCAAAGAGGCAGTTTTGCCTGCTATGCCTATAAGCCAAACCCAGAAAGCTGAAATCTAAAAACTACCGTCCACAGAAAATAATACAACAACAAATAGTAGTAACAAATAAACACTTTTCACTATCAAGACACTTTCAGCTCCAATAACCTATAAGCCGAAACACACAACCTAAATCTATAATTACAACACTGTTGCACACAAAACAGGATAGGATCAAAAGAACAAAAAATGCACTTACTAAACTAATTACAATTAATAACCAAAATAATAGCACATTCTTTTTATTTACAGATTAAGATGGCAGACAGTGACAAGAAACTAGAAAAGATAAGATGGCAAACTAGAGAACGACAAAAAACATGGGCAAACCAGCAGACGCCGGAGAAGAAGGAAGTTCGCAGAGAAAAAGAACGCAAACGACTTGCAACCAAAAAAATAGCAGCTGAAAAAATAAAATCAACCCCTAAGAAGGCAACAAAAAAACAAAAGCATTTAGAACCTGTTGCTGAACAATCACATAACATTTCCACTGTTGACTTACAGACTCAGACTGACATATGTTCTTCAAATTGTCCTTTACTTAAGTCTTTAGCAGTAGTTCATAATTGTGGGGAGATGAATATTCTCTGTCAGTTTTGTGAGGCTTATCATTTCAAACAGGAAAGACCCAGAGATGGTGAGTTCATTAGTTGCTGTCAAAAAGGCAAGGTCAAACTTCCCCAAAGACAGCAATTCCCAACATGTTTACAAAGCATTATGACTGAGCCTGATTTTCCCAACTACAACAATTTCAAAACAAACATAAGATCATACAATATTGCCATATACTTTGCATCTATGGGTGCAAAATTAGCTGCTAATGTGCCAGGACATGGCCCTTACTGCTTTAAAGTGCAAGACCAAATTTACTATTGGACTTCACATTTACATCCAGAGGAAGGGAGCAAAGAAAATTTGCTCAACTCTATGTCCTAGATACAATGGAAGCTGTTGACCAACGTATGCAGCTGCAAGAAAATAAAAAATGCTTACCCAGTGTTTTTATAGAGCTAGATCAAATTATGGCCAATAACCCCTACACTCAAGCTTAAAAAAAATTGGTACCATTTCAAAGAGACATTAGAATATATCCCAGAAATGAGGAGCAACCATTCATTAATATCAGTATCTTAAGTACTAATTTAGATCCAATGATATATCCCATTTTTTCCCCACACGGAAAAGCAGGCTGGCAACCAAAATTAACCCTTCACAGTTACTCAAATTCTAAAGTACGAGTGAGAACTAATATTTCCATGCTTGAATTTAAAGTAGCTCATATTGCCATTCGAAATACATTCAATCCAATTTTTTTTTTTTTTTTTTAATTATTTATTGGTATCAAAAGTAGACAATTACAATATAAATATATAAAACAGAATACACAGCTAAAAAAAAAAAACGACAAAAGAAAAAGACAAGACATACATTTACAATACATATTGTGAACTTGTACCAGAAATTATAATTACTGGGAGCTAAGTCCCAGAGATATTAAAACTTAGATCATAACCGAGAAAGATCTTTATTTTGATCCCAAATTTTCCATTTGTAAAGTTTTATTTTTATAAGACCTTGCTCTTGAAGAGATTTTTCAAGATTTCTGTTTCTATCTACCATATATGTGATTTCACCCCAAGAGGGAACGGAAGACTGACCCCATCTCCTTGCTATCAACAGTTTAGATGCCATGAATATTTGAAGTAAAAACGCAATTACGTCCAGAGCAAGCTGATTCGAAAAAATGTGAAATAAAACATTTTCAACAGAAAAGGAAATGGTAATGCCCAAAATATTCCTAATATGCCCAAAACAAGTTTCCCAAAATTGTTGAATTATCGGGCAACTCCACCATATATGGGCATGTGAACACACCAAACCACAGTTCCTCCAACAAAACTTCAGATTATCTTTTTTAGTAATCTGAGCCATTTTTGTTGGAACATAATACCATTGAGTACTTAATTTAAAGTGTAGCTCTCTGTATGATGTATTTTTAATTATTTGATCTGTGAGAATAAATGAATCGGACCATTCTTCTTCTGACCAGGAGAGATTAAAAGAATGTTGCCAAATTTTAGATTTGTTAAAAGGGCATTTATCCATTTCCTCCTGCAAGATGTTATAACAATTAGATATTAAGTGCTTTCTATCTTCTAGAATCATTCGTTTTTCAAAAGAAGTTAAAGATCTAACTTTAAAACTAGAATAGATTGAATCTCTGAACGCAGCCAGAAGTCTATTATATTCAAGCCAACTTTTATGAGGAAGCCCAAATTTTTCCTTCAAGTCTTCAGAAGAAGCCCAAGAGTTGCCAATATATAAGTCTCTCAAACAACAAATGCCAAATGCTCTCCATCCACCCAAAAATGATAAGTTCAATTCTCTCTCTAATAATAAAATCGGAAGGATAGGGCTAGGAAAAGGCATTAATTGAGATCTCAATTTATGTTTATCCCAAAATTCAAGTATTTCACGAACAATCTCAGAACCATCTAAAAAGAGTTCTTTTTTTTAACTCCTTCCTAAACATCAACCAGCCTAAAGAATCCTTAACTACTGAACATCTTTCAACCTGCAGCCAACCTGCCACTTTCAAACTTTCTATACATTTGACTGCATGTGAAAACATTGTAGCATCATGATAGGTCTGAATCATTGGGTATGCTAGTCCCCCTTTTCTAAATGTTCTGGAAATTATAACTTTCTTTATTCTGTTGTTTTTCCCCTGAAAGATAAATTTGTCTATTATTTGTTGAAAATGTACTATAAAAGTTTTGGATAAAGGTATAGGAATAGATCTAAATATATAGCTTAATCTTAGAAGAAGCGACATTTTGGCTGCTGCTATTCTAGCTGTTAAAGTTAAATTCAAAGGTCTCCAAGAGGAAACAATTTTCTTAAGTTTATTTAATAGCTCCTTATAGTTGTTTTAAATTATTAACTGGATAGAATTATAAAATTTGATTCCCATATGAGTTATGGTATTAGAATGCCAATTATACTGGTAGATGGATTTCAAGTAATCTTTTTCCGGACTGGCTAAATTAAGAGCCAAAACCTGTGACTTGGAGATATTAATTTTATAGTTAGAGGCTTTGGAATATTTATCTATTATTACATGCAAAGTTTTCAAAGAGTCAATGGGGTTAGACACAAACACAACCGCATCATCGGCATACAGCATTATTTTATGCTGTATCCCAACAACTGTAATTCCATGAATAGAGGGGTTATCTCTTATAGAAACCGCCATGGGCTCCATTATCAATGCAAAGATTATCGGAGAAAGGGGATACCCCTGTCTCGTTCCATTAGTAACTGCAAATCTCTGTGTTTTAAACCCATTTCCAATGACCGAAGCGGATGGGGAAGAGTATAATGCTCCAATGGACTTAGACCCAAAAGAGCCAAGGCCATATTTCTGGAGTACACACCTGATAAAATCCCATCCGACCCGGTCAAAGGCCTTCTCTGCGTCCATTGATAGAAACACTGTTGGGAGAAGTTTGTGTTTAGAAAATGAAATCAAATCCAACATGCGTCTGGTATTGTCAGAGCCCAAACGTCCCCGTACAAATCCAGTTTGATCTATTGATACAAGTTTGTGAATAACCTCACTCAATCTATTCGCCAGCATTTTAGCATAAATTTTTACATCAACGTTCAAAAGTGAAATGGGGCGGAAGTCTTTACATTCCAATATACCTGTGTCTTTTTTTGGTATAGTGATAATCAGCGCCTCTGACATTTCTGAAGGAATATGTCCCTTTCTTTTAATCTCATTGAAAAGATTTTTTAAATGGGGGACTAGGGTTGTTACCAAAGACCTATAGTAATGATTTCCAAAACCATCTGGGCCTGGGGCCGTACCCAACTTCAATTTAGAAATAACGTCACAAATCTCTTTTTCAGAAAAATCATTATTTAGTGTTAAAACTTCCTCTGGTGAAACTTGCGGCAAATCTATTTCATTCAAAAAATGTTGAATGACCTCCAGAGATGGCTTCTGAAAAGAAGGATCCAATTCCAAATTATATAACCTAGAATAATACTGTTCAAATGCTTCTGCTATCTGGACTGGGTTATAAAGGTAGGTTCCATTGTGATAAATATAATCAACCCTTTTTTTAGTAGCATGAGATCTAAGTTTATTTGCTAAGATTTTACTTGGTTTACTCCCATAATGGTAAAGTTTTTGTTGTAAAAGCCATATAGACTTATCAGTTCTCATCTGATTAATGGATTTAATCTGTAATTGGATTTTTTTAATCAACATCGAGTCAGAAGCATTAGGATTAATTTTATTTCTTAGTTCCAGATTATATAATTGGATATGTAATTCTCTCAAAGGAGTTCCTCTTTCTCTTTTCCTTTGACTTTGCAATTTAATCAGGATCCCTCTCATAAAAGCCTTATGTGTGTTCCAAAGTGTAATGTTAGATTCTACTGAAGCCGAGTTTACTTGATAAAAGAAATCAATTTCTTTTTTAAGATAATCCCGACTTGTCTCTGAATCAATGAGTGAGGAATCAAGTCTCCAAGATTTGGAGTTAATGGAAGAATTTTTCGAAAACAATTCCAAGTTAACTAGAGCATGATCCGACCACACTCTTGGCCCAATATCAACTCTCAAAGTTCTTTTAAGTGTATTGATATCAACAAAAAAATAATCTAACCTAGAATATGTATGATGTCTTGGAGAAAAACAAGTAAAATCCTTTTCATTGGTGTGCAGTACTCTCCAAACATCAATAAAATGATATTTTGTCATCAGAGAAATAAACTGTTTTGACAATCTTATAACTGATGAGTCTGGAGGTGAATGATTTTCAGATTTTCTATCTTTAATTGGGTCTGAGAGCATATTGAAGTCTCCACAAACGATAAGAGATCCCTGTATCAGTTTATTAAACTTTTTTAAGATTTTACTAAGAAATTTAATTTGGGATCTATTCGGCACGTATACATTCAATATTGAGTATTTTTGGTGGTTAATTGTGCCTATCCATATTATATAACGACCCTCCTGATCTATTTCCACAAATTCCTCTGTGACCATAAGTTTGTTACTAAAAAAAATTGAGGTACCCCTTGCCTTTTTCTTATACATTGAATTGTATGCGACTTTATAATGTGTATTAAAAAACTTAATTGGAGCTCCCTGGCAATGAGTCTCCTGCAAGCAGATTATATCTGCTTTTTGCTGCAGAAAGCTCTTTAGAAAAAAACTACGTTTAGCTGGATGATTCAGTCCCTGAACGTTTTGCGTTACTATCTTTAATGACATGCTGTTAGTATCACAGTAGAAATGATGGTCAGTCCCCGTTCCCCTGGAATAAATTTAATTCCAGTCCACAAATACAAATATACACCAATACATAAACCAAACATAAAACATTCATCCCTCCTCAACTCATTGAGGCATATCGGGAGGCAGTCCTCCTTGAAGAGGAAGAGTCCCTCCTGTGATGCAACAATGTCAGATAAATACATCTGAAAGCCTTAGCCGAAGCTCTATTGTACCCTCTATCTGTTTTTTACTACTATCTTGGGTGTCCAAGCTTTAAATCCTACTCTAGATGTTTATATTATTCCCTTTAATTTGAGAGAATTTCAAACCGAACTCTCCCTTTAAATTCCCTACTCCAGTTGTGAACCCCTTACCTTATAGCAATCAACTACTGAATTGTATTTTGCTCACTAATTTATAAAAGTAAATTTTCTTAGTGTCATTATTAAATACTAATATATTTTTACCCATTATCTAGGTTAGTGTTTTTTTTATTGTTTCCCTCGTGTTAATAATAAAAAAAAGTGAGAATATATATTCACATCTAAAGAATTACCCAACAACTAGTGAGTTTATATTTTACTCTTTAAATTTCCCGTAGTAAAACAGTAATTTAAAAATATTAATCAAAACATGGTGTATTTTCCCCATTATCTAAATTCATTAAAGTGTACCATCTGTATGTTACTTCTAAATTAGCAGCAAAAAATATCATTCAATTTTTTTCCCTTTTTTTTTTTTTTTCCCTTTTTCTATCAAAATAATACATTCACACTACTCTTTACAAACATTTTTTGATTGAAGACAATCTAATATTTATATTCCAATACATATTTAAATAACCGCTGTGAACCAACTTATAATTACTGACTTTTATTTAATTTTGTCAGGAAATTCTCCCCTTCCAAAGTGTCATTAATAATGTATCTGTGATTCTCATACCAAAAAATCAATTTTGGGTTGATTTCCCCATCTATAGGAAATCTGTTTGTCTCTCAAAACTTTAGTCACAAATTGAAGTTTCTTACGTTGAAATCAAATTTCTCCTGTCAAATCTGGGAATATTTTAAGATTTTCATATGGACTCTCAAAACATTTTTTATTGAATGAAGCTTTTAGTATTGCTTCTCTATAGGACATATGATGCAGTTTTACAATTACATCCCTAGCAATTTCTTTGCCCATGTTAGGTGGAGGAGGAATTCGGTATAATCTCTCTATAGGCTTCTCGCTCTGGCGCTCCAATAAGCTTAACAGAAAGGCTTCCACAAATTGATGGAGGTCTTTAAAGGTAACAGACTCTGAAATACCACGGATTCTAATATTATATCGTTTTTCAGCTTCCGCTAATCTGAGATTTTGGCTCTTTAGCGTCTGGATCTCCTCTTTAAGTCCCATTATCTCTCTCTTTAATTCATCATTATTCTTCAAAATAACCTCTTGAGTCTGTTCTACAATTTCTGTTCTATCTGTTAATGTTTTTATATTCTTAGCATTATTTTTAATTTCGGCTATCAATTCTTCCCTGATGGATATCTGAAACTCCATAAAAAGAGCTGTCATAGTTTTCTTTAACGCTGAAGCTGTTAGAGGTTCTTCAGGAGTGGTCTCTCTCACAGATTCATCTCCTATAATAACCTCAGCTTCTATAGGAGTTTCAGAAAAGTCTAACGTGGACTGAGAGAGTGAATATGATTCTCTCTTGTACTGTCTATTCTCTTTATCTACAGGAGAGAGAAAATTAGCTATAGCTTTTGAGCTATTGTTTTGTAATGTTTTTTTAGAGCCTTTACCCCTAGGGGCTTGTTGTTCTTTAGACCTTTGCATAGATACCACAGGGCTATATCAAAAACCAAAGGAAAGAGAGAAGAGAAATGGGAGACTAGGAGTGTATAAAAAATTGTATACAGATAGTCCACTTTGTAACTTGCTCTTCTTTGCTGAACAGTTTTAAATACCAAACGGCATATATAATATATCTTGCTTGCAGAGTCGCTTTTCTCCCATCAAGTTCACCCCAGCCTCATGAGACCGATGGGAAATGTCACAATAGGTGTAACTTGGACAATGTTGGATAATAAGACCCAATGGGCCTATTTATATGGGCTAAAAAATTCCCATCTTATTCTTCAAAGCCCATCATATGGGGGACACTTCACAGCAGCTTTCTTATTTTCCTCCACTTCTATCATTCAAATTGGCCCTCACATGCAGGTGTTATATTCTGGGAGTAATTGCAGCAGAAGCAATACATACAAGCACTCACCCTCTGCAACGTCAGACTTTCATAGCAACAGGGCGTTGGCAGCGTTACCTGCTGTGGGATAGATTAACCTGAAGCCAGTCCCCACAATGGTAATAAGGGAGTAGACCCCCTCTCATGAGACCGATGGGAAATGTCACAATAGGTGTAACTTGGACAATGTTGGATAATAAGACCCAATGGGCCTATTTATATGGGCTAAAAAATTCCCATCTTATTCTTCAAAGCCCATCATATGGGGGACACTTCACAGCAGCTTTCTTTTTTTTTCTCCACTTCTATCATTCAAATTGGCCCTCACATGCAGGTGTTATATTCTGGGAGTAATTGCAGCAGAAGCAATACAAACATGCACTCACCCTCTGCAATGTCAGACTTTCATAGCAACAGGGCGTTGGCAGCGTTACCTGCTGCGGGATAGATTAACCTGAAGCCAGTCCCCACAATGGTAATAAGGGAGTAAACCCCCTCTCAGCGGCAAATGCTCACCAGCCCCCGGTGCCCAGTAGAATACATCAGCACGGCACACTGGCTTCACTCACCTGGGGCATAACACAAGCTCACGTTCACCTTATGGTTTGAGGTCTCCTTTAACTGGCTCCTCTCACGAACCACCCCGGATATTCTCCTCACAGGCTCAGTCAGTTTCCACCAGCACTTTAGGCCGCTATGCCCCAGTAATGTGGTTCAGATATCCATAAACTTTGTTTTGGACCCGGCCTCAGGCGGTCAGCCTCAAAGAGTTGTTGCGTCTGGGTTCGGGCCTATTATGCCGTTGTATAGCATGTTTGAGATACAAAGCTTGGACAGCCTTCACGACACTCTAGCAGAGCTTCGGCGATGTTTGCCCGGCTAGTCCCACATACAGACTAACCCCTTCCTGGGGGTGGCCACATTTAATCCAATTTTATGTGGTGGAAAACTAACACAACAATGGATTATTGATTCCTATTTGCAAGTTGAGGCCAATAATTTAAACTTCATAAAATATCAACAAGATAAACTATGTGCAGAACAGTATTGTGGATTAATGGATTATGTTGCTGAGGTGGCTACAAGCAGAGACTTGACAGCTGGCAAAGCCATAATTTTACCATCTTTTTTCCAGGGATCTCCTCGCAATATGTGATAAAGATACAATGATGCATTGGCTATTGTCACCAAATTTGGGAAACCAGATTTATTTATTACATTTACATGTAATCCCCACAAAATTTACTTCTTGGCCAAACTGCTTCTGATAGACCAGATTTAGTTGCCAGAGTTTTTAAAATTAAATTAAATTAATTAATATGTGACATCACTATAACTCACTTATTTGGCAAATGTCTTGCTTATGTTTATACAATTGAATTTAAAAAAAGAGGCCTTCCACATGCACATCTTCTGATAATCCTTCAAGAAAAAGATAAGTTAGATACTGGTGACAAAGTGGATTCAGTCATTGTTGCTGAACTACCAGATCCAGAACTATATGGTAGACTATTTGAGATTGTAACTCATTGGATGATTCATGGACCCTGTGGAGATCTTAATCCACAATCAACATGTATGGAAAATAAGAAATGTACAAAAGAATTTCCAGAAGATTATAGAGACAAAACTTATGCCAATTGTGATGGCTATCCATTATAAAGAAAAAGAGAGGGAGATAGTGCCATTATTCGTGGCAAAAACTTCGACAATAGATATGTGTTACCATACAATCCACATTTAATTATAAAGTATAATGCACACATTCATGTAGAAGCCATCAAATCCATTAAAAATGTCTACAAATATATTTACAAAGGCAATGATGCAGCTAATGTAGTCGTCAAAAGTGCAGACAATACCGAAAGCACTGAGTTAGTACATGATGAACTTGCATCTCATGTAGATGCTCGGTAAGTCAATGCTCCAGAAGCTATGTGGCGGCTTTTAAAATTTGAAATGCATGATAGATCACATATATAATATAGATTAGCAGTACATTTGCCACAAAGACATTTAGTGTATTTCCATGCTGGAAATGAAAGTAATGCATTGGCACAAAGTGAGCATCGTCACACTACACTAACTGCATGGTTTTAATTAAATTTTTCAGATTCACAGACAACATAATTCTTATATATTGAAATTCCATATCATTATGTTTTTGTTAATGGATTATGGAGACCAAGAATTTACACGGACAGTCCAAGAGACCTTGAACGTTTCTGCTTACAACTACTACTTTTAAATGTTCCTGGTGCACAAAGTTTTGAACACTTAAGAACTGTTAATTACATAGTATATGAATCCTTTCATTTAGCTGCCAGACATAGAAACTTACTAGCTTATGATACAGAATGGGAAAGATGTCTAGAAGAAGCAGCACTATGTCAAATGCCACGGCAGATGAGGGAACAATTTGCATTTTTTTGTATCTTCTCAAATGCTCCAAATGCATTAGCTTTGTGGGACACATTTAAAAGTAATATGGCTGAAGACTATGCAAGTTTTAATCTGCATGATCCAGGTCTTATAGATGACATAAACTTTGAAGACTATGACATTCAACTACAAGCAGAAAGGACACAAGAGAGACTTGCAACTTTAAATACATTACAATTGCAAGCATTTAATGCCATAAAAAATGCACTAGATGACAACATGGTCAAAGAGCGTTATTTCTCGATGGACCTGGTGGATTAGGAAAAACTTATATATAGAGTTTATTAATGAGTTTTGTACAAGAACAAGGTCAAATAGCACTTGCATTTGCCACCACTGGAATTGCTGCACTTTTGTTAGAAGGTGGAAGAACTGTGCATACTAGATTTAAACTGCCAGTGCTTATTTTAGAAACATCAGTGTCAGATATTCGCATGACATCATTACAAGCAAAAAAAATGAAAAAAAGTAAATTAATTATAATAGATAAGGGCAACAGTGATGCCGTGCTATGCCCTACAATGTATTGACCGTTTGCTTCGTGAAGTCATGGATACTACTTTTCCATTTGGTGGAAAGGTAATGTTGTTAGGTGGCGATTTTAGACAAACATTACCTGTCGTTGTACATGGAAATCGAACCAACATTATCGAAACCTGTATAAAGTCAAGTACACTATGGAAACATTTTACCCATCTTCAATTACAACAAAACATGAGTTTAGAAGGACAAAATGATTTCAATGATTGGCTTATTAAAATAGGAGAAGGAAAAACAGAAAAAATACCAAATTTACCTGACGACACTGTGCACATCCAACCTCATATGATTTGTCAACAAAATCTTATATCGGCTATATTCAAAACTACAATAAATAAGCAGGACTATTCTGAAAATCTCAACCAAGTTATACTAACATGCAAAAATAAGGATGCATTGATCCTCAATAATGAAATATTTAAAAAAATTAATGCACCCCAAAGAAATGATCACAGTGCTGATTCTGTACTTGCTGATGACAAAGAAAGTCAGGAAAACTTTTCCACTGAATTCATCAACTCATTAACCCCTTCTGGAATGCCACCACATATTTTGCAGCTAAAGAAAGGTGCAATTGTCAAGTTACAGCAAAATATGAACCCCAAAATAGGCCTATGCAATGGGACAAGATTAATTGTTCAACAATTAAAGGACCATTTCATAGATGCTGAAATTTTAACTGGTACCCATAAAGGAGAGAGAGTTTTCATACCAAGGATAGATTTAGCACCAAGTCAAAGTAGTCTCCCTTTTATACTTCAAAGAAAACAATTTCCCATCATTATGGCATTTGCCATGACCATTAAAAAATCACAAGGACAAACTTTCAAATCTGTGGGTATTTTCTTAGAACAACCAGTATTTGCACATGGCGAATTGTACGTTGACTTATCACGCTGCAAAAATTCACAGGCTATTAAAGTTTACATTGAAAACAATGAAAGTCAAGGTGATTTATTAGAGGATGGACGCATTTTTACTAAAAACATTGTCTACTGTGAAGTACTGTAACTTTCAATGAAACAAACAAAACCCATGCCAAACCAATTTAAAACGAAACTCAAAAATCAACTCAAGAACAATATCACCACAAAAAATTCAGAAAAATTACAGACCGTCTGTTTCTTTCAAAAAATCATTATTACGCCACTAAAATTAGTTTTACACCATCAATATTTCCATAATAAACTCCATACAATGGCAAAACACATAGAGAACAGTGGTTACACATCGCAGACCAACTTTAAGGTCTCACGTTCTCTTTTTAGAGAACCACTTTTCCATAGATGAAACTCTATGTGCCATTTTAAACAATTACTACACCAACAAACAAAGGTCAACCATTGAAAACTACCAATAAATAGATTAGGAGATTGTTAGCTCTTCAGGATATTGATTGCTGTATACATTAATTAGAAATAGGAAAAGTATATTAATTTATTAATTAATTATTATTAAAAAAAATATATATAAAAAATAAAAATATGCTAAATAGCATATTTTACACTGCCGTTACTTTATGATTACATTAATGCTTTGCACTTCCTAATACATTTATTACTAATTAATTATTAACGTACATTGATTTAATAATTAGTAATTAGTAATGGAAAAATCACATATATAGTTGTCAGTGTTGGGAACGTTTGCGATGTTGGTCACGCACTTGCGGACCTCGCGAACAAGGCGAGCAGTTTAGGCATGTAGGACTTAGACTGCAATGAGCTAAAGGCGCTCATTCAGGCCTTGTTATGAGTGGCGCAGGCACTCATCGCCAGCGGCTCAGGACTTAGGCTACAATGAGTGCCAAAGACGCTTATTGCAGGGCTTGCGATGAGCACCACAGGCGCTCATCGACAGTGGTGCAGGACTTTCAAGCCTGCGGAACTCTAAAAACCTGAAAAAACAATAAAACTACTTTAAAAAATAAAAAAACACTCACACACAGTTCAAGGGGATAGCCGGGGAGGGAGGTTGCAAGCAAATTTGAGCCATATTTGGCGGCTGAAGGCTCATTGCAGGATGCAAATGCGGACCTCGCGTAGCGAGTGTCCGCATTTACTGAGGTAGAGGCTCTACGGCGCCTTAAACTCGGTAAAAACAACTCAGAAAAGCAGGACTTTGAAACAAAAAAAAGACTTGCTGGACTTAGAAAAAGAAAATTTCCTGGATGAGGAAATCAGGACTTAGAAAAAAAAAGAAATACAACCCGCGGGACTTAGAAAAAATAATAATTTAGAGGTTGCAAAAATATTAAGTTAACGCCCGAAATGTGTACATAAAAAAATCACAAAAAAAACAGAAAAATAAAAACAAAACATGAAGTAAACGAGGTTGAAAAATACAAGGGTAACGGCCCGAACCGCGGATATCAAAAAACACGAAAAGCACAACAAAATACAACATAAAACAAACATCCCACACATCACGGGGGGACAGCAAGAACTGAGACTTGGCACTTGTAAATTGCCTAAGCAATTCTCAGTTTATTTTGTTTACATTGTTTTTTTTTTTTGCTTTTTACATTTTAAAAGATGGAAAATGTGAAAAAAAAATATTTAAGATTTATATTTCATTGTATCAGTAAATTTACTTGGACTGTTAACTTCTTGGATGTGGATATATTGGAAGGATTTTTACATATTAATGAGATTCATCTGTGAATTTACAAATTTATGATTATAAACAACTAGCAACTAGCCCATCAAAAATGACACCAATAAAATTTGCCACACAATGCAGGGCTCTCATCCCTTTAAGTTGCAGGCCTCAGCGCTCATTGCGAGGATCTCCCACCATGTACTTTACGGACCTTGCGATGAGCCGCTTTGCTCGGAATTTAGGCGAAACGGACCGTCGGATCAAGGGATAGGACGGAGTGTGTGCACAGTCTATATCAAATGGGCTCCTACCTCTTTTCTTGGCAGATTGGACTTCAGTAGTATTGCAAGTACCAGGCACTATGTAACCTTTACTATTATAGATGTATTTCAGATATTAACAAAACCCTTTATAGTTGAGTTTAATGATATTATAATCAATAATATATGCATGTCATCTACACAGTACTTATATATTCTTGCCTCAATTATTTAATTATTCTATATAGAATTGTCTCCATACAATGTTGGATTTATTTATATTTCTTTGGGATTCTCTGCACACCACCCCATCCTCTTATTTGTTCTTGTTTTTATTTCCATTTAGTGTGTTTTAACTTATGTACCACTTTCAAATAATCCTATGATTCAGCAGAAAAAAATTACATATGAGGATTATATAAATACAAAATAATCTTTTTTTGGTAAATGATTAGCCCCAATTGTGGCTCTACATATTAATATTGGTCATACAGTAGGTCATACAAATATGTCATTTACTGTATTTTATCCCAGTATGTCCTGGGACTTTGACACTCTTTTGACCCATTTGACCTTCTTTTTATTATATCATATTTCACTTTATTAATCCTCCTATTAATACCTATAATGAATTTTGACAGTATGGTACCTATTATTTTTTAACTTCAACACTACAGCGTTTTTTCATTAGTTTATTCATTCCTACTTCCCTCATTAAAACCTAATCCTTTATTATCAAGTCTAGTGTGAACCATTAAGGGAACTATAGGTAATATTATTCAACCTTTTAATATATATAAATCGATGGAAGTCAGGTCAGGAAGGAATATTGCAATTTGTAGTCCTCCTGCAGAAGGAAGTAGGAGGAGTTATACACTGATGTGTAGATCTCTGCATTGAGCCGATGCTAGTTTGAATGTTAGTAAAGGGTTAAAATACAAACTTGAATGCAGTATTTCTGTTCGTTAAGTACACTGTGTCTATGTAAGCAGCTCTAGGGGTGTGGAAATCAAGTTTTATTTTTAAAGAAAATAAATCTGTATGTCTATAGAATGACTCAATATAATTTGTGTGTCTAATATAAGCAGTAGGTGTTGGATTAGAAAAAGGCAAAAACAGGAAAACTTAGATATATCTTTATACATATCAGAGATTTCTTCCAATCTCCCAAAATTACTTTAATTCAATGAGCTGCTCATTTACAATTTGTTTTAAATTCCTTATAATATGTTTAAACTCAAAGCTAACAGCCTTATTAAATTGCAATTCAGCAAATTAAATAGGACTCTATATAAGCCCAGAGCATATTTTTTTACAGAAGGTTTTAGTTAGTGAAGACCTTGCTTTTGGATAGAAGTTCACTAACTAAAAACGTCTGTAAAAAAAATATGCTATGTGCTTAAATAGAGCCCCATTTTAATGTGCTGAATTGCAATTTAATAAGGCTGTAAATGTGGATTTCCGATTTATAGATAAAACATAACATAAGGCTGATAACAGACAGTGAAGATATGAAGTGGCAGGACAGGAATCAGCAGGTGGGAAGTTATAATATGTTGCCAATAATTATGACCTGGATCCTAAAATCTTTATTTTTATATAATTTCTCTACCACTGTCAGTGGTAGAGAAATGATATGTATTTAAAGTATAATTTATATATACACTTGTACATAAATATTTGTATATACACATATCTCTTTCTATGTACATATAAGTTTGTGTATGTATATATATGCAGGGGGACCCAGCAAACAAATGTTATAGGGGCGGCTTTGAATTTTCTGCCCAGGGGCTCCAGGATTGTTAATCCAGCCCTGACAAATATTAAGTCTATTTATTGCTTTAAATCAAACATACCGCAGTACAGACACACTCTGGGTTGCCTTCACTTCGCAATTTAGTAAAGTTTCTGTGCTGTAAAAATTGAGACAAAGATAAATCATTTCAGAACTTTTTCCACCTTTAATGTGACCTATAAACTGTAAAACTCAATTGAAAAACAAACTGAAATCTTTTAGGTAAAGGGAAGAAAAAATATAAAAATAAAATAATATGGTTGCATAAGTATGCACACCCTTAAACTAATACTTTGTTGAAGCACCTTTTGATTTTATTACAGCACTCAGACTTTTTTGGTATGAATCTATCAGCATGGCACATTTTGACTTGGCAAAATTTGCCCACTCTTCTTTGCGAAAACACTCCAAATCTGTCAGATTGCGAGGGCATCTCCTGTGCACAGCCCTCCTCTGATCACCCCACAGTTTTTCAATCAGATTCAGGTCTGGGATCTGGCTGGGCCATTCCAAAACTTCTAATCTTCTTCTGGTGAAGCCATTCCTCTGTTGATTTGGATGTATGCTTTGGGTCGTTGTCATGCTGAAAGATGAAGTTCCTCTTCATGTTCAGCTTTCTAGCAGAAGCCTGAAGGTTTTTGTGCCAATATTGACTGGTATTTGGAACTGTTCATAATTCCCTTTATCTTAACTAAGGCCCCAGTTCCACAGCTGAAGAAAAACACCATGCTTCACTGTGGGTATGGTGTTCTTTTGGTGATGTGCAGTGTTGTTTTTGCACCAAACATATCTTTTTAAAAAATTATGGCCAAAAAGTTCAACCTTGGTTTCATCAGACCATAACACCTTTTCCCACATGCTTTTGGGAGACTTCAGATGTGTTTTTCCAAAATGTAGCCTGTTTTGGATGTTTTTCTTCATAAGAAAAAGCTTTCGTCTTGCCACTCTACCCCATAGCCCAGACATATGAAGAATACGGGAGATTGTTGTCACATGTACGACACAGCCAGTACTTGCCAGATATCCCTGCAGCTCCTTTAATGTTGCTGTAGGCCTCTTGGTAGCCTCCCAGACCAGTTTTCTTCTCGTATTTTCATCAATTTTGGAGGGAGCTCCAGTTCTTGGTAATGTCACTGTTGTGCCATATTTTCTCCACTTGATGATGACTGTCTTAACTGTGTTCCATGGTATATCTAATGCCTTGGAAATTCTTTTTTACCCTTCTCCTGACTGATACCTTTTAACAATGAGATCCCTCTGATGCTTTGGAAGCTCTCTGTGGACCATGGCTTTTGCTGTGGGATGCGACTACGAACATTCCAGGAAAGACCAACTAGAGCATCTGAACTTTATTTGGAGTTGATCAGAGGCACTTTAAATGATGGCAGGTGTATGCTGACTCCTATTTAACATGATTTGGAATGTGATTTCTTAATTCTGAACACAGCTACATCCCCAGTTATTAGAGGGTGTGCAGACTTATGCAACCACATTGTGTGGCACTGTCCCTTCAAAAGAGAAATTAGGTGGTTAGGGGGCTCATGTCATAGGGATTTTCCATTAAAGAATGCCTAAGGTATTAGATTTCTAGTATTCTCATTGGAAGAACATCACTTGATAATGGACAACGTGTTTTCAGAAAGTTACATACTAACTACAGCCTTAAAAAAAAAAATATGAATTTAATTTTGCATTAATGATGGAAGCGCTTAACTTTTTTTCTAACACAGTTAGAGCTCCCTCTTTTAAGTTCTATTAAAAGGCTGCAGTAATGTTGTGGAATTAATAGAATTGAAGAACTTAGAATTGGTTTACCTTTCCCCAGGAGCGCCCAGGACGATAAGCAGCGCAAGGTATAAAAAAAGCACTCAAAAACTGGACAACCATGTAATGTGTGTGGCATTGTTAGCATATATTGGTATACCTGGCTTAGGAATGTTGGTAAGGGGTAAGTTTCACCTAAAATAAGCTTATTTTATAATAAAGGACAATGTTAGAGAAAATTGACTATCTATGAAGAAGTTATGGAATTATGGAACTCAAATGTGGGGGCCTGACTGGAAATGGGACGTAATACCACTTGAAACTGTTCTAGGCCGATGGGGGTAACTCTGTATCTGTGGGAGTCCTACTTGTTGTATGCCTGAGCTTAGCCAAGATCTGGCGCTGACGGACTCCTGGCTACTGCCCATGTGACAAGACCTGTGCACGCTGGGGTCCCCGGTCGTCTTCCCTGGTCTTGGGCAGATCATGTTTGCATCTGTGGCGTCACTTCCGGTGCAGAGATGGAGGTTTGAGCCGTGGGGGAACTAGAGATGACTTGTGTTTGCGGGGAGTGGAGTTCCCGTGCACAAAATGCGGTGAAAACTGCTGCTCTGAGTAGCTTCGCCTATCTGCAATATAAATTTGATGCTGTTTACCGAATTCCTCTTCCTCTATATTTACAAAACAAGGGATCCAGAGATGTAATGGTCAAACATCACTTCTTCCCCTCCAAAGAGGACATTGTCAGGGCCAGTTATAAAGTAAAAACATTTGACATTCCATACGAACACATTAGAATATTCTCTGACCTCTCTCCAGCAAGGTTAAGCAGAAGACGCAAATTTGCTCAGATTACTCAAGTCCTTAGGAAAGAGGGTCTTGTCTATAAAATGGACTTTTCCAACAGGCTTGTCAGTCCAAAGAGACTTGATGTGCCATAAAATTAACTCCCCCAAAGAGGGGTCGTCTCTCCTGTTAAGCTGGCATATTAATATGAATTTGTCCACATGATAATGCTCAAATCTTTTTAAGTTTTTTTTTTTTGGTTTTGGTTTCTTTTTTGGTATAATTGACTGTTTAGCAATATACGTTTATGTTTTGGTTTTGACTTATTTCTATTTACAAGTGATGGAAGGGCTCTGGTCGAAATGACTTGCATCAGTTTTATGTAGAAGGTTTTTTCTTTTTTAAGGTTTCCTTTTTTTAAATTCACTATGCACAGAAATAGCTGTATAAACTTATCCATAGTTAGATTAGTTTTCACTATTTTATTATGACTTATAACAATTTAACTATGTATAAATATTGATATTAAGGTAAAATATTTTAGCACTTCCTTGAAAGGTTTTTTTCCTTTCTCATTCTTATATTGCGTAATTTCTTTTTTCTTTTTTATATATACCACAATTTGTATTATAAAAAAAGCGATGCTAGTATCTCATTCACTTTTTGTATTATAGGTTAGAATGAACCTTTTCACTCTAATTTTGATTTTTTTGGGGGTGTCAGGTCTGTTGCTGAGCCATTCACTTAATAATCCCACAAAGGTGTATGCCTCCCATTACGGGAAGGCCTTCCATTTCTAAACAATGGCGTTTAGCCTCGCTTTGTTAGTCTCCCATTATTCTGTTCGGCAGCCTATGTGTGTGTATGTGTGGCGGAGTTTCCAGTATGTGAGTATGGCAGCAAGATGGGTTACCCCTTCCCTAGTTCCTTGATTAGGACAAAGGTTTTGGGGTACGGCATGTTTGGGACCAGGTTGGTTGATCCCCATGCGATTACTCTTGCTGCAAATTTGATTTCATTATACTTAATCATCTTCCTTTTTCATGTCACTAAAAATGTTGAGCTTTAATGTAAACAGCTTAAATTCTCCTGGTAAGAAAAATACGTTACTGAGATTTTGTAAGCAGGAAAAATCTGATATTGTATTATTGCATGGCTCATTCCAAAATCCCAAATTTTGGTAATACATTTTTTGGGTCGAAATATGTTTCCACATTCAACAAAAAATCACGAGGTGTTGCAATTCGGTTTAAAAACAATTTACTTCCAGTAGAGGAATTTTCTATTTCAGATCCCCATGGATGTTATGTTCTGTGGGGCAGAACAGTAAATGGCCATAAAGTTACTTTGGTGAATGTATATGCCCCTAACAATAACCAGATGCATTTTTTTAATCGTCTCTGGATTACCATCAAAAAGTTTACTTATGGTTTGTTGATTGTGGCAGGAGATTTTAATGTTATACCTAACTTTGAAAAAGATACAAAATCTCAAAAAGCATGTAAAAATATACATAGAATTCAAAATACTACATTTAAATTTTCTAATTGGTTCAATAGTAACAATTTATATGATGCATGGCGCGTGCTTACTCCAGGCCAATTGGATTATACTTTTTACTCCAATGTTCACAAGGTATACTCTCAGATTCATCTGTACTTGGTTGATATTACCACTCTGAACAAAATTATTAAGACTGATATAGGTTCAATTGTACTTTCAGACCACGATTGTATTTCAATGGAACGTAATCTCAGTTTGTACAAAGCCAATCGTCCTCGTTGGAAACTGGATGATTATCTAATCAAGGAGGAATCCAGGAAACAGTTTCTTGATGAAGAGTCAACTACATTTTTTTAAATAAATGATGGCACAGTTTCCTCTAAGGGTGTCCTTTGGAACTCCTATAAAGCCTTTATTAGAGGTGTGTTAATAAAATTAAGGTCTCACGTAATTAAACGAAGAGAAGAGTCCCTAAGAGAGCTTGTGAAATTGTGAACAAAAAGAATCCTAGAGATTCCACTTTAGTAGAAATTAAAAGGATTCAGAACAAAATTAATTAAATCAACCAGTTTCTGTCAGACAGGATGACTTGGAGTATGCAACAAGTTTCCTATCAACCAAGATAATAAAACAAGTAAATTGTTGGTGAACAAGATTAAACAAAAAATCCCTGGGAAAACAAATTGATTACATATTGAGTAATGGCCATCCTATTACGTGCCCTAATGAGATTGCTAATTTGTTCGTGAATTATTATTATAATCTTTACAATTTATCCAATGATAAAGCTTTTAGTAAACCTTCAAAACTTCAAATCCAGACTTTTCTGGAGCAACTTAATCTTCCTGCAGTTTTCAGAATTAGATGAATTGAACACTCCTATTTCTGCTCCGGAAATTAATGAGGCAATTAATCAGCTAAAACCTTACACCACCCCGGGTCCTGATGGATTTAGTAATTTCTTTTTTAAAACCTTCTCCGCAAAATTATGTTGCCATCTTAAGGATTTATTTAACGAAATCAAAACAGAAGGGGTCATCCCTCCAGAAATGGTCAATGCAAGTATAATTATGATTCCCAAACCTAAACAAGATCAGCATTTCTGCTCTAGTTACAGACCTATATCATTATTAAATGCAGATGTTGAGCTGTATGATAAAATTCTGTCTACGAGGCTTCAAAAGGTTATTCATAAATTGATAGAAATTGACCAGTTTTATCCCTGGGAGATGCGGTTCGGACAATGTTAGAAAATTGTCTAACCTGATTTGCTATTCGAAATCTGTAAAATCTACCACTCTATTCCTTTCATTAGATGCTGAAAAAGCATTTCACAGGGTAGGGTGGTATTATATGAACCTTACTTTATCCAAGTTTGGTGTGGGAAGCTTTGGATCCCAGGTGATAACGGACACTATACAAGACCCCATCTGCGTCAGTAGCTAGTTTTGGTTATCATTCTCGTACCTTTGGAATATCAAATGGAACTAGGCAAGGGTGTTCTCTCTCTCCCATCCTATTTGCTTTATTGAGCCGTTGGCAGTTGCCATAAGATCTTCTTTAGATATCCGTGCATTCGGTTGGGCGAGAAGGAACACAAAATATCCCTTTTTGACGACGATATAGTGTTATCGATTACATGTCCTAGGGAATCCTTGAAATCCCTTATGTTACTGTTTAATGAGTATAGTACAATTTCAAATTATAATTATTAACTAAATTTACAAAAATTGGATATTTTATCAACGTATCTGTAAATTCTAGAAGATATTTGAAGAATGTTTATCCATTTAACTGGGATTCCAATTATTTTACCCATTTGGGAATCACATTATTAGAAAATTACAAGAATATGACCGTAATCAACTATAAATCCCTTTATCTTAAATTTTTAGATATTCGAAAAGGATGGAAGGGAGTAAAAGCATCTTTTAGTGGCAAAATCGTTATTATTAAAATGGCCCTTTTGCCTAGGTTCAATTACCTGGCGAGCCGTATACCTGTTAGAATTCCTTTGTATTGGATTAAAAAAATTCAAACCATTATTGATAAGTTTATTCATTCTTCAAAGCATATCAGGATGACTGTCCTACCCCTTGGTGCAACTTTACCATGATGCCAATATGTTGGCACATGCATTCAAATGGTTGAATCCAAGTGGGTCCCATGTCTGGTACCAAACTGAGAAAGCTTTGGTGCCTTGCATAGACCTCAGACTGCTATTTTTGGGGAGCAACAGGGTATCTAAAGGTTTTGAAGGTGGTTCTCACCTAGTTAAGAACATTTATAATATGTGGAGATTTATTAACAACAAATATCACCTTATTCCAAAATCTAATGTGTTAATTCAAGTACTTACCTTTCAAACCCCTCATATGAGCTCTGAGGCAGATCAGGATGTGCTCTATATAAATAATCTTTATTTTTAACGACGTTTGCTCTCTTCAGACCAATTATTGACTAGCCATGGGCTTTTTTTGAATTGTTGGTTAAGGGTTAGACAACTCTCAACTAGTGATGTCGCAAACCTAAAATTTTCGGTTCGCAAACGCGAACCGCCGCAAATGTTCGCGAACCGGCGAACATCGGCGAACCGCCATAGACTTCAATGGGAAGGCGAATTTTAAAACCCACAGGGACTCTTTCTGGCCACAATAGTGATGGGAAAGTTGTTTCAAGGGGACTAACACCTGGACTGTGGCAAGCCGGAGGGGGATCCATGTCAAAACTCCCACGGAAAATTACATAGTTGATACAGAGTCTGGTTTTAAGCCATAAAGGGCATAAATGACCTAACATTCCTAAATTGTTTGGAATAACATGCTTTAAAACATCAGGTATGATGTTGTATCGATCAGGTAGTGTAAGGGTTACACCTTACATGACTGGGGGTCTATAGGTGACATTAGTACTGACCTTTATCTGACTGGGTGTCTATAGAGTGACATTAGTACTGACCTTTATATGACTAGGGGTCTATAGGTGACATTAGTACTGACCTTTATCTGACTGGGTGTCTATAGAGGTAGATTAGTAATGACCTTTATCTGACTGGGGGTCTATAGAGGGACATTAGTACTGACATTTATCTGACTGGGGGTCTAAAGAGGGACATTAGTACTGACCTTTATCTGTCTGGGGGTCTATAGGTGACATTAGTCCTGACCTTCTGCTGCAGTATTATTACTCCCAGTACTCCCAGGCTTGCTACAATTAGATATAATAACCTCAGTTTCGTTTCCTTATCTGTTGGTAACATCAAAATATGATTATTAAATATTTCATATTTGTTTGTTTTTTTCTCCCAAAGTGAACCCCTTTGTGTGTGTCCCACAGATGTGGCGTTTCCGCTCTGCGTATGTTGGATTTGCACCGCTCAAAAAGTATGAAAAGAGATCCCCCCCCCTTGAAGCCCATTAATGACATCATCAGTAAATTGTATGTAACAGATTCCAGTGTTTGGGGTTTATGACCCAATACTGCGATCATATCACTTATGACAAAAATCCGTATTTGTCGTATTATTCAGACGTGCGTGCATCTTTGTGTTACATTTCCTGATACTTTTATTATCTTGATCTTTATATATTTACTAGCGACTTGCCCGTCAAGAAATGGCAGCAATAAGATTGTAAGGCAGGTAATGGTTTGGACGAGACATTCATTTTGTTGGCGGTCGGAGATCCTTCGGCGCTCTTTGCGAGGCTGTTGGTTGTATTTTTTTTCTGATAGGCGCTTTTGCTGTTATTCTTTGGTCGGCGGTGATGTGTTCTTTGCGCTTATTGCAAGGCTTTGTATACTATGAGCAGCGTTGGCGCTCGTTGTGAGGCGCGCAGTGAATGGCTTTTATGTTTAATGTGATAATGTTTTTTTTGTGTATATGTATTTTTGTATGCTAATGAAATAATTACTAAATGAATATACTTTACCTATTTGTAAGTAATATATGCAGGAAGCATTGTGCTGAAGAGCTGACAATCTGTTTTCATTGTACTGCAGCATACAATGTAGGTTTTCAGTGCTGTGGAGCTGCTGTGTAAGTGTCAGCAATGTGTGCAGTGTAAATAGGCTGCGTGCGCGAGGGGAAGCCGTTAGGGTAGCTGGGTACTTCCGCATTGTGTAAGTTAGTGTTGTAAAATGGCGGGGAATGTGTATGTGGTACGCGGGTGTGGATGATTTAGCGTCCTTGTTAATAGTGTATCTTTACCTCGTACGGCTTTTTAGGAAAATCCGTATGTGTTTTGCGTGTTTAGGGTCCTGTAGCCTCGTTTTCTTTTTTTCAAGGGCCATTTTTTCTCTCACTTAGGTGATTTTCGGGTGTCTAAACTCATGAATTTGGACTTAAATGGAGGTGTAACTTCACTTGCAGAGGTCCTCGGCGACCGCCTTGCTGTGGGTAAGCTTTTTATGTGTTTGTTGTGTGTATTTATTGTGTTTTTAATGTTTTTAAGTGTGTGCGGTTCGGGCGTTAAGGTCGTATTTTTGTGGGCTCGTAATGTTTTTTTTTTCTAAGTCCCGTATTTTTGGATGGTAAGTCCGTAAATTTGATGGTGTAAGTCCCGCCTGCGGCTCATTGCAGCCGACGTGGGAGCCTTCGGCGCTCCTTGCCAGCAACTCTGGCCCTCGCTTCGCAAGCCCGCAGCGTTAGCAACAACCCGCCTGCTCACAACTATATATGTGATATCTGTAACGTCTTCCCCAGTTGGCACTTGTAAATCGGCTAAGCGACAAAAAAAATGGCGTCCGGAAAAAATGAAAACGAGGCTACACGACCCCAAACCGCCCAAAACATCGCCAGCCATGTACGACTTTTACCTAGGAACGGACGAGGTACAAAATACACTATTATAAATAATGGAAACTGCTGGTGAGCCGCGTAACACAGACACAATCGCCGCCATTTTACAACACTAACTTGCAACTAATAACATTACAAATCTAAAATGGCTCGTTACACGACTATACAAGCGGTTTCCCCTCGTGCACTGCGCACATTGCTGACACTTACACCTCGGGTCACCAACAGTCCAAATGTACACTGTAAGCTGCACGAAAATCAAAACTGATTGTTAGCTCTTCAGGTTATTGATCACTGGATATATTAATTACAAATAGGTAAAGTATTTTAGTAATTAATTAATTCATTATTATTAAAAAAAATATATATATAAAAAAAATACGCTTAATAGCATATTTTACACTGCGGTTACTTTACATACATTAATGCTTCTCTTTTCCTAATACATTTGTTCATTCACAATAGTTATTATCGTGCATTCATTTAATAAGTATTAATTAGTAATGGAAAATAAAAATATAGACTTTACACTACACTAAAATATTTTACTTTTTACTCTGCAGTTATATATCTGGATTACTGCTCATTGGCTGCCAGCGATAGCACTCTCAAAGCAGTTACAAATCTAAATCAAAGCATTATTTAAATAATTCTTACCCCTAATACAAATGTAAGAGAAAATGCCTATAAAACATTAGTGAGATGGTTTCTTACTCCAGTATGATTGCAATAATTAAACCCATCATTTAATGATAAATGCTTAAGAAGCTGCGATTTAGCTGTAACTTTAAAACATGATTTATGGGAATGTCCTAAAATCTCACAACTATGGAAAAAACACATATTCAGTATAAGAAACAGACAAGGGGTTATTAGGATTACCTATATCAAATATATCAAAAACACTCCTAATAAATAAAAAAAAATAGCTACTAGAATTATCATAAAAATTGGAAATCAGATAAACTTACAATAGAAGAGATGAAAAAAATCATTATATATTTATATATTTATTTTATTTATCACTGTTAAAGGTTATGAAAATATATATATAAAAGAACAGACAGTTCTGTATTTATGTATATCTACAATGCAAAGATTTAATTATTTGTATTTCATTTTAATGACAATAAAACATATTTGAAAAAAAATCTTTGTCTTTTATGTTGAGGCCTGTCTTAGCAGTGTACAACTTCTTTACAGCTCTGGTGTGTTCTTGATTCTATAGTAGAAGCTCCAGTTTTTTATATTTGGTTTAAACTGAATATGTTTTTGGGATGATGGAATTTCTCTAAAATTATATGCAATGTTACATATGTACACATTATCATTTTCATATATCATTTTGTATTTGGATGGAATATTCATAACACCAAAATATATATATATTTATATATGTAAACGTTATTGCATTCAGTATAATTCACTTTTTTATCATTTTTATTTTACATTTGTTTGCTTTGTACTCATAACTAAAAGTGCATTTAAAATGTTCTTACGGGGCAACTGTTGATTAGTAAAAACTTTACATGTTTATAAAGTATGCAACAATCAAATAACATTGGCAGTTGTGTAAACCATGGACATAAAAGCATTTTCATAGAAAATCTTTGTTTTGTAGACACTGCATGGAATCTGTCATGATATACTTGTAAGCTGACTTATACTGTACATGAGCAGTGGTGTATGTAAATCTCAAAAAACGTTAAGCTTATCTAAAATGACCAATGTGTCAACAAATCCGCCTCCATCCTCCATCCCTGCTCTTCCCAATTACACAAAATATAAATAAAAAATAGCATAACATGACCAAGCCAGCAGGAAGTTGGTAAGATACAAATATGTAATCCTTCAGGCCCAACTAATCCTCCTTCATCCTCTCCATGCTCTTCCCAATGACACAAAATGTTATAAAAATTAGCATAACATGATCAAGCCAGCAGGACGTTTGTGCCGAATTACAGAATCTTTTAAAAAACACATTTTGTTAAAAAAAACAACAACAAAAAACTAACAACCTTGTGGAAAGAGAGCCAGAAAACGATGATACTCAGTTCTCAAAGTGTTTAGACAGAATAGACTGTAGATTACAAAAATATCATCATGCTAGTATGCATCTTGAAGTAATAATTGAGTAGTGATGATGTTCAATATGTAATGCCTATTGATACAAGTAGGAAAGAAAAACAAATAATTATTTTGGATATAATTAAAGACCATCATATTATAAAACCTGAAGTACTAGGAATATGATCTCAATCCCTCATTAGTACTATCCAGATTCCAAAGAACTTGTCCTATAATGACGATCATTGTCCGTCAACCACAATCACACTGAAATTGGTGTTCAAAAGAGTTTTTCCATCTCTTTTAACAGAACATTTTGGATTTTGTAGAAGTTCAATTGCAAATTCTTTCAGGTGAGCTTGTGCAGTTTCATTAAAGTTGCATGTTACCGTTAACATATCCAATAAAATCTGGCCATTTTTATTGCCATTGATGAAACATTCAGTTATATCCACATTTGATTCAATGTCATAATATTCATACTTCATTCCTTGTGAGTCAAGAATATCAATGATTTCTGCAGAACTGATATTTACAGTAAGATTGTTATTGGGCAGTTGAGATTCAATCTCACCATAAAAATTGTACCATCCACTGTGTCCTATAAAATAAAATGCAGTCATTAATATTTGTATATGAATATATAAGAGACCACATAAATTTAGTTAAAGGAATAAACAATAGTAAAACATGTTGGCCAACCAGCACCCTTACCCAACTATTGTGTTCAATGAAAACAGAGAAAGTGAGGGGGTATATAGACAGTGGTTTGGATGTGTTTTTCAGCAAATCTCTTCCAAAGCAAAGCAGTGCACATCTGTGTTAGGATCAAGTAAATTGTAGGCATGTGGAAAATCTTGTGGTGTCCACAAAGTATTACTTTTTTCTTCAGTGAGAGTAGATGGTTAATTCAGACAGGGTCCACTTAATCCCTGTGGTTTAATCTCTCAAGTGTATCTATGTAGCCCGAAGCTATGATATTTTGGGTTTTATTCAGGTTGCAATCTAGTTCTAAAAAGTGTAGGTTATTCTTTTTTAACCTTTCTAAATTTTTTCTCTATTTTTAGCTTATGTGGGTAGTAAAGGAAATAGCCGTCCAGAGTATGCACTACAAACAAACACAGATGGATGTCTGGGAATCCAGGAAGTCCAAAGAGTGCATGGGGGCCTGGGGCTGATTGACAGATTCAAGCACATACAATTTGTTGTTAACCACAAGAAAATGGATGAAACTGGACTTTTGAGACTATTGAATTGATGTGGGTCCTGGGCTAACATGGGTTAGTTGGTTTTTTTCCCCCTTTCCTCAGGAAGATGTGCCATCCACCTAGACACTTGGACTATGTCAACCATGTTGCTTTACTGTTTGCCATGCTGTAGATTTCATAAGTGTTACTGAATTCTTGTATATAATTGTATGGATGGTACCCAGCCATGTTTAGTCTTAAAATGCTGAATTTTCCCCAGGGATTTTAATAAAGTATGTTATCAGGGTTCCCTGGGGAAAGGGGGTTGCAATTTACAAGGTATTATGTTGAGGGCTCCAGTAACACTAGAGAAAGGACTGGCAAGGGCCAGATGACACTGGATCTTCAGTTATGAATGAGATAATTACATAGAATTAACCACTATTGACCTAGTGTAAAATAGGATTGGCATAATTTTAAGATTAGTCAGAGAGCTTGCAATCCGTAACCACGGTTGATCTCAGCTTGAGCGGTCAAGGAGGATGCCAGCTGGGCATGAACTCACGGCATCCTCCTTAGATGATTAAGTTACACCTACATCCATAAACCAACTGCCACCGACTCTGCAGACAAACACTAGCTGTTGTTAGAGGCTGCAAAGTCAGCCACACAATCGTTTTTCACCCCACTATCTTAGGTAACCTGTCTATAACATGTCCCAGCCTGGAGCGATGCCGGACCATGCAGGTAACCACAAGCCACCCAAGGGGTACCTAATGGCACAGATTGCTCCTGCTAGTGCCTGCTAGCTTCTGGTATGAAGGGGCAATAGGTCCCAGTATTATGAAGCTGGGGTACAGAGATGAGGGAATCCGAATAATTCTGAAAGGGACATATACCTAAAGTAATGAGGCATATGGATGGTCACATAGACAGTCAGGCACTGTTGTTCTGACTAGTTAGCCCCTGGAAAGATTAAGTCAAAGGTTAAATTAACCTAATTACCATGGCAGGGCAAGAGGGGAGTGGTTAGGGAGGATGACATCATTTGATGGACAGGCCTGCCACATGGCCAGAGTGTAGGCTGAATGGGATTGGTGTAAGAAATGTATACTAAGGGATAGAGACAAAATATGATTAAGTGTTATGTATAAATGTGCTGTACCATCATCATGGTTCCTGTTGTCAACTGGGTGCTTCTGGTGGTTGTATGCTGATCTGGGTCTATTTCTGCCAACAGGGATATCCAAAGAACTCAATGATTCTACTGGGTAGGTTCGAAATAGGTTCATATCAAGTCCATTGAAGCAGTAGATTGTGACAGATATCGCTTAAAAAGTGCTTAACATCTCTTGGCCTTTGTCTAGTGAAACACATTGTTTCAGCTGTTGAATGACAACCTAGTAACTATGCTTGATGTCTAAATCAAAGACAGGCCCATATACAGTAAGTCTATGTATTTCAAATACCTCAAAACACATTATACAGATAAAATTAATCAAATCAGAGGGTAAAATGAGGAATTGGGCTCCAGTAGGAAAGCCACTTATGGGGTTCTGGAGACAAGGAGAGGTCAGTTTTATGACAAGTCCAATTTTAAACACTTCATCCAGGGGAATTAGAATCTGTGTTTTTTTTTGTTTTTTTTAGGGCAGCTTAGATGATTGTTAGAACATCCAAGGAAAACAAATTGTCTGTTGCTGAAGAAAAGTCCTCTGATCTTCACATATACTTTTGGGCCCTGAAATCCCCATTGGTTGTGAGGGTTAGGGCAGTCCCACCCTGGCCCCAAGAAGCAGGTTGTAACGATATGTGCAAGATATTCCAATCATTTATTATAGCAAAGCTTTTTATGTAGATAAAATAGATAGACCAGTTGAGCCTACTGGTTCTTATCTGATATGAAATCTACATTTATATCCTAATCAAACTGATCGTTGCCAAGCATTTATTTATATATACTTACTGGACAGAACAATTATAATGAGTTTTCCATGTGGTGAAAGGCAGCTTTGATAGAATTTAATTGTTCCAGGAATGTCATTTACATAATATATCATCTGAAAAAACAACAACATATTATTGCAAAATGTTTTCTTTAAACATGGAATTATTTACAACTCTTCTTTTCCTACAAGCTAAATATGCTAAAATTTGTACTTCTGTCTCATAAACATTTTCCCAAAGTATAATGCATCTCTAATAAGGGGTTCCTTCAAAAATAGCCTGTCTGGCTCCTATGTATATATTTATATTGTTACTGGCAACTTGGAAGGAGCAGAAAGAGCATGCTTGCAGGGCCCTGACAGTTAAAATTGTACTAGGTCCCGAGTTTCGGATGATAGTCCTGAGCCCAAATAATGCATTTGTTTCAGATCATACCAACTGCTTTATGATACATGACTGAAGAATGTGAAAATATAATATACATTATAAAAGCTACTCTGCGGTGCACGCAGCCTTTTTTAATATATACATGGCATCATGGGTGAAGGAACTGGGGGGGGGGGACAAATCCCCCCAGATTTTTATATGACTGTATGTATGTATACATAAGCTATTTTAAAGCCTATGTATGCAATGAGCTGTATCCCTCCCAGAATTATCTTGACTCCTACACCCCTGACTGGCACCCATGGGGATTGGTAGATGCAGCATAAGTGTAGTTTCTGGTTGCTTGAGAGTTACTATAAAAAGACACCTAGATTAGCTGCACATAGAATACTCTGCTAAGTATATTTGTCAGTGAAGGCTGTTCTAGCAGCAGCAGCTTTCACTCCTCACTTACACACAGATACGTTCAGCTAGAGGGACCAGTGCTGAACCCGGGGAATGTAACGTCAAAACACTGCCCTGGCTCAGTCACTCATGTCTGTCTGCTTTCAGGTAACACTGAATTGCAGAGACGTACAGTGGATAAAATCTAAGTGTCTGTAAGCATTTTGTGATATGATAACCTGACTCCTGGCATTTGTTGAGTCCTGTAAATTAAATTTTTATTTAAAGTACAGTATTCAATTTTTTTCTGGTTACTTGAGAGTTCTGGTTACTTGAGTTCTGGTTAACTGCGAGTCTACTGTATAAACATAAATATATATATATATATATATATATATATATATATATATAGATGTTAAAATAAAAATTTACTAAGGACCTTGGAGATCATCTTAGACATTGCTAAGGATCTTAGAGGACCATTTAATCACTTTTCTAAGGCTGCTTAACAATGTGCCCTTCTACATATTTAGTTATCGCTTTGAGGCACATATGTATTTATATTTGTTTTATTCATTTAGTCAAATTTTTTGTAATAACAGTGGTCCTGCGGGTCACCAAAGGGAAGATCACTTTTGGCTGGGATACCCTATTGGATATCCTATTATCTATATTTTCTATAGTATATATTTACTGTATATGCATCAGTAAGCAACTTTTTCCAAGGAAATTGTTTATTAAAGTCTTACTTTTAAAATGTGTAGCAGGCAAACTAGGAGATTACCTGGATAGATCAACGTCTGCTGATCAAAACAATATGGCTATGGGTATTTCTTTGTGTTTAACAATGCACATTTTAAGACTTCCCCTTATCATTGAGCTATACATTTTAAATGACCTGTCATGTTACTAAAGTAATGGATACTGAAAAAGAATACTCTCCTTGGCAGATTCCCCACTGGAATGAGTGGAGAAGGAAGGAACAGAGAGTCTTTGTTAAGATAATTGGCTAAGATTTAAATTGAAACCACATCCCTTTGACTCACTGGCCCAGAAAACGACTCCTTGCTTCAGGAAATGCGACCATATCTCTCCAGAAAGGTAAACACCTCTCTCACACACACAACTTCCACTTATGTATCATGGACTCCCCCAGGGCCTAGCAGACGCATCAACATTTACTTTTACTAAATAATCGCTGTGTGACATTTTTCTGCCTAATTATGCTCCTACTTAGACTTAAAATTTTCAGATGTTTTTTTTTTTCATTGTTCAGTGGTCCTTTAATAGGTTTAGCAAAACCATTTGCATATTTTGCCTGGCTACAATTTTTAGAAGAATGTAATTTTTTTTTTCTATTTAATTTTTGTTTTGTTTAGAAAGTAGTAGTTATAGGTTACCTGGATAACTTAAATTTGTTTCGTATTACAAACAAATAAATATTAACAAATAATATCATAAACAGGCCATATAATTGCATAAAAAGTAAATAGTTATATAAGAACTTCAGTAATACAAATTGCTACATTTGCATTACCTTCAGCCCCATTAAGTTCGCATTACGTGTTAGATGAAAATGTAGCCCGTATTGTAGCCCGTATGACTTACTGCTTTTAAATTAGCCTCTTAAACATACACATCGACAACTTGCGGATTAAGGCATGTGCCAGAATATAGTGGGTTCAAAATAGGACCCGCAAAGGCTTTAAAAGCCCTTACATATGCTGCCGGCCCCGATCGGGACCCCTGCAGGCTCCCAACATCCCCCCTTGCTGCGGAGGTCCCAACCCCCATGGCAGTTAAATTGTTAGCCCCTGCCGAGGGGGTACTTAAAATACCCCCGGCACCTAATATTATCCACCCCCCCTATGCTGGGGGTCCCCGATCGGGACCCCATTATCATTAAAATTTCATAATTCACACCTCGCAGAGACTTTAAGGACCCTTCCTAATTTAAAAATGAACCCCTGTTGCGGGTGTACGATAAGTACCCCCACAGAACCTATCATTAACCCCATCACTCATGGGGATCTATATAGACCTTCGTGAGACTACAATTAACCCCATCAGTTTAATAGGGGTCTATATAGACCCCTATAGGACATTATTAACCTCTACATTAAAACTATAAGTGCCATGAGGGTCCTCCAGTCTGAGCACTACACTATTAACTCTTTCCTACCCTATTCCATTCTCTTAACCCACTCTAACTAATTAACAATAATTAACCTTATGATTAACTAATTAACCCCACTCAGCAATGAACCACCCCTCTAAGTAATTAACCCTATTTAACCCTCACCATACCTAATTTACTCTATCACTAACCACTTAACCCTATCTAGACTCAGTTATCCCTATCTATTCGTATTTACCCCTAACTGTACCCAATAAACCCTAACTGTACCAAATTAACCCATATTCCACTAACCCCTACCTTATTAAAACTCCTAATAACCCCTACATTACCCTATCTTGTTAAACCCCTAACCCTCATTTAAATCCATAATTACCCACTAAGTACAGAAAAAAAAACTGCTAATTACATACAAATAAAAAAACACCACAGAAAATAAAAAAAGACTTATATACACATAAAATAATAAACACTGTTAAAGTAAAAAAAATAAATCTGATTGAAAGCGATTTTAGCCAATCAGAAGGTACATTTTTTTATTTGATCAGAGCATGCGCAGGAACCTTCATTTGTGGAGGGGAGCTCCTCAAGGGAGGAACTCCATTAGTAGCAGATTTTTTTACTTTTGCCCAGTTTCAATATTACGAGTGCTAAATAATTAAAGTTACACAAAATCAATATTCTATTAGACCCGAAGCGCTAACTCACAAATAAAATATCACGTCTCTGTCAAAAATATTACGATTACTAGATAGTACTCGCTAGTGCTTTTTCAATCAATTACTGTATTCAAGCCTTAACAGCTATTAAACATGCAATGCTGTACTTTATGCATGCTTGCAATGCAGTACAGTTAAGGTTTATTGGGTACAGTTAGGGTTAATTAGGTGCAGTTAGGGTTTATTGGGTACAGTTAGGGGACAATAGGACTAGATAGGGATAACTGGGTCTAAATAGGGTTAAGTGGTTAGTGATAGAGTCAATTAGGTATGGTGACGGTTAAATATGGTTAATTACTTAGAGGGGTGGTTAATTACTGAGGGGGTTATTAGTTAATCATAGGGTTAATTATTGATAATTAGTTAGAGGGGGTTAATAGAATGGAATAGAGTAGGAAAGGGTTAATAGTGTAGTGCTTAGACTTTGTGCCATGAGGGTTCTAGAGGACCCTCATGGCACTTATAGTGTTAATGTAGGGGTTAATAGTGTCCTATAGGGGTCTATATAGACCCCTATTGGACTGATGGGGTTAATTATAGTCTCACAAGTGTGTGTGTGTGTATATATATATATATATATATATATATATATATATATATATACATATATATATATATATATATATATATACATATATATAGGCCGACATTTTTAAATGTAAATGCTGTGGGGGTCCTGATCGGGACCACAGCAGCAAGGGTTTATGTAGGGACAATGTGGGGGTCCGGATGGGGACCCCCAGAATAGGGGAGTTAATTGTAGGTGCCAAGGGGGTACTTGAAGTACCCCAGCAGCAGGGGTTAACTATTTAACTGCCACGGGGTTCCCGATTGGGACCCCCGCAGAAAGGGGTAATGTTGGGAGCCTGTATTTACCATTGGCTCTGTCTAAACCCGTAACTATGGGTTTGACTAATTGATCATGTTCACGGCCGCACAAGCAACGTGCGCAAGAATAATTTACGGGCTTGCATCTCCGGCCCGTATATCGTGGCCTGATCTAATTTAATAGTTCTGTAACTCGCCCAAATTTCAAGCATGCAGGCTTTGCTTGTGTCCAGTTGCCATTATGGGCATTTCATTTAATGGGGCTGCTTGTCACACTGACAGTGTTCTAGGCAAATGTGTTTGGTGTTATATCATTAATTAACTAGGATTATTAATTTTATTCTCTTCTATGTAATTGTGATATAAAATGTATACTTAGAGGGACACTGCCTTGCCAACAAGCTGGTTTTGTGTTTAAGAGCAATTTTCAATACACTACGTTTTTCTTTACAGTAAATGTTGTCTTACATAGTATGTTACCTAGTTACAAAGTAATTGAGGTTGTAAAAAATACTTTTAGTCCATCAAATTAAACCTTTTTAGATCTCGTCTGATCTGCGGATTAATTGTTAATAGTTAATTGACCCAGGAAAAAATAACATAAAAAAGAATACTGAAACATTGCCAATTGTCTCTTAAGGGGAAAAATAGAATTCCTTCCTGACCCCAGATACTGGCAATCATATTCCTCCCTGGATCAATACTCCTTCTCTAGTTATCCAGGATAATCCTGAAAGCCTTTTTTGTTCGCAAATATAGCCAATCCCTTTTTAAAGTTATCTATTAAATCCACTGTCACAACCTCCTTTTGTAGAGAATTCCATAGTGAAGAACCATTTTCTTTCTTTAGGAGGAATATTTTTCCTTCTAACCTCAAGGGATGTCCTCTTGTCAGTTGAAAACCTCTAGTCACAAAAAGCCTTGTATTGACCCTGGATGTATTTATGTAAGGTAATCATATCCCCTTGTAGGTGCCTTTTTTTTCTAGAGAAAATATGTTTAATTTGGTTAGTCTTTCTTCATAACTTAGCCTCTCCGTTCCCCTTATTAGTTTTGTTGCCCTTCTCTTTACTTTTTTCAGCTCTAAAATATGCTTTTTATGAAGTGGTGCCCAAAATTGTTCTCCATATTCCAAATGAAGGCATACTAGAGATTTGTATAGTGACAGAATTATGTTTGCTTCCCTTGCATAATGGTTTATATATATGCACTATAAATAAATATATAAGAAAATAATATCTGCTAACCTTAGTATTTGTAAACCTAGGAAGGCGTTAATTATGAAAAATCATTAGTTTAGTGCTTTTACTAGGCAATAATAAAATGTACTTCCAAGGCTGTTTCAATGTTTATTCTAAGAAGGAACAAGAAAATAATTAATAGAATGTGCATATTTTAGTTGAGACAAAGCACTTTTAGTATTTGGTAAAAAATGAAAACTTGAAAATGAAAAACCTTATAAAAAGGTTGTATGTGGAAGCGTTCAGCAGATGACTGCAGAGTTCCAAGTGACTGAATGTCACATCCAAGCTTATATAAAATTTAAAATTGCAGAGATGTCTGTCTTTCATGTCCTTTTTGATTTCTGTGAGGGCGACGGAAAGCCAGTGATAGTGTTTTTCTAAAATACTTGCTTTCCTTACTTCCCTTTCTTCTATACACTTCTTAAAACAAGCTAATATTTTATTTGCCTTTGCAGATGCTGCTTGGCATTGAGCTCTGTTACGTAGATGGTTGTCCACAAGCACTCACAATTCTCTTTCTGTCTCTAATACCTCTAGATTTGCTTCAAAACGTTCATAAAATGTCTAAAGAGAGTACTTTAAGCAACATAGAGCCCCTATTCTATTGCCCAAATCACAAATGTATACACACTTAAAATCACTATTAACATTGTCACAGATTGTATTGACTTTTGCCCAGCTTCAACATTTCGAGTGCTAAAGAATTAAAGTTACACAAAATCTATATTCTATTAGACCCGTATCGCTAGCTTTCAAATAAAGTATCCCGTCTCTGTCAAAAATATTACGAGTACTAGATTGTACTCGCTAGGGCTTTTTCAATCAATTACTGTATTCTAGCCTTAACAGCTATTAAACATGCAATGCTGTACTGTACTGTAAATATATGGGAAAGCATGGAAACACATTAGAATGTATTGCAAAACAGTCTCAAACCCACAAATATGCAATTAAAAATATTATTGTTTTCATGTTTTTTTTTGTGTGAAATGGATCTTAGGAACTTAAGGGGTTAATACATATAATGGAACCCGCATGGACTAGAACAATTGCTTAATTAATTTTATTGATTTCTACATTGCTGGATTGCTTGTCCGGAAACAAAAGTTACTTCTCAGTGCTAATTAATTTGTAGTCTCTGAGTGAAGTTTAAGTATAAACTCTATGTTTTACGGACGTCATGATGACGGTCTCATTTACTATTGGCTCTGTCTACGTAGTATTGCGAGTGTTTAAGAATTAAATTATAGGCTTGCTTAAATATTGTCAGATCATTTCATTGCGCCCCCTGAAATCAGACTTAAAAAGTCAAGGTTTATGAGTTTAGACTTGTGGTCAGAATTTGCAAACTGGAGTCGATTGAATACATCTAAACAATTATTTTTAAAAAACAACACCCGCAGCCAGAATTACGGGTTTGAGGCATTTGCGAGCAACTAATAGAATAGGGCTCATAGACAACAATGAGACAAAGCAACGCTTTCATGCTTTTATGATTACTCACATTTAATTGGGTGGTTGTTAGCAGTGTTTTTTTATCCCACTGGGTAGACCGGTGACACCTTATAAAAATAGTAGAACTTTTACACATTATTTCCATTTTTCTGATTTTCCTTACCTGGATCATGTGAATCAAATCATATTGCTTAACTTCTTTATTCTCAATTATTTCCCTCTGGTATTCACTGGTACATTTCCCATGCCAGTTAAAATGGATATTGTCTAGATGTTCTGCTTTGGAGACATTATCTGAAATACAATGTTAGTAGAGAAAAAATTAAAAACAAGATTAGGCTTCCCACTCCCGCACTCATCAAGCATGACTATCAACACTAAAACTCGGACCACTTGGGTAATGAGCTGCAAAGGTGCTCATTGCCTGCAAACCTCTTGTAGTGAGGCAAGCAGTGAAGCCAAAGAAACACTTAGGAAATGCAGGATCACCTTAGGCTGCAATCACTTGACGTACGCGGGACTTAGAAAAAAAAATTATGAGACGCGGGACTTAGATAAAAAAATACAAGATAGGAAAAAAATTAAATTAAAGGCCAAACCGCGCAAAGCAGAAAACACGAAACACACTAAAAATACAAAAACATCACACACAGCACGGGGGAACAGCCAGGACGTCTGGGAGGGAGGTGGAACGCGAATTTAAGTCGATTTTGGCGAGTTTCAACACTCAAAAATTGCCTAACGGAGAAAAAAAAATGGTGCCCCCAAAAAATGAAAACGAGGCTACACGACCCTGGACTACACAAAACACCACCAACCGCGTCCCAATTCAACACAGGAACCTACGAAGTATAAAATACACTACTACAAAGGAAGTCAAATGATCGCGAACCACGTAACACATAGGCAATACATGCTATTTTAAAATCCTAACTTGCCACTAACAACATTACGCATCTACAGTAGTGCTTTACAGAAATAAACCAGTTGGGACATTCATAAAACTATCTCCTCAGGCCAGCAACAGTACCACTGGACATTATATGATGCAGGACATTAAAAAGAGATTGTTACCTCTTCAGGCTATTGATTGCTACATATATTAATTAGAAAAAGGTAAACTATATTAATTTATTATTCAATTAATGAATTAACTAATATGTAAAAAAATATAGAGACGAGCAAAAGGACACGCGAGGAGAGGCTTGCAATGAGCGTTGAAAGTCATTAGAGTATAAAAAGCTTAACATTGTGTGCCATACAGCATTGCCATGGCTTCAAATGTTATTGACCGTAATTTTTTGACGAGCAAGTCGCTAGTATATATATATATATATATATATATATATATATATATATATATATAGACATACCTTTGTAGATGAGAAGGTGCTCTGTGCTTGGCTCAACAACATCATTTTTGATAGGTAGATCTGGGTATTCATTCTGTAGTCTGGAAAGGATGGGCAAATCCACCTCACCTTGAAGAAAATCATAAGCTTAGTCATGTTTAAAATATAAACACCAGCTTCCACATGTTTACCTTTAAGGAACTCTTTAATTTTTTTTCCAAATTGTGTTCAGTCATAGCAGGTGTAAAGCACTGGGGCCCACTGCATGGTAGCAGCCACCTGCTACTGGGAATATCCTAGACTTAATTTATTAGGAAAGGAGACTTAATTTAGACTTAATTTATTAGGAAAGGAGAGGGGTGCAAATTATTTTTATTTGTTGGTTTTTTTATTGATTTCCTTGGCCATCTACAATATATGGAGAAGTTGAGGAAATGCCCCCACATTATTTTGCACTGGGGCCCTCGATTCACTAGCTCCACCACTGCTTGCACATTGTATCCTCAAATTATGATCTCGAAATTCACTCTCTTCCCTCCCTGCTCTTTTCCAACCACTAGATTAGTCTTTTATTATAAAAATGCACAAATTACATGAATCTGATCACATGACAATACCTGCTAGCAAATTCACAAATCATGTATTGTCTGGAACTCACCCACCATGCCCATTATGAGTAACCTTCCAGCCTTTAACACTAAGGGCCTCATTCTATTATCGGCCGTAGGAGATGCGGGGCCGCAAGGTCCGGCCGCAGGATATTTGTCTATTCTATTCCCTTCTGGCCGGGGACTCCGGCAGGCTTGCGGCCGGCGCCTTGTTATCCCGCACGCGCCGGAGGAAAGCTTTTGATCTTAAACGGCCGCAAGAGTTTCGGCCGCAAGCAAATCCCGGTTGCTATTCAATTGCTCCGGGAACCCTCTCTGCAAGGCTAAAACCGAGCCACAGCTTACTTGCAGCAAAAAGGTCCCGCAGGCACACAATTAAGCACATAATAAAGCCATAATAAAGCCATCCTGCACTCTGAGGAGACTATAAAGTGATTGTAGGTGTTAGCATCCATAGCACAACATTCCCCTACACTCAAATCCGTAAATAATTTTTATTTTAATTTATGTCAAATATCCGTGGAAAAAGTCCAGAGGGCTTGGAGCACCTCAGACCCGCCCACGCTGCGGCCGGAAAATAAACAGTTAATGAAATCTCGGATTTGGGCTGATGTGCAAGCTTGAGAGGGGGTTGCTATTAATCTTCATGTCTCCCATTATGATCCCTAGCATTTACAGAGCTTTACAGTGCCGTCTTGAATTTATATTTGCTTTTAAAGATTTCTGAGCTTACGGCCGGTTGCAAGATATACGGCCGGCCGTAAGGGGATATCCTTGCGGTGCCGTCTATTTGAATTGCAAGGTAACGGGAGCCCCTCAAGGAATCGCAGCTTTGCGGACGATTTACGGCCGATAATAGAATGAGGCACAGATGTGCCTATTATTCCACCTATGGCCCATTGCACCAATTCAGTGATGCACTTCTGCAAAATTTTCTACTTCAACCCAAACACTATGACTAATTTTACAGTTTGTTTGTAATTTGTAAACTGCTTGGAGTAAAAGTGCAAAATAAATAAGTATCTAAATAAAAAAATAAACAGGTAGATGTATTCTTTGTACAAGTGCAACCAACTCCTAATTTAATCTCATTATGTCACTTAAAGAACTGTAAATTTCAATAACTAAAGTTAAATAAAAAACAATAGGATTTAACCTACCTGTACCACTTCCTAAACTTAGTACATTGAGAGCAGACTTCCCGATGCCAATTCTAAAAAAGAAATATTGACATATGTAATATAAGCTTGTGTTATTGCATTATTGGAAATAGAAATTTTGAGTAGAAATTAAAGTAAATATATATATTTGCTCCTGTGATGATTAAAAATACTAATTACACAAAATGGAATGTAGCTTAGTGATGTTTAAAAAAATTATCATTCATTTACCTGCCATAAATGACTATCATAAAATGTTATGTCTCTCTGACCCATCTCTTTCTCTTGTCTCTCTATTTCTCTCTCTCTGTCCTTTCTCTCCTGTTTTTCTCTGTACTTTCTCTCCTGTTTCGCTCTGTCCTTTCTCTCCTGTTTCTCTCTGTCCTGTCTCTCTCTGTCCTGTCTGTCTCTATCCTGTTTCTCTCTGTCCTTTCTCTCCTGTTTCTCTCTGTCCTTTCTCTCCTGTTTCTCTCTGTCTCTCTCCGTCCAGTCTCTCTCCGTCCTGTCTCTCTCCGTCCTGTCTCTCTCCGTCCTGTCTCTCTCTCCTGTTTCTCTCTGTCCTTTCTCTCCTGTTTCTCTCTGTCCTTTCTCTCCTGTTTCTCTCTGTCCTTTCTCTCCTGTTTCTCTCTGTCCTTTCTCTCTGTCCTTTCTATCCTGTTTCTCTTTGTCCTTTCTCTCTGTCCTTTCTCTCTGTCCTTTCTATCCTGTTTCTCTCTGTCCTTTCTCTCTGTCCTTTCTCTCTGTCCTTTCTCTCTGTCCTGTCTCTCTGTCCTGTCTCTCTGTCCTGTCTCTCTGTCCTGTCTCTCCTCTTTCTCTCTGTCCTGTCTCTCCTGTTTCTCTCTGTCCTTTCTCTCCTGTTTCTCTCTTTCCTGTCTCTCTTTCTCTCTCTGTCCTGTCTCTCTCTATCCTGTGTCTCTTTCTCTGTGCGTCCTGTCTCTCTCTCTCTCTCCGTCCTATCTCTCTCTCTGCTCTCTCTCTGTCCTGTCTCTCTTTCTCTGTGAATGCTGTCTTTCTCTCATTCTCTCTCCTGTCACTCTCTCTCCCTCTGTACTCTCTCTCTCCTGTCTCTGCGTCCTGTCTCTCTGTCCCATTTGTGGGTGGTGTTTAGTACATATACATTTTCCATTAGAAACTTGTTATTTTTTCCAATTTACGAGAAAGTATTGTTTCATAGAACAAACAGAGACTCGCCTGCTATGGCCCATATCGAATGTCATATTTAGCATGGATTCTTTTCATTCAAAACATTGAATGTGAACACGCCAACCCATTACAGTGACACAAGCGTGGTCTACTACTGGTCACATGTATTAATATATTAATAAGTGTGTTCAAGCACTATTTTGTTATTATCATGAATTTTCTAAAGAACGCATTAATAATATTATTATTGATTTTTTTTTTAGTTAATTCTATCACTGTACCGGATCACCATTATTCCACTGAAGGGTCTTTAACCAAATGGCATTTATTATAGATAATTAATTTATACAATAACACTAGCTGTAATTTCACATTTTTAGTATTGGTACCTGTAACTTGCCCATCATAAATGACAATATTATATCATGTTATGCTTCTCTCTCTCTCCTGTCTCTCTCTGTCCTGTTTCTCTCTGTCCTGTCTCTCTCTGTCCTGTCTCTCTCTGTCCTGTCTCTCTCTCTCTGTCCTGTCTCTCTCTCTCTGTCCTGTCTCTCTCTGTCCTGTCTCTCTCTATTCTGTCCTTTCTCTCTTGTTTCTCTCTGTCCTTTCTCTCCTGTTTCTCTCTGTCCTGTCTCTCTGTCCTGTCTCTCTGTCCTGTCTCTCCTGTTTCTCTCTGTCCTGTCTCTCCTGTTTCTCTCTGTCCTGTCTCTCCTGTTTCTCTCTTTCCTGTCTCTTTCTCTCTCTATCCTGTGTCTCTTTCTCTGTGTGTCCTGTCTCTCTCTCTCTCTCTCTCTCCGTCCTATCTCTCTCTCTCTCCGTCCTATCTCTCTCTCTCTCTCCGTCCTATCTCTCTCTCTGCTCTCTCTCTCTGTCCTGTCTCTCTTTCTCTGTGAATGCTGTCTTTCTCTCATTCTCTCTCCTGTCACTCTCTCTCCCTCTGTCCTCTCTCTCTCCTGTCTCTGCATCCTGTCTCTCTGTCCCATTTGTGGGTGGTGTTTAGTACATATACATTTTCCATTAGAAACTTGTTATTTTTTCCAATTTACGAGAAAGTATTGTTTCATAGAACAAACAGAGACTCGCCTGCTATGGCCCATATCGAATGTCATATTTAGCATGGATTCTTTTCATTCAAAACATTTAATGTGAACACGCCAACCCATTACAGTGACACAAGCGTGGTCTACTACTGGTCACATGTATTAATATATTAATAAGTGTGTTCAAGCACTATTTTGTTATTATCATGAATTTTCTAAAGAACGCATTAATAATATTATTATTGATTTTTTTTAAGTTAATTCTATCACTGTACCGGATCACCATTATTCCACTGAAGGGTCTTTAACCAAATGGCATTTATTATAGATAATTAATTTATACAATAACACTAGCTGTAATTTCACATTTTTAGTATTGGTACCTGTAACTTGCCCATCATAAATGACAATATCATATCATGTTATGCTTCTCTCTCTCTCCTGTCTCTCTCTGTCCTGTTTCTCTTTCTCTGTCCTGTCTCTCTCTCTCTGTCCTGTCTCTCTCTGTCCTGTCTCTCTCTATTCTGTCCTTTCTCTCCTGTTTCTCTCTGTCCTTTCTCTCCTGTTTCTCTCTGTCCTTTCTCTCCTGTTTCTCTCTGTCCTTTCTCTCCTGTTTCTCTCTGTCCTTTCTATCCTGTTTCTCTCTGTCCTGTCTCTCTGTCCTGTCTCTATGTCCTGTCTCTCCTGTTTCTCTCTGTCCTGTCTCTCCTGTTTCTCTCTTTCCTGTCTCTTTCTCTCTCTATCCTGTGTCTCTTTCTCTGTGTGTCCTGTCTCTCTCTCTCTCCGTCCTATCTCTCTCTCTCTCCGTCCTATCTCTCTCTCTCTCCGTCCTATCTCTCTCTCTCTCTCCGTCCTATCTCTCTCTCCGTCCTATCTCTCTCTCTGCTCTCTCTCTCTGTCCTGTCTCTCTTTCTCTGTGGATGCTGTCTTTCTCTCACACTCTCTCCTGTCACTCTCTCTCCCTCTGTCCTCTCTCTCTCTCTCTCTCTCTCTCTCCTGTCTCTGCGTCCTGTCTCTCTCTGTCCCATTTGTGGGTGGTGTTTAGTACATATACATTTTCCATTAGAAACTTGTTATTTTTCCAATTTACAAGAAAGTATTGTTTAATAGCACAAACAGAGACTCGCCTGCTATGGCCCATATCGAATGTCATATTTAGCATGGATTATTTTCATTCAAAACATTTAATGTGAACACGCCAACCCATTACAGTGACACAAGCGTGGTTTAATAGTGGTCACATGTATTAATATATTAATAAGTGTGTTCAAGCACTATTTTGTTATTATCATGAATTTTCTAAAGAACGCATTAATAATATTATTATTGATTTTTTTTTAGTTAATTCTATCACTGTACTGGATCACCATTATTCCACTGAAGGGTCCTTAACCAAATGGCATGTATTATAGATAATTAATTTATACAATAACACTAGCTGTAATTTCACATCTTCATTATTGGTACTAGTAACTTGCCCATCATAAATGTCAATATCATATCATGTTATGCTTCTCTCTCTCTCCTGTCTCTCTCCCCCTGTGTCTATCTGTCTGCTCTCTCTCTCTCTCTCTCTCTCCTGTCTCCCTCCCTCTCTCTCCCTTTGTCCTGTGTATGTCTCTCTCTCTCTGCTATCTCTCTTCATCTATGTCTTGTGTCTGCCTCTATCTGTCCTCTCTCTCTCTCCTATCTCTCTATCTCTCTCTGTGTCTACTATCTGTCTCTCTCTCTCTCTTGTCTCTATCTCCCTTCTCTCACTCCTTCCCACCCTCTGCTTCTTCTCATTCTGTCACTCCTTCCCATCCTCTCCCTCTTCCCATTCTGTCACTCCTTCCCACCTTCTCCCTCTTCCTCTTCTCTCACTCCTTTCCACTCTTTCCCTTTCTCTATCCCTTCTCTTACTCCTTCCAACCTCTCCCTCTTACTTCCCTTACTCCTTTACATCCTCTCCCTTCCCTGACCCCTTCCCTCCCTCCCTTCCCAATGTCTCCTTCTATCCCTACTTTCTGCCCTCTCCCTCCTCTTACCACTTCTCATTCTTTCCCTTCCCTCACTCCTTCACATCCTCCTTTCCCATAATCTCCCTCTCTCTCCCTTCACTCACTCCTGCCTATCCGCTCGCTCACGTGCCTCTCTCGCTCTCTTCCCCCAACCCCGCTCTGTGTGCTCTGCTCTGTTGCGCAACCGTCGCGCATATGCCATCACGCAATTGCATTGCACATGCACATTTGTGCAACTCTGTCATGCATGCGCTTTTACATCATGCAACTGTGCATGCATAAATATGACGCAAAATCCTGCAATTTATTACTAATAGCTTGTGAGTAAAGTCTGCACGGAACATGATGCAAAACAGCAATGGCATTGGACTTCACAGGGCCGGTGTACCCTTGATGCCTGTTGATGGAGGTATGTTTCCTGGTGCTCCATATGCCCCTCCACAGCCTCCTTGTGTGTTTGTTGGCCTTCCTCAACAGCTTCAACACATTAGTGCAATACCTCTTATCATGATTTGTCCCTATATCCTCAAGTCCCTGTGCCTACTACACCCTTTTCTTTACTTTCTCCATGAGACAATCCAGTGCATGGCCTGTGTTATTTATTGATATTCCTGTAGCATTCCCCCTTTTGGCCACCATCAGTGTGATACACTTCTCTATTTAAGGCCTCAGTGATATATCTTACACCCCAGTACTGTTGCTGAGTATTGTTTGGGATGTGTCTAGTCCTTTAATAGTCAGTTCTTCAAGCATCTGTTGTGGTCTATGTCTGTTTCATGATTGGAATTAACCTTTTGCGTAATGTGGTCTATGTTATCCTGACACTGCAATATCTTATATGGATGTACAATATTGCCAATAGTTGGTGTTCCAATATATGTGTAATGACTCAAACATAAGAATGGATATTTATATTTTTGTTTTCCATATTTGTGCCACTTGGATTGTTATGTATTATTCCTAATACTTGTTCATGCTACCTATTCATGTACTGTCTCTTTAACTGCTTTAGTTGGCTTTCAGCAATGCTTTTGATGTTCCCAGATGCATGATCAATCAAAAATCATGTTTTATTTTTTTTATATCAAATTTTGGCCTATGAGACTATTAAGCATTTAGTTCTAATGCTTTTGCATGCTTTCCCGTGATTTTTCAGTACATTTCTGTGTGTTTAATTGCTTCTGCAACTCTCAGAAATGGTTTAAATCAATTTGTGGGTGGTGTTTAGTACACATACATTTTCCATTAGAAACTTGTTATTGTTCTGTTTTACGAGTTATCCATAATGTGCAAGTGATCAGTAAAGTCTCAAAAGAATACCAATTTTGTGTAAAACTAAGAAAGAGTCACTCATAGTATCATGGATGTCAAAAATCAATGGGAAAGCCTTATTTTTCTTGTCTAGCTTTGTTCTGTACTTTAGGAGTAGTTCACTCACAATCATGAGAGCTGGAATACTGTCCTGATGAATGACTGATTGCGACTATATGTGCAAAGAAATCTTAAGAGATAAAGATACATATATTTTAGACAGAGATCCAACAAAGAACTTCAGAAATTAACCTAAAATTGTCCAGTAAAAATTGTCCTTCATGAGGCTTACTACCCAACAATACAATTGTAGCAACCTTTTATGCTTTACCAAAAAAGCATAAAATAGGTGACATCGGTACCAATTGCATTGGGTAATGTTAACTTGAGCCCATATATGTATAGTTATTTAAAATAACTGGTTACCATACTTCCATCATTTGTTAAGGATACTACTGACATTGAGGAGGCTGTATAATCTCATAATACCATCAACTATAATTTTGGCAAGCATTGACGTGGAGACACTCCACAGCAGTGTTCCCCATGATATGGGAATGAAGGTGTTCAGTACTTTCTGAGTAATAAGAGCAAAATCTTAAGGAGCCACATTTATTCTAATTAATATAACGATACATGCTACTATAATATGAAAGTAACATATAAAGAAATTATTGTTTCATAGCACAAACAGAGACTCAACTGCTATGGCCCATATTGAATGTCATATTTACCTTGATATAATATCTTGCAGCTTTGTATCAATAAATCGTTGAACACATTGGTGCTCTGTTGATCGTTCAAAGTACATGGAGAATGATTCTGCATATTGTTTGGAATCTGAGATCAGACTTTTTGCGGATGAGTTCATCTTTGAGAATAAGTTATCTTTTGGATTTGCCTGGGACTTCTGTCAAAACAAATACAATTAAAGTTATCTGGATGACGCAGATTATTCTTTTCATCGTACAAATAAAAATTTATCTAAAAACATAAAATCTGCAGTGGTAAATGTTGCAGCCTTTTTAAAAGTAAATATGATTTACTGAACTGTGAAGGTCCTTGAAGATGTATAATTAGCAATATAAGTAGGATGAGAGGAATAAATGATGTTTAAGGAGCGGAATACACACATAGGTTATTAATCAGTAATAAATTAACATTGTTATTTGTGGCAGGGTCTGTAACACTAGATGAATCAGTTAGTATGAATAATTCTAACAGATAAATCAGTGGGCGCGGGTTCTAATTAGAGGATAGGGAGAAGGGTACCTTTGATATGCTGCTCCATGCAGATATATCCACTACTGATTCTAAACGGAGGGTGACAAGGAACTTACTATTTCTAAACTATAATCATATGCAATTGTAATTTAAAGAGTTTGGACTACCATTATTCAAGGCTATAGTGCTATGTATGATCAATTTTATGTAACCATAACCATTAGATTTTTTGTGACTCTCTTTCTCTACAAAAAAAAAAGAAGAAGAGGTCTGCTGATCACAGGGTCTTGACCAGACTTAGATATATTTAGAGATCGCAATGGCTCGAGTCTATAAGATAAGACTTTCATATAAGTGTTTATATTTAACTAGCATTAATAGCAAATGTATCTCCTTAAATGAGACAACTGGTATAGGTTGTAGCACTGACTGAGCATGCTAACAGCCTTATTAAATTGCAATCCAGCAAATTCTAAAGGGCTCTATATAAGCACAGAGCATATTTTTTTTTACAGAAGTTTTTAGTTATTGAACTTCTATCCAAAAGCAAGGTCTTCACTAACTAAAAACTTCTGTAAAAAAAATAAATATAGAGAGCCCTTTAGAATTGCAATTTAATAAGGCTGTATGTATTACTCAACCAAAAGAAGCTCATTAAATGAGATACATTTAGACTCACAATACCTAGGAACACATGATATGGGTATGATCTGCTATTTCATGGTATGACTTGCTTTTTGAAGTCTAATAATAATTTTGCACAGTATAGGTCATTGATATAAGTGTAAGCCCTATATTGTTGAATAACATATCTCTTACTGCAAGATTGCTGAACTGCATCTCTGTTTTTCCTTACTTTGCTCAAGTTCTACACTTATAATTGAGAGGTGAATGTTTGAAGTAAAAAATGTTTACTGTCGAACGACAAACAGAAGATTCTCTATGCGTAGTGGAATATTACCCCTCCATTATTTTAATAATTGTATCAATACACCAATACACATTTGAACATTTAATTACAAGTCTCAAGTCTATATGAATTATTAGCAGAAAAGTAATATCTTAGGGAATTAAACCCATTAGTGCTTGACACTACAAATTCAAATGTGAGGACAACATAGGGTTAATCATAATCATATAGTAATAGAGAAATTTTATTGGTGAAAAAACAACGTCGATTAAAAGAATTTAAAAGAAATTTAAAAACACTGTGAAAGGTGATTCCTTCAATGACTCTTGTGACCACTATTACCACTCTATTATATAGTATTTTTAGAGTGTGGTTACACAGGTAAGTTCCTCAGAGTATATAAAAGGGCAACTGCACAATGATTCAAGGGCTGTAGACAAAGCCCATAGATGGATGTATATGTATACAATATTAATATAGATTACTGACAAATAAAATGAAACACCTACTATTAGTAGAGTTATCTTGGTGTTTCAAAACTGTAAAGGCTCAGCCTCATATGGGAATGTCATGCAGTCTGATACAGATACCAGTCACTATATGCAGCAAAGCTGCTTTCCCTTAATGTATCTGTATACAGAAACGACTGACATGCTGTTTGCAAAGCAATGGTTATCTCCTCTTAACTAAGTTACTGAGGGTCTGTGTCAGTTCAGGGGTAAGGCTTTAATAGCCCAAATTATATGCCCTTAAAAATGCCTCTGAGTTCTTTTTAGTAGAGCGTTTGCGCCTCCATTAGCTCGGAGTTTCGCGCTTCCTGAATGTGGCGTGCGTGATGACGTCACGCTACATACGCCTGTTACCTAACATGTTTCTACGTTACAAAACGTCTTTGTCAAAGGATCAAGGCGTGTACTGAAAATGAGAGCTATTTAAAGGAAGCGGTAGCCATGGTTACCAACGCTACCGAGTGTGCTACACTGAAATAAATCTCTTATATATTGTAAGCCTGGGAGGAAGGAAAATAATTACATTAGAACTAGTATAAGATCACCCTTATATAATAATGCAGGATTTAAAGAAGTCTTCCATATATAGGTGTGAATCAATGGATATAGTCTCTTCTAGTGATCAATGTGTTACTGGGAAGTGGACTATAGGGCATATAGTGCTAAAAAATACCATAAAGTGCTTGGTGCAGAGGATAATAAAATGATGGATGAAGTCCCAGACCATGAGGGACTATGTAATAAATACCTATAGTGTGTAAATATAAGATAAAATCCTAGTGGAGAGCACCATCTATCAAGAGGGGCAATAAAGTATAAGCTGAAGTGATAGTGTAAATAAGGCAAAGGTGCCCTATAAAAGAGGCAAAAGATGTGTACTATACCAAATAAAACATATATGTGAAACAAATAAGTGAAAAAATTAAATGAAGGGAGTATACGAAAAACCTTCATTTAACCCATTGGGTACTTGTGCTTGAAGTTTATAAATCTATTTAGATTCAGATTGTAATAGTTTTTTTTGGAAGTTGCCCCTTCTGGGTCCTGAAGTTACTGAATCTATGATGCAGAACTTAAGTACATCCGGATTGTTGTTGTGGCAATATTTAATATGTCTTGCTATGGGGGTATCATATTCATTGAGAATAGAGTATATATGTTCCCCCATTCTACGTCGAAGCTCTCTACAGGTTTTACCTACATAAACCTTATTGCAAAGGCATGTGGCTATATATATCACTCCTGTAGATTTACAGTTAAAGAAGTTGTTAATTTCATAACTGAGCCCATTAATAGGGTGTATGTAGTTTTTGCACGGTTTTACAAATTTGCAAAATTTGCATCTTCCACATTTGTACATTCCCTTAAGGGGTTTAAGCCATGTCTTGGTCTCAATTGGATTATCATTGTACAAACTATGTACAATCATATCTTTGATATTGGTGCCTCTCCTATATGTTATGCTTGCCTTTGGAGTTAGAGCATCTTGTATGTCTTTGTCACTTGTAAGAAGATGCCAATGTTTTTCAAGAATGGTCCTAATAATGTCAGAATCATGACCATATGTCATTATGCATCTAATAAGGTCCTGGTTGGATGTGTCGTTAGTTTTAGTGGTATTATTTACCTGTTTATTTGTGACATGTGCATTAAGCAGGTCAGTTCTATTACAAGATAGGGCATGCTTATAGGCTGATTTAAGACTCCTATTTGGATAACCTCTTGTTTTAAACCGCTGTCTAAGTTTATCTGCTTCTATTTTAAATTCATGTTCTGTACTGCAATTTCTCCGAATCCTTAAATATTGGCCTTTAGGGATTCCTCTTTTTTGGGGTCCAAAGTGCTGGCTTTCCCATTTTAGTAGTGTGTTGGAGGCTGTTTCCTTTCTAAAGGTTGAAGTGCATATTTTCCCCTCTGAGTCCTTCTTGATTTTTAAATCTAGGAAGGAGACTTCACTTTTATTTGCCTCAGAGGTAAATCTCAGGCCTATTTCGTTGTTATTCAAATATGATATAAACGCAGTAAGATCTTCTCTATTACCCGTCCAGACAAGAAACACATCATCTATGTATCTTCTCCAGATGAGTATATTACTTCCAAAGGTATGTGCGTTATCATCATATATATATTTGTCCTCCCACCAGCCAAGGAACAGATTGGCATAACTGGGAGCACACGGTGTTCCCATTGCCGTTCCTTGTTGTTGGTGGTACCATTTATGGTTAAAGATGAAAAAGTTATGTTTCAGAACATATTCAAGCAGTGATATCAGCAGTTGGTTTAATTCTTCAAAGATGGAGCCTTTCATCTTAAGAAAATATTTTATTGCATCAATTCCAAAGTGATGAGGAATACTACTGTAGAGAGCCTCGACGTCGATGCATACCAGCCACGAGTCAATAGGTATAGTTAGGTCTTCTAGTTGCCTAAGGATATCTGGGGTATCCTTCACATATGATGGCAATCCCATCACAAAGTCTCTCAGATGGTAATCCAAAAAAACACTACAATTATGTGACAAATTGTCAGTACCAGAGACTATAGGTCTTCCCGGGATAGGCCTCGTCTTTTTATGTACTTTTGGAAGGGAGTAGAAGACTGACACCGTAGGGAATTTGGGGAGCAAAAATTGATAAGTTTGATCATCAATGATTCCTGAGTGTTTAACACCATCTAAGATGTTCTTGAGGGTAGATTTAAATTCGGCTGTGGGATCCTTGGGAATGATCTTATAGGTCATTTTATCCTTAAGGATCCTTTCACACATATCTTTATAGTCCATGTTATCCATTAGGACTATATTTCCGCCCTTATCGGCTGGTTTAATGTGGATGGTGTTATCTTCTCTCAGTTCTTTCAGAGCTGTATGTTCAGATTTAGTGAGATTGTATATTTTTTTGTAGCTCATATGGTCTATGTTCTCTATGTCATTCGAGACTTGTTGTAAGAATACCCAGATGTTGGCATAATCTTTTAATTGCGGTGTGAAAGTACTTTTATTTCTCCATCTCTTAGGTTCAATTGTTGGTGTACAGTTTTCTTCCAATAGTTCCATAAGGCCTTGTATAATCTTAATATCCTCTTGGGGTACACCTAGGTTGAGGATTTCCCTCTCTTGCTTCATTTTATAAAACTTATGTAGAGCTAACTTTCTAGAGAACAAATTTAAATCCTTTATGTGAGTAAAGGTATCTGCTTTGGATGTAGGTACAAAGGTTAGGCCTTTACTTAATACTGAAATATGTGACTCTTGCATTTTAAAGTGCGATAAGTTGATAATTCTCAGTTCATCCTCTCTTTTACTGGGTACCCTTGAAATTGATTTGGTCTTGTTTGTATCGATCTCCTTCCTTGAGACCATCCTCTTCCTAAAAAAGGAGTAGGGGGGAGATCATTCTCATAACTAGAATAAGGTCTTGTTAGTCTGTCAGGATCATATTGATTCCTTCTCGGGCGTAGTTCATATTGGTCCCTTCTCCAATTGGAGTTTCTTGTTCTGTTATTGGTTTTATATTGATGGAAATTGGGACCTATGAGGTCTTTTCTGGTAGTATTATCCTCTATATCTGAGGTATCATAATCAGATGAACTAATTTCAGATCCAGTTTGAGTTTCTGAATTCGCTGGTAGTCTCTTATATATTCTACCTGTCTTGAAATCTGTTTGATCTCTTAGAAATTTCCTTTGTTTGCGATCTTTGATGTCTTTTTTAAATTTGTTAATGTTAAAGTTCAGTTTGTTACACAAAATTTCAAAGTCAGAGAGGTCTTTGAATTTGTCAACTTCTATTTGATTCAGTATAACTCTTTGTTTAATGTTCTCTAGATTTTTCTGCTCAGGATTTTATCTTATATTTACACACTATAGGTATTTATTACATAGTCCCTCATGGTCTGGGACTTCATCCATCATTTTATTATCCTCTGCACCAAGCACTTTATGGTATTTTTTAGCACTATATGCCCTATAGTCCACTTCCCAGTGACACATTGATCACTAGAAGAGACTATATCCATTGATTCACACCTATATATGGAAGACTTCTTTAAATCCTGCATTATTATATAAGGGTGATCTTATACTAGTTCTAATGTAATTATTTTCCTTCCTCCCAGGCTTACAATATATAAGAGATTTATTTCAGTGTAGCACACTCGGTAGCGTTGGTAACCATGGCTACCGCTTCCTTTAAATAGCTCTCATTTTCAGTACACGCCTTGATCCTTTGACAAAGACGTTTTGTAACGTAGAAACATGTTAGGTAACAGGCGTATGTAGCGTGACGTCATCACGCACGCCACATTCAGGAAGCGCGAAACTCCGAGCTAATGGAGGCGCAAACGCTCTACTAAAAAGAACTCAGAGGCATTTTTAAGGGCATATAATTTGGGCTATTAAAGCCTTACCCCTGAACTGACACAGACCCTCAGTAACTTAGTTAAGAGGAGATAACCATTGCTTTGCAAACAGCATGTCAGTCGTTTCTGTATACAGATACATTAAGGGAAAGCAGCTTTGCTGCATATAGTGACTGGTATCTGTATCAGACTGCATGACATTCCCATATGAGGCTGAGCCTTTACAGTTTTGAAACACCAAGATAACTCTACTAATAGTAGGTGTTTCATTTTATTTGTCAGTAATCTATATTAATATTGTATACATATACATCCATCTATGGGCTTTGTCTACAGCCCTTGAATCATTGTGCAGTTGCCCTTTTATATACTCTGAGGAACTTACCTGTGTAACCACACTCTAAAAATACTATATAATAGAGTGGTAATAGTGGTCACAAGAGTCATTGAAGGAATCACCTTTCACAGTGTTTTTAAATTTCTTTTAAATTCTTTTAATCAACGTTGTTTTTTCACCAATAACATTTCTCTATTACTATATGATTATGATTAACCCTATGTTGTCCTCATATATGAATTATTAAACTAATACTTTGTTTTTCTAAGCCTCAACTACAATTAGAACACATCAGACTTATCGCACGTGTATGTCATATTAATGTGATGTCACACGTGGCACAGTGCGTCATCCATTGGAGCAATTGTTCCAGACAGTGGCTGATTATGCAAAAAATTATAGACAAATGTGAGTCTGTTAAAAGCAGGTGGATCTTTGTTAAGCCCCTATCTATTTTTATGATAAATTTAAAAATAATTCACTTTTGTACTCATGTATATGTTATTGTGGTGGTAGGTTAAGGGAACCTTGTACTCAACTCTCTATCTCTTTTTTTGGCATTCTATTGGTCATAACACCAGGATTTATTACACCCTACATTATGTGCTATGGTGTAAGCAATATGGACAATGGACAGAGTAATATGCTTGGTGACATTTGCCATTTACGTGTGTAAAAACAATTGCGGGCTTAAGGACTTGTAGCAATTTAATAGCGATTAGCGATTGTAACATTTACGGGCTTAAAAGATCAAAGGCTTAGCTGTGTGAAGAGCTATGGTTTTGGCAACTGCAGGGATTTTAAGCCTGTGACCCACAGATTATTTGCGGGTAGCTAAATGAGCCCAATTTAATAGCCATTACTTTTGCAGGCTCCTTTACAGGCTTCATGAACTACAATTTAGTGAATTTATTGGGGGCTATATGTAGCATTTCAGCGCCTGATCGTGATCAATTAAGCAAGATCCGCATTTTACTGCTTATACAGAGCCAAATCCTTAACTTGCTGCAAAAAAACGATTTGAGATCCAGAAATGTGAAGAGAGGGAGGGAGAGAGGGATAGCGTGGGAGAGAGAAGGAGGGGGAGAGAGAGAGAGAAGGAGAAAGAGAAGAAGATGGAGAGAGAGAAGGAGACGGAGAGAAAGAAGATAGAGAGAGAAGGAGGGGGAGAGAGAGAGGGAAGGAGGGGAAGAGAGAGAGAAGGAGGGGGAGAGAGAGAGAAGGAGGGGGAAAGAGCGAGAGGAATTGTGTGGGAGAGAAGGAGCGAGAGAGAAGGAGGGAGGGGGATAAGGAGGGGGAGAGAGGGGGAAGGGAGAGAGAGAAGGAAAGAGAGAGAAGGAAAGAGAGAGAGAGAGAGGAAGGGAGAGAGAGGGAGAGAAGGAGAGAGAGAGAGAGAGAGAGAGAGAGAGAAGGAGAAAGAGAGGGTGCCAAGGAGAGAGAGGGGGGGAAGAGAGAGTACACAGAGAGAGGGAGAGCACAGGGAGAGGCACAGAGAGAGAGCGCGTACAGAGAGAGAGAGAGGGCACACAGAGAAAGAGGGTGCACAGAGTGAGAGGGAGTACAGAGAGAGCCAGAGGGCACAGAGAGAGAGGGGGTACAAACAGACAGAAGACACAATTTTTAACACAATATTATACATACGAGCAAACAACACACACACTCATGTTAGGATTAATGCAGCACAGACACATCTGATTTGTTAGTTCTACATGTGTTGGTGGAACAACATGGAAAGTGATGGACTTTTGACTCTGCAACATAGAAGAAGTACAGAATGGTGTGGTAGTACAAGTACAAGGAAAGAACGAGAATGTACCCTTGAATGAGCCTACAATAATATAAGGTCTATATGAGTAAGTGAGTGTGAAAGCTATATTAAGAGAAATAGCATCATGTAGGATATAAGAAGGTATAATATAGGTAAGTATTAGTAAAAGATAACATCAAAAACAAATGAAAGTCAAAACAACATTAAAATCATTCAGCATATGCCAATTGCTTTAGAAATTCAATCATGACTTCTATATCATAACTAATTCTAATGTTTTGTTTTTAGTATTATTTGAGATAATTTGTTTGTGATAACGACAACATCATTGCGTAACTTTTACAATATCATAAAAATAAAAATAAAAATTCAGAATCCTCCAATCAATTTTTCTAATATTGCTATAAATTGTGCTTTAAGTATTGTATATTACAGATATTTTAAATATGATTCAATTTATTCTAACATACTGTATAAACATAATATATTATTTAATTCACTTACATTGTCTTGAGTTCTCCTTTGCCTGTAGTTCAGTGTTCAAGCCTCTGGTGACACTGATACAGCAATCAAGATTTTATAGTCCCTAAGAGGTGAGCCTGTTTACTAAATACATGAATTCCATACATATGTCCACATTCCAATGTCTTTTTGAGCTGATTTACATGTCAAATCACAACATTCCAATCCACACAAAATCCTCTGACACTCTTAACCTTTTTGTTATCTACAAAGAAGTACAACATTTATAATAATAAAAAAATAAAAAAAATGTTAACTTTCAAATTGTATTTCACCAACAGGTAAACCATATTTTTTTAACAATATTAACTATTTTAATTTTCATGTATGCAAGAATAATATAACAATGGCTTAAGTGTTGATGAATACATATTGTAAACCATTACATAATACTTTGTAACATGCAACTTATATTTGAAACAAAGTTGAATCTTTTTTTTAACAATACTCACATTTTTAATTCAGAAATATGCATGAGTAACATAAGAATAGGTCAACTTTCTCTGAATAAGTATTTGCAACCATTACATAATGCTTTGTAACATTCAACTTTTATTTCAAGTACTGGTAAACCACATAGTGATTAAATCCAGAAAAAGGCAAACAGTAAAAAAAAACATTGAAATTTAGCCATTTGTATTAAAGAGGGTAAAAAATTAATTCCTTTCTGACTCCATTAACTGGAGATCAGATTACTCCCTGGATCAATACTCTGTATTTAATTATACATTTACATTTATTATCAAATGGTTATCCTCCTGCTAACATAAATTCTTAATTATATACAATGAAACAACTTTGCACACCTTTTAAAATACAATACTAAAATCTCAAATAGTAACTTAAAATACTAACATTTAACATTTAATTGTATGAAAATGCCACCTACTTGTTTTGTGGGGCCAATCATGCAAAAAGGAAACTTCTAACACATTCCAATATGTTACTTTGTCTTTGCCTTTTTTTTATTTATTTTTTTATTTTTGTAGTTCTTAAAAATGGCACATAGAGTATCCTATGGTTCTCTAAAAAGAGACCGCCAGACATAAAAGTTTGTCCACAGGGTATAAACACTGTTCTCTATGTTTTTTTTCCCCATTTTATAGAGTTTCTTAGTGAACTAGTAGTCCTCGAGAAAGAGTCCGAGTGACATAAAATTTCGTCCTCTAAATAAAACCACTGTTCTCTATATTTGTTGTGGTATATTTTGTAAATGTTTTCTTTGATATAAAAGAAGTGTTCCTTTTTTAACGTTGTTATATATGAAGACATTGCATTTTTTTTGTATGTCCAAGTGGTTCCTTTATTGGTACCATTCAGAATTTCTGCATGTATAAAATTATCTTTGAAATCCTTCACAATTAATCTTGTCCCACTACAAAGTCCCTTTTTTGGATTCATATTTCTCAGTAGCATGACAATTGCCAGTTTTTTTAAGTTGCAAAATATGTGGTGGCATTCCAGAGGGAGTTAAAGAATTACTATATTCCATAGTAAAGTTAGATTCACTGTCTTTGTCATCTGCCAGAACCGAATCTGCACTGTAATAATATGTTGTGGGTGCATTGATTAATTTTAACATTTGGTTATTTAGATTCAATGCATCTATATTTTTTGATGTTAATATCACTTTGCTTGCAATGTCTGAGTAATTCTCGATATTAATGGTATTGAGAAAGATTGTCAATATCAGTGATTCTTTGCAAATCTTTTCTGATGGAATTTGAGCAGTATCATCAGGTAAATTAGTTATTTTTGGATGTTTTCCTTCTCCAATCTGAATGAGACAATCATTGAATTGTTTTTGGCCTTCAGACCTGATATTTATTTATGATTTAAGGTGTGTAAATCTTTTCCACAGCTTACTTCTTTTTATACACATTTCGACTATGTCAGTCCGATTGCCATGTGGCACCACAAGTAATGTTTGCCTAAAATCTCCTCCTAATAACATCACCTTTCCACCAAATGGCAAGTCATTACCCATAACTTTTTTTAATAATCAATCAATACATTGCAGGGCATGACATGACATCATTGTTGCCTCATCGATTATAATTAATTTGCCTTTGTGACATTTTTTGGCTTGTAATGAATTCATTCAAATATCCGACACTGATGTTTCTAGAGTGGGAACTGGCAGTTTAAAACCACTATGCACAGTTCTGCCACCTTCTCACAAAAGTGTGGCAATTCCAGTTGTTGCAAATGGCATTGCTATTTGACCCTGTGCTCGAATGCAACTCATCAATACATTTTATAGATACATTTTTTCTGATCCATTAGGGCCACCTAAATAGAAATAACTCTCTTTGTGCATATCATCATCTATTGCATTCATAATGGAGTTAAATGCTTCCAATTGTAATGCATTTAAAGTTCCAATTTTTTTTTTTTTGTGTTTTTCGGTCTTCAATCTCAGTGTCGTACTCTTCAAATTTAATTTCATCTATAAATCCTGGATCAGACAGATTAACATTTGCACAATTTAATCCATGACAAAGAAAGATTTGCTGAATTTCCATTAATGCTTTTAATAGCGCAATGGTCTCATTGTAACGTTTCAAGAAGTCTTCACACATATGTAATTTAAATGTTTCCCACAAAGCTAATGCATCAGGTACATTGCAAAAGATGCAAATGAAAGCAAATTGTTCTCTCATTTGCTTTGGCATTTGACATTGTGCTGCTTCTTCTAGACATCTCTCCCATTCCATATCATCTGCTAGGAAGTTTTGATGTCTTGTAGCTAATTGGAAAGTATCATAAACTATGTCATTCACTGTGCATAAATGTTCATAACTTTGTGCACCAGGAACATGTAAAAGAAGTAATCTTAAACTGAAATGTTCAATATCTCTTGGATTAACGGTATACATTTGTGGGATAAGTTTATGATTATCTTTTTTTTCGTTGTCGCCATTGGCCATTTACGAATACATAGTACTGTGAAAGCTTAATGTATAAAAATTGTCGGGCCTCAGTGTCCTGACAACTTAATTGAAACCAAGCAGTAAGTGTTGTTGCTCTATGTTCACTTTGTTCTAAAGCATTTCTTTCATTCCCTGCAGTGAAGCAAACAAATTGACTTTGTGGCAAATGTACAGCTAATCCATACACAGCATGTGACCAATCATGCATCGCAAATTTCAGAAGATGCCGCAATGCTTCTGGAGCACTTACATAGCAAGCATCTAAATAAGAGGAAAGTTTGTCATGGAAAACTGGATTGTCTTGTTCATTTTGTGCACCTTGCATCTAGTTACTGCATCATATCATTTGTATATATATTTATACACATATTTGATGTGTGCATTGTACTTTATCAGCAAATGTGGATTGTATGGAACCACAAATCTATTATCAACCTTTTAGCCATGGATAATATCGGTTTGTCCTTCTCTTCTTTTATACAAAGAGTTTCCATCACAATTAGCATAAGTCTGCATTTTGAATTGTTTTGGGAACTCTTTTGTGCATTTGTTATTTTCCATACATGGTAAATTTGGATTGATATCTCCACATGGACCATGAATCATTCTATGAGTTACAATCTCATAAGGTTTTGAATGTTTTTCTGGATGTGGCAGTTCAGCAGTATTTACTGAATCCACTCTGTCTGCCGTATTCAATTTATCTTTTTCTTGCACAATTAAAAGTATATGTGCATGTGGCAGGCATCTTTTTTTTAATTCAATGGTATTAACAAAAGCCACACATTTCCCAAATAAGTGTGCTTTAGTTAGATCATAAATTAATTAATTTAGTTTAATTTTGAATACTCTAGCCACCAAATCTGGTTGGTCCGAAGTATTTCGTCCAAGTTTAAAATTTTCTTTGATCTCTGGCCATTGTGGATTACATGTGAATGTAATGAATAAAAATGTTTTTCCAAACTTAGCCATAATAGCCATGGCATCATTGTATCTTTCTCACATATGAGAGGAGATCCTTGGAAAAAGGATGGCAAAATAATTGCTATTTTGCTCTTTCAGCAGGAATGTCTCTGTTGGTACTCAATTCAGCGACATAATCCATCAATCCACAATATTGTTCCATGCAAAGCTTGTTTTGTTGAATTTTGACAAAATGTAGATTATTTGCTTTGGCTTGTAGATAGGAATCAATAGTCCATTGTTGTGTGAGTCCCCCCCCCCCCCACACACACACATAAAATAGGATTAAAATGATCCCAAATAGCAGTTTGTGCCACTTTATATTCCAGCATAGAAATATTTTTTCTAACACAAACTTTACTATTGAGATAACTTTGCAACTGCAATTTTGGTTGCCATCCTGGCTCCCCATTTGGAAAGAAAATGAGATATGTCATAGGATCCAAATCACTACTTAAAATATTTATATTTATAAAAGGTTGTTCTTCATTGCGTGGATATATTCTAATATCTCGCTCACCATCATCATTTTTAAAGACCATGGCAACCTCATCTGCTGTTGGTAAATTATACCATCTTTGATCAGTATGGAGATCTCTTTTGAGAACCATATTTACTCTTGGCATTGGTAATTGATTTATTTGCGCATGTTTCATTCGTGCCGGTTGTTCTTTTTCAACCTCTGCTAATTTTTTGTATGCTTGACTATATGGGTTGTTGGCCATAATGTTATCGAGCTGTTCAAAGACTATGAGTAAGCAGTGTTTATTTTCAGGAAGCATGATTCGTTGTTCAACAGCTTCCATTGTATCAAGGACATATAATTGTGCAAATTTCCTTTGCTCACCTGCTTCTTGGTGTCAATGTGAAGTCCGGTGGTAAATTTGTCCTTGTACTTTAAAACAGTAAGGACCAAATCCTGGGACATTGTCTGCTAATGTTGCATCCATTGAAGCAAATTAAATTGCACTGTTATAAGACCTAATGTTTTTTTTTTTTAATTGTTATAATTTCTAAAGTTTGGATCAGTCATTATACTTTGTAAATACTCTGGAAATGTGTGTCTTTCTGGAAGTCTTACCTTTCCTTTCTGACAGCAATTAAAAAACTCTCCATCAGTTGGACTTTCCTTCAGAAAATTATAGGCCCAACAAAACAGACAAACCAAATTCATTAATCCACAATAATGAATGTCTACTGTTAGTGCTGTAAATAAAGCACTATCGTGAGCTTCCTCAACAAAGATATCACTACAACTTTCTATATCTACATTGGTGTCATGTGTATGAACATTGGTTTTATGAGGCAATATTAAGTAATTAGGCAATGTTTTATATACACTTTTTTGTTTACTTTTTCTTTTCTTTGAAGCTCCAGCACACTCAGTTTGTGCTTTCTTTGTCATTTTTTTATTTATTTAGAAGTCTCTGTCGGTCTTCTTCCCTTAAGCATTGCGAAGTCTCAAGGGACTGTGCATCTCTCCATCTCTGCTTCCGTTCCCTTGCCATTCTTCTTTTACGTTCATTCTTGTCTTCTGCATTGTCTGCCATTGTAATCTGTAATTGTAAATGTAGGTGTAAGATATTGTAGTTTTTTTTATTGTACATATATTTTTGATCTGTCATCAATGCAAACCCTAAATAGCAGTAATGATTCATTAAAATTACTTAAAATGCATTTGTAATGTTTTCATTAAATGAATTAATTAACCAACCAATGCATTATTTTTAACTTACATACATTTAAAGCTAAAGACCTAAGTATATTTTTTTAGAATTAATTTTGAAGTAATTAATAAATGAATATACATTAATGAAATAGAAAGAAGGGCAAACACAAAGAGCTATGAGCAAACTATAGATTGGCCTGAAAAGGATTTGTAATGTTTTGATTAAATTAATTGATCAATAAATCAAGTTATGAGGTTTAATTGTCATACATTAAAACATAAATGTTTAAGCATATATGTATTTCTATTTTTTTTTAATTATTGATTCATAATTAATTAATAAAATAATATAAGTTAATTAATTAATCAATAACTCTCATCAATACAAAATAAAAAGACTTAATCCTATTTTCCTAAAGAATATCATCATCAAATGATATACCTGTCAAGTTGATCTTATTGCAGATCAAATCATGCAGATTTCCCTCAGGCAGGTGCAGAGATGAGGAATCTGTAAAATTACCTGAAAAGCATTTTTAATGTTTTGATTCAATGAATTCATTAATCATTGAAAGTATCCTGTTTAATTGGCATACATGCAAAACAGAAAGTCCTAATCATCAATATATTCAAAAGTAAAAAATATTAAATGTAGCACGTGTCATAATATTATAAACTGATTTAAATATTTAAGTGCTTAGAGGGTCCTATCCTGTCAGACAATGAGCAGGAACAGAGATATATAAGTGCATTTGAAAATGGACCACATTTTTGGGCAAGTTTACATTGTTTTGGTTTGTTTAATGATTAATAATTAATAGTAAATCAATGAATGTACGTTAATGATCAGTACTTCAGATATGTAAATGCAATATTAAATGTATGCATTGTAAAATAAACAATATTTAATAATTAATATACGTTAATTAATTAATTAATCAATAACCATGATAAATGGAAAACAAAAAGCCTTAATCCTTTTCTCCTAAAAAAGAGCATCATTAAATGATATACCTGTAAAGGTGATCTTATTGCAGATGAAATTCTGCAAACATCACTCTGTGTAATCAGTTAGCTGCAGAGATGATCAAACTGTAAAATAAAATGAAAAGCATTTTTAATGTTTGAATGCAATTAATTCATTAATTATTAAGAGTATGATGTTTAATTGGCATGCATGCAAAACGTAAAGGTGTAAGCATGGATATATTCATAAATAAATGCACTATAAAATATTAAATCTAGCAGGTGTCATAATATAATAAACTGATTTCAATATTAAACTGCTTTGAGGATCCTATCCCTTTCAGGCAATGAGCAGCAACGCAGAAATATAAGTGCACTGTAAAATGTACATATTTTTTGGGGCAGTTTAAATAAAAAAAATATTATTACTAATTAATTATTAATGAAGTATTTAATGAACAAAGCATTTTTAATGTTTGAATGTAATTTATTCATTAATAATTAAGAGTATGATGTTTAATTGGCATACATGCAAAATGTAAAGGTGTGAGCATGGATAAAATCATAAATAAATGCACTATAAAATATTAAATGTAGCAGGTGTCATAATATAATAAACTGATTTCAATATTGAACTGCTTTGAGGATCCTATCCCTTTCAGGCAATGAGCAGCAACGCAGAAATATAAGTGCACTGTAAAATGTACATTTTTTTGAGCCAGTTTAAACTTTTTTTTATTATTAATATTAATTAATTACTAATTAAGTAATTAACATTACTAATTGAGTGGCAACACAGAAATATAAGTGCAGTGTAAAATTTACATATTTTTTTGAGGGAGTTTAAACATTTTTTTTACTTACTAAATAATTACTAATTAATGTAACTAATGTTAATGAACATTAATTGACCTACGGTAACTATATATGTCTCTATGTGTGTTCTTTAAATTATGTGTATTGCAAATATGTGTAATCTGTATATTTGTGTAAGCAAGTATTAAGTGTAAATCCATATGAAATAGAATATAAATGAATAAAATAGCAAACTACTTCTCTCCAAACAACTCCTACTCTCTCTCTCTCTGAAAACGAAACCAGCTCCGGGACCTACGTGCTAATTCAAATGAAAATACAACACAGTCAATGCATGGGTGTGTGGAACGCAAATTTATAATATGCCTCTATCAATCATATTTGGCTAGACCACTTTTTATTGCTAGAGAAGCCTATGTTGCACTACGTTATACCGGATTGGACAGTTAAGGTCGATCGCGGCTCGTCTGTCCCCTTTACAACTTGCAGGCGCAGAAAGAATTTACAGGCTTGCATCTCAAGCCTGTAACTCGCACCATGGCCTAATTTAATAGCTCTGTAACTCGGACAGATTTCAAGCCCTTGGCGGGCATGTCGATACCGCTACGGGATTGGAATTTAAAAGGGCTGCATGTCTTGTTAATATCCTCATTTGAGCTCAGGTGACTAAATCATTAATTGCTATACCACCATGTGAGCAGGGAAATCCACAAATCCTGGCCTGTTGATGGTTCCTGAGGACAAGTTTTGGAACTATGAATATTGAAGAAACTACAACAGGTACAAGTAGTGCGATTTTAGGCATAAAAAAGTTTCGAACCACTTCTTAATAAAATAAAGTACATAAAAGTAAATGGATATATGGGTATATTATATTCCTAGTGAAATCCAGGAACCTGCTGGAGGCTTAGACTTGAATGGAGCCAACGTCTGTGCTTAGGGGGGAGGAGGGGAGCTAATTGCTATCATTGTTAGATGTACAGGTATAAAGAGCAGACATTGGTAATATAAAAACAAATATATATATATATATATATATATATGTAGTTATGTAAAATGGGTTTTATATAAAGGTAATTTTTCTAAATATTAGGACCTTAATAAGTGTATAATAAATTATCTTTATTATATATAAATGTTTTTACAAATCTTTAGTGTCAGAAATTGGCTACTACAATGGCTTGTTTGTATATTCCTTTTATGACATTATAAGAAATGGACACGCACATGATTTTACTTATTTATTTCTTATAAATGTATATGAGTACTATATACACATTTCAATAATGAGCAGTTGATAATAGTAGTTTGATAAAGTGATCAACCAGGTCCTGCATTGTTTAATTACCAGGCATATAAAACAGAGAAGTTAGGCTAGTGGTCACGCAAGTCAAGCTACTTGTCACAATGTTGTACAGCTGGAGGTTGTTGGTCAAGCAAGCCAAAGAGCTACTTGTTAAGCAACTTGTCACCACACTGAATTGATATGGAAAGGGGGTAGCCTAATATTTCTCGGGAATTTACATAACATTTCTTACACTTATTATGCAATCAATGGCAAAGTGACAAGATTAAAGGACAACTGTTATGTTCCAGCTTTATGTTAAGGAAATGTTATAGATTTATAAATAAAGAGTAATAATTACAATGTTAAGTATGAAATGCCAATTTAAACAGATACTGGCACATACCTTCTTGTATTTGCAGCATAAAATACATCCTCAAATGTATTACTTTACATGCAATTGTGTATGACGCAGAGGCTGCACAGGCTTCTTGGGTCAGCACAGCCTGTGAGGCCTGTCAGCCAATAAGTCCACGTTCACGCCGTTTTCACAGCAGCGCAGTCTCCCGACAGAAACGGACGGAGGTCTGAGGTCCTGCAGCAATAGATTGAAAGTAGGAGGTTAAATACTGAGATTTGATCCCCAGCTTACCAGCACATAAGGGGCAATACAATTGATGGCTAAACTTGTGTGTTTTATGCTTTTTCATCCCTCAGTTTTTGTGTGTTTTTGTGTCTTTGCTTGTGCTGCGTGTGTGTCTGTGTGTGTCAGTATCTGGTGCTGCTGCCTGTTGTTTTCCCCCTGTGTGTCCCCCTGCTAGCTATAATATGGATCCAGAAGGCTTAGAGGCTTTACTGGCTGAAGTCAGGACCCGGGCCCTAAGCCAAGGGGTCAGGTGGGTGAAGGACAGGCTGGGACCTCCCATGCCTTCTGCGCTTGGCCCGCAGCACATTGAACAGGATCAGCCTGCGGTGGCTGGTGGCCTAGTCAATATAGGCAGTGCCAGGGAAACTTATTCCCATCCCACCACTGTAGGGCTAACAGACCCCCGTCCATCAGTGAACAGAGCCACGAGAGAGGGGGGGGGCTACGTGTCAGGGCGGCCAGGACCCCATACCCCTCAGACAGGTGAGCGCCAGGTCCACGGGCGTCAAGGTGAGGGCCTAGCACTTCGGCCACCACCGGTCATTTTGCCTAAAGGCCCTAGGCCGCCACAAAGGTCAAGAAACATCCTGTTAACACCCCGTTGAGGGGGTGCAGGGGTTAAGAAAAAAGCCGGGAGCCCTAATAAAGCTCCTACAGACCCTCATGGCGCCGACCAGGTGGTCCCTAGGATTTCCCGTACTAACAGTGCTTCTGGTACTTTACAGGGACGCCCATTAGGCGGTGAGCGGAACATGGCGTCAATGAGAGAGAGAAGGGACAGAGTAGTCAGCGAGATGAATAGCCAGGACAACATGGTCATAATCGATGACATGCCAGTAACAGCGGCAGTGGCGAGGCCGGCGCTCCCCACTCGAGCTAGGAAGGCTACAAGCAGGTACAGTCCACTACTATTCACGCACACCCCACTAAGACGTACCAGAATTGAGACTGAGGGCGAGACGGTTAGGCCACAGCAAAAGGGGTCTAAGACCGACCAACAGCCAGACGTTACAACGCCTAATAAAGTCTCAAGGGAACCCCTATGTGGGTCGACAGAGGAGGCGGTGCTAGCTTACTCCAGCCGCGCAGGCATAGGTGACCAGGACCACTCCTCAGAGGAGGAGCGGACAAAATGGGCACGGGCATGCAGGTCGCGGAGCGCTAGTGACTGTTACTCTTGCACCCACCGGTCCAGAAGGAGATCCAGATCAAGAAGCAGGAGATCATGTCGGTGCAGCTGTGCTTGCACCGGATCAGAGAGGAGGAGCCCGCGGACGGCCAGACGGTCAGAGTCCCTGGAGCGTCAAGAGAGACACAGGGATACTCCGTTGGCTGTTTCCACTCCAAGGCTTCCGGAAGCAGGTGAGCTCACAATGTTGAGTTGCGCAGCAGAAAAGGAGGATAGAGAACCCTCGCACACAAAGGCCGGATTTTTTGGGTCGTTAAAGACGCTCTTAGCTGCGCACAACATTACGGTCAGTGATCAAGAGATGGGATCTTAGATAGGTGGGCTAGCGAAGAGTGCGTGGCCCCAGCCATCTGCCATTGTGGTGACAGCGCGTACAGCTCCGGCCGAGGCAATAGGTACCATCAGGGCATCCGAGTCGGTAGGCGCTCCTGTTGCAGTAGCTGGCAGTACCAACGCAGGGGTTACCGACGCAGCCATGAGACCAATAGTCTTGTGCTTGTTGGATAACTTAGGTGAACATCTTACCCAAGAGGTTAAAGAAAAGATCTGGAGGAGGGAGTTTGTAGAATTGTTCCCCCTTCTCCCCATGTCTAGACAACTGGAAATGGCCGAGAGGGGCCCCAGGGAGGGAGATGATCGGCGGAGGTCCTTTGGGAGATTACCTAGGACCTTCGATACATGGCTGCAATCATTCTCCATCTGGTCCTGTGTATTATGTGAGCGACACCCAGAACAGAGTTCGGGATTATTCGTTTACATAGACGAAATTCACAATGCTCACAAAGTCTATGGAGGCACGGCCTGGTGGCGGTACGATGAGGAATTTCGCCAGTACTTGGCCTCAAGGCCAACCATGGCGTGGAGTGACAAAGCGGTGGCATACTGGTTGAACATTATGACACCAATGAGAGTCACGCCGCCCTTTTGGAGCGGGGCCCGTAGGAGCAAAGGTCCCCACCACAGTAGCGGGTCCCAAGACTTGCATCGCATATAATGAAGTGGTCTTTAGATGGGCCCCGAACTGCAGGATCAAACACGCATGTTCGAACTGCGGGGGAGAGCATCCCTTGGCCAGATGCGGTAGAGCAAAAGACGGGAGTAGAGGGGGAGAGCCTCCTGCAAAAGGGCAGGACGCCCATACGCTTCCCCGCCATGCTGCCGTGGCTAAATTGGCGGGCAACGCCAAAGCCGCGCGTCTCCTGGAAGAAGGTTTCCGGGAGGGATTCCGTATTCCATGTGGTATTGATATTCAGGGTCTCTTGGTCCCCAACTTGCGGTCAGCCAGGGAATTCCCAGGGGTAGCTCAAGCCAAGGTTATCAACGAGGTCAAATTGGGTAGGATGGCGGAGCCATTTGCATCCCCTCCTATTCAGGATTTGATCGTATCTCCGCTTGGGGTTGTCCCCAAGAAGGAGAAGGGTAAATTTAGGTTAATACAACACCTTTTCTATCCCAGAGGCCGTTCGGTGAACGACGGTATATCAAAAGACCAGGCTTCTGTGTCTTATGAATCGTTCGACCGGGCAGTCGATTTGGTCAGGGGGGCGGGCACCGGGGCGGTCATGGCAAAAGTGGAGATTGAAGCAGCATTCAGGTTGCTGCCGGTCCACCGGTCGAACAACCAGCTGCAAGGGTGTTTCGTCGACGGCAGCTATTTCGTTGACCTATGTTTACCCATGGGATGCTCAATCTCATGTGCTTACTTTGAGGCTTTCAGCAAATTCTTACAATGGGTTGCGAGCCTGGAAGCTGGGTACAGGAGCATTACACACTACCTAGATAATTTCCTGTTTGTCAGTCCAGCTGGGAACGACGCTTGCGGTTTCATGCTGGAGGTTTTCACCAGAATCTGTCAAGATTTCGAGGGTACCACTGGCCCACGACAAAACGGAGGGCCCCACGGATCAGTTGACCTTTCTGGGGATTCGGATCGACTCCACAACAATGGAATGCAGTCTTCCCTTGGAAAAGGTGGTGTACATTCAAGCGGAGCTCAGTGGGCTGCAAGGCGCACGGAGGGTGTCCCTGCAACGGTTGCAATCTATCTTAGGGAAGTTTATTTTCGCATGTAGAATTATCCCCATGGGGCGAATATTCTGCAGAAGGATGTCACTTGCTACTATAGGTATTGCGAAACCGCACCACTTCATAAAAGTTTCCAGGGTTATGCGGGACGATGTGAAGGTATGGTCAGTTTTCCTCGCCGACTTTAATGGGCGGGCGCTTCTTCAAAAGAAGGGCGCCACCAACGCAGAGCTAGAACTCTACACAGATGGATCTGGACCGGTTGGCTGTGGTGCATATCTCCAAGGGAGATGGTGCTCCGCGGTGTGGCTGGAGGAATGGGAAGTAGCAGGTTTAACAAAGAACCTTACATTCCTCGAGTTATTCCCCATGGTGGTAGCAGTACACATATGGGGTACGACTTTCAGGGACCGGCGAGTCATATTCCACTCGGATAAGATAGGGGTGGTGGAGGCCGTGAACAACATCGCGGCAATATCCATACCAGTGATAAGATTACTCCGTCATCTTGTACTATGCTGTCTTCGCCTGAACAATTGGTTCCAGGCGAGACATGTCCCAGTGGTAGAGAACGGAATTGCTTATGCCCTTTCTCGGTTTCAGGAGGATCGTTTCAGGGCATTGGCCCCTTACGAGAACGCCCTAGGGGAATGCATTCCCGCGGAACTCTGGGAGCTTGGAGCTGCCTAGTGACGAGACTTGTGAGACAGTCTGTTGCCCCGGCAACATGGACCGCATACAAACGCGTGTGGGCAAAATGGGATAGCCTAGTGGCAGCGGCCGGTGGTGCTACGACGGAAGATAAGACCATAGGGATCCTGCTTTGTTACCTGCTGCGGTGCGCTGAGCAAGGCAAAACAAGAGCCGTAGTAGGGAGACAGGTCACGGCGCTGGCTTTTATGTTTAAGCTTGCTGGGCAGAGGGACCTTACAAAGGAGTTCCTAGTGCGCAAGGTGGTGCGCGGAATGTTTAACGGTGACCGCAAGCCGGATAACAGGCGGCCGATTACCTTTTTTTTTTGTTACTGAGAATGGCTCAGGTGTTGGCGGTGGTTTGCAGAAACCCCTTTGAATCTCTACTTTTCTGAACGGCTTTTTCCCTGTCGTTCTTCGGAGCGTTTAGGATAGGGGAGTTAGTCGCGAACAGTAGACGGGGTTGGGGGGACTGCAAGTAGTAGATACCTGCCTGAAGGAAGGCACGGTAGTAATTTGGTTACGGAGGTCAAAGACCGACCAAGTGGGAAAAGGAAGAGAGGTGGTTCTGCATCAGGTTGGCACAGAGTGTTGCCCATATGCTTGTGTAGAGGAGTACCTTAAGCAGCGACCGGCGGGATGGTGTTCGCTGCTGGTACACGCCGATGGGACGGCACTATCACAGTACCAATTCAAAAAAGTGTTGAAAAGTGCATTGCAGCGGCTCGGGTTTGAGCAGTCGGAATTTGGGACACACTCTTTCCGCATCGGGGCAGCCACCGAGGCAGCCAGGCTGGGTTTGCCCGACGCTACAGTAAACACATCAGTAGATGGGAATCAAAGCATTTTCGTTCCTATGTGAGGCCGAGTGCAGTGGTGTAATGGTTGTTGCTTTCTGCTTTCAGGAGAACAGAAGCAACTATGGATTGTTGGCCATTCGTATGTGTACTGGGCCCACAGGTTAGCTGCAGTTACCGAAGAAAAGACACACCTGGGCTTTCCTGTTACGGACTTGCACGTTCGGTGGTGCGGTATTCGGGTTCTGCGATGGGCGCAGTTGGACGGGCTGTTGGACACATACGTGCAGCGTTATGGTCAGCCCAGCGTTATACTAATTCATGCCGGCGGGAACGATCTGGGAACAGTACCCATGAGACGGATGTTGAAAGTCATGAAAAGAGATGTTGAAAAATGGATGAAGAAGTTCCCAGGCACGTTTCTTATCTGGTATGAGATGATAAAAAGAACGCGCGCGACCCGGTCTGTCTGGATAAAGCAAGACAGAAGATCAACCAGGAGCTCGCGAGTTTCGTTAGAAAGTTGGGGTTTGTCGCCATCCGTTATAAGAAGTTTGAGCCGGCCGGAGCCGACGATTTTTTCGGTAAGGACAAGGTTCACCTTACAGAAATGGGGCTGGAGTTAATGATGCTAGAATTTAGGTAGAGCAATTTACGGGCCTTGGCTTTGATGTCCAGCAGTGGGCGTTGGCCCTACCTCACAGGGCGTGCTTAATATAAGCATTGGGGCTTTGGGCAGGGCTCAAAGCGTGAGGTCACTGTCCATGGCCGGGCTTCTCCCCCGGTAAAAGGATAAAAATAGTTAATGTAAATAAAGTTAAGTGTTGTTGTTTACAATTGTTATAATAAAGCTGTGGCCCGTTGTTCTCCCATTTTCAGTCGTCGTGTCTTTTATTTATCACATTAGCCTAAATGGATCATGCATGGGTCATGTATGACGCGGAGGCTGCACAGGCTTCCTGAGTCAGCACTTAGGGTCACGTGACCCAGCGGAGCCTGTGAGGCCTGTCAGCCAATCAGCTGCGTAGGGGGCGTGTCGGTAGTCTGCGTTCGCGCCGTTTTCACAGCAGCGCGGTCTCCCGACTGAAATTACACCCACCCACCCTGTTAATCTGGTTTTGTGAAAATGTAAGATGTAATTATTATCTTTAAAAAAAAAAAAAAGTTTTTTGTATTTAAGGAATTTTGCAGAAGTGGCAAAAAAAATTGTATTTTGATAATTTAGGGCTTGGCGGGAGGTGAGTTGCCCGGCCCACCGGCCTAAGTGGGGCACTTTGGGCATTGGGGCTTTGGGCAGGGCTCAAAGCGTAAGGTCACTGTCCGTGGCCGGGCTCCTCCCCCGGTAAAAGGATAAAAATAGTTCATGTAAATAAAGTTAAGTGTTGTTGTTTACAATTGTTATAATAAAGCTGTGGCCCGTTGTTCTCCCATTTTCAGTTGTCATGTCCTTTTTTTATCACATTAGCCTAAATGGATCATGCATGGGTCATGTTATTGTGGAGTCTGCAATCAACGCAAAAAAAAAGCGTAATATAAAAATTTAAACCACAAGAAAAAAAAGAAGAGATAGCAACAAGCAGTTAAAGCAGAGTATAACAGTTGTGATTTATACAAGACTAATCCACAGGAAGGTGTGTTATTTTTTTCAATATTTTTATTTTATTTTATAAGTTCAACTATTGTTTGTTTTTTTGAGTGCTAGGTGCTTCCTCTTTTGTTTCCTGAAAGCAAGAGCTAGATGTTTTAATTAGATATTGACTTTTAGTAAATTCCTGTTCATTGATTTAGTAAAGTAGTACTGAATGTAAATGTTACTTTCAACAATCGGACTTGACTGCTACTGGTGTCCAGTTGACTGGGTTGGCAGCTTTGTCTTGCACACATTGGTAAGTTGATCAAACACTTGCTGGGTTACAGAAATGTTCCTTGGCAACAAACTCTTATTGTTGGGGGAGACTGTGAATGATTGCTGACCTTCTTATCTAACAACTAGCTCATATTGTTAGGGAGTTACAGTGGTCTTCAAAGGCATGGCCATTCTCGGATGTTATATCATGGAAGTCTATTAGTATCCTAGTGGTGGGTTCATTGTTCATAGGAATTTCAGTAGCACCTCAATGAAGAAAACCACATGTGCTTGAAAAGTAACTAGGCTTGCTGGTTCTCAAATGCAGAGCAGTCTTTCCTGTCTTTTTGTATCTCATCTGCCTTTAAGGAGTAGTCACTACAGAAAATGTCTCCTCTGTAATGGCACATGTGGGCTCTAACTTAATAGTGGGCATTTCCCCACGGGATATCTATATGCTTGTGCTCTCTCATATGTTTTGAGGTACGCAAATTCCATTGATGTGCAAATATCTAAAAATAAAACCTTTTAGCATTTGCTTGAGAAAAAAAGGTGCCCGTGGAGGAATTGTAATCCAATTGACCTCACACTTGTAATTTAAAAACTATAAAATGTCACAATTTTTGATGGACAAATATTTCTATGACTAAATATCAATAAATTCTGTACTTTCTTCACCATTTTTTTGTATTGCTAATTGTGAATTTAATATAGTTTCATATAGCTCTTTTAAAACATTAAATCCTAGGCTTACTTTTATATTGCCTCAAAAACTCAAATAATCTTCCAAAAAAAAAAATATTGAACTTGGATTAAAGTCCTTATATTAAAATATCACCAATACTTTTTATGTAATATAATTAAAAAAATCTTAACATAAAAGGCAAAGCTGATCTTCTCATATTATCTCTTATGTTATATATAAATGTTTACTGAATGTTATTTAGCTGCTAAATTAAAAAGTTTCTTATTAAAATACCTAACTCAGATAATATGTAAATGTAAGATATCCCAGATAAAAATAAACTTGACAACTCAATGCATTTGTCATTACTTGTTAACCAAAATCTTTCTAATCAGACGTTACCATTGCTTTTTCATTGAGCTATAAAATCCCAAATTCTTTTATAATCTTTCCATAACTTGCCAGTCTATTTACCTAAACTCAATGTTCATACAAGTGTATGGGAATTCCTTAATATGATTATCCAGGGCAATGAGACCTATACTCTTTACATTGATTGTTTCTTCTATAGAAAAATACAGAAAACAACCATTGCTACCTCTGAGAATCTTAAGCAGTAACTGGATACACTCTATAAAAGATGTAAGTGAGGTGCGATTATCAAACTATTACTGCATCAAATTATTACTGCATTTGATAAATAGTCCCCAGTAATTTCTCATGAACGTGCATCACATTTTTAAAACAAGATATATAATAATATGTTTTGAGAAGAAAAAACATTAATTAAAAAGAGATGAATAAATATCAGTTATCAAGTACTTTTGGGAGAAGATCATGAACTTGAAATGCACATCATTATCCCCTCCCATCACTGGGGCTAATGCACACAGATTTATGCATGAGAGGGCTTCATATACACAAGAGGTATACACACTTCCCAGCCTTAGAACATGATAGGGGCTTCATATCCACTTGATGCATATACACTTTCCAGTTTTAGAGCTTGAGAGGGGCTTCACATCCACATAATGCACATAGACCACCCAGTCTTAGATCTTGAGAGGGGCTTCATATCCACATGAGGTATATACAACTCCCATCCTTAGACAAATTGGCAATAATGAACTAGGTCATTGTATACAGTTAGAGTGTAAATCAACTATACATTAATGTATTTACTTATTTCTTTATCAGGGGAAATGTAGTATGAACCAACAGAACAGTGACTGGTAGGCGTACTCATGGGGCTTTCAGGCACTTCCCATACAGCCCCCAGTATCTTCTCTAGAGTAGGCAGACATGCTCCTCATTAACAATACAAAGTCATTTTGTTTCTCCACAACTAGCAAATCAGTCTATCTTGCTCTCCAAAACAAATATATTCAATTTATATATCTATTACTAATTTATCCACCCTCTCACACAGTGGCTTTAGCATTTTTGTTTTTGTCCTTAAAACAAAAAAGGGCAGTTTTAGCATGAAGACTCCAGGGCAATATATGTTGGCGTTAAAGTTAAACAGGCTTCAGGTCACAGCAACAGACCTATCTAGTTTATCCACTTTTCACACCTTTGTATGAAATCGAATACTGAAGCTTCTGGGGCATTTCTCTTAACCCTTAGGCAGGGGATTTCAGTGCAAAAGATAGTTACATACAAAACCTCACCCCAACTTGCCTCACAGTAATGATTCATCATTGTAAATGTCAGTAGAAGTTCATTAAAGTAGAAACAAGAAACTAACAAAATGTCTCCTCTATAATGGAACATGTTGGCTTTAACTTAATATTGGGCATTTCCCCACATGATCTCTATGTGCCTGTGCTCTGCTGTGCTCTCTCATATGTTTTGAGGTACGCAAATTCCATTCATGTGCAGATCCCTAAAAATAAAAGCTTTAACATTTGCTTGAGAATAAAAAGGTGCCCGTGGAGGAATTGTATTTATTTTTTGCCATGAATGGCATATTTTGTAGAAATAGTCATGGAGGCAAGTCCCAAATCACTTTGGCTATAATGTAATATTGTACTGGGGTGCCAGCTGTTGTAGCAACGACCCCAGCCTGTAGAAAATGAATACTTAAATAAATAATGCAATTTATTGAAAACTAGATAAACATAATTAATTATTTCAATTTCTAATTGGCCTCACACTTGTAATTTAAAAACTCTAAAATGTCACAATTTTTGGTGAACAAATATTTCTATGACTAAACATCAATAAATTCTGTACGTTAACCATTTTGTTTTTTGTATTGCTAATTGTGAATTTAATATAGTTTAATATAGCTCTTTTAAAACCTTAAATCCTAGGATTATTTTTAGACCACCTCAAGGCGTACTCATGGGGCTTTCAGGCACTTCCCATGCAGCCCCCAGTATCTTCTCTAGAGTAGGCTCCTCATTAACAATACAAAGTCATTTTGTTTCTCCACAACTAGCAAACCAGGCTATCTTGCTCTCCAAAACAAATATATTCAATTTCTATATCTATTTCTAATTTATCCACCCTCTCACACAGTGGATTTAGCATTTTTGTTTTTGCCCTTAAAACAAAAAAGGGCTGTTTTAGCATGAAGACTCCAGGGCAATATATGTTGGCGTTCAAGTTATACAGGCTTCAGGTCACAGCAACAGACCTATCTAGTTTATCCACTTTTCACACCTTTGTATAAAATTGAATACTGAAGCTTCCAGGGCATTTCTCTTAACCCTTAGGCAGGGGATTTTCAGTGAAAAACATAGTTACATACAAAACCTCACCCCAACTTGCCTCACAGTAATGATCCATCATTGTAAATGTCAATAGAAGTTCATTCAAGTAGAAACAAGAAACTAAAGGAGGATAATAAACCATAATATTGTACTGGACACTATACAATTCACCAGGTCATAGCAAAAATTGTGAGAACATATTATCTCCAATATATTTACAATATCTCCAATATATAGAAATAAAAAAATAGATATAGAGCCTAGAGCTTAACATGGTATAGTATTATAGATATGAGATCATTTTCAGGTTTGTATCTGTAATGCATCCAATGCTTGAATGACACAATGACAATCCAATAAATAAAACAGATTTAAAAATTGGTGGATAAAAATGGTATCACTACAGGATCTTGAGGGGTCCTATAGAGTGCTAATGCAAGATACCAGATGGTAAACATTATTTATTTGTGCCCTAAAAAGGACAGTACTAATAGTACAGTCTCTACATAAGAATATAAAAAGTAAGGATTTTAAAAAGTAAACACTAATAATTAACCCTCTCCTAACCATCACATTTCATACGTGAACTTCCTTAAGTTATCCCAAATACTAAAAATCACCCAGTACCGTTGCTCATTCCAAAGGGCTATAACATCACAATTGTTATAAATGATCACATTGAGCAGAGTTTGAGACCCCACTACTGTTTGTAGGAACACTCGGCAGGTTATATTTTAAAAAAATAATACATTCCAGAACACCCGCCTCTTTGAACATGAACATTCAGAATGCATTATATTCCAGTGGCCATTTAGTATTATTCTTTTCAGTACATTTAAAAAAAGGATGTCCCTGCTGACGAGTCATATGAAAGCATACTGAGACTTGGATCTTGTATTTTTGGAAGAAATTACTTTTTAAAATCATCCCTCCTGGTTCTCTTTTCTCAATCATTAATTCATAGTCAAGGTGATTAATGGGAAGAGTGTGCTTAGCTGGTTGAACACTAAGAATATCAGCTTCTTTGAAACTTAAGTGTCTTTGATTTTAAAGATTCAAAAATTGAGCATGCTCTTCCTTCAATTCACACCCACTATGAGTATTAACTGATTGACCTAAGATAAGACAGAGGGATAAATGAAAAAGTACTTTATGCCCAAATATAGCATTGTTCTTGGTCATTCATATGATACTAATTAAGTCCCATTTAACAATAACCAATGCAAATAACCTTGGGGTGAATATACATATATATCTATATATCTATAAATATAAAGGGGATACTACATTGGGGAAACCAGCCAGAAACTGCGAATGAACCTTCACCGAAGCTCCATCAAAAAGCACCATGAAGACAGCTATTGTACTCCAGTTGGACACCATTTCACCCAGGAGAATCACTCCATCCGGGACTTCAATATAAAAGTACACAGAGGGAATTTCAGAAATATCCGGCTAACATTTGAATTAAAAATTATTCAATTTTTTAATACAAAGGATTTGGGCATTAACATCGACTTAGGCTTTCTTGCCCACTATCTTAATGTCTTATAGCTCACACATTCCACATACCTCCTCCCTTCTATTACTGTTTTTGTAAGCTGCATGCTGAAATGTATTGCTCTTTATTTTACTCTGCTGTGTTCTTATCTACAACCTGATCTATAGACTTACTGACCTATCAGGACATTATTCACAATGCTAGTCTGTTTCTCACTTAACTCTGCCCAATGAATTCTTGTATTTCCATTTTTTTATTTCCCCCCCCCCCCCCCCATCTCTTTCTGTTTGCTGTTTTTAGTTTATACTTGTATCAGTATCGCTTTTTGACTTGATAAAGAGAGGCATTATCTCTCGAAAGCTTGTCGCTTTATAATGAATACGTTTGTCCAATAAAAAAGGTATCACTATTCACTGCAATACTCTAATTATTCAACTGGATTACTGGACATTCACAGCTACCTCACTCTTTTTATATATATATATATATATATATATATATATATATATATATATATATATATATATAAATATATATAGAGGGAGAGAGAGAGATTTCAAGAGTGCAGTGCAATAAATATTTCTAGGGATTTTGAGTACCATATAAATACAGTGATACCTCAGTTTAAGACGTTTTCAGATTAAGTAACGTCTCCTCTGGAAAGTTTGGCCTCTACCTCGAGTTAAGTCTTGCTCCCGAAATTGACAATTGAGACTGCTGCAGGCTGCTGCAATTGCTACAGCAGGAGAAGCCTGTGCCTGCAATCATTCTAGTCGTCAGTGCCTGAAAAAGCCCAAATTGAGCCTAAGTCAAGCCTATGCCTGTAATACCCTAAATCGCCTGTGCCTGCCAGAGCCCAAATAGACTCTAAGTCTAGCCAGTGCCTACATCATGACTTCAAAGAAGGCTACCACTCAGCAGAAAAAGACAGAATTGCCATAGAATGAAAAAAGAGATAATAGCCAAGTATGGCTGTGGTAGAGCATCTAAGATTTTGCTGCTAGGTTCAAAATGCCAAGAACAATGGCTAACATTATAAAAAATTAGGAAGCATTTAAGGGAGGTGATGTGGCTAGTGGTCTGAGTACCATCACCAAGCAACAGTCAAAGACATTGGAGGAAGTTGAAAAATTATTGTACTTTTGTATAAACGAAAAACAATAAGCGGGTGATAGCATTTCCTAGGCACTGATATGCAAGAAAGCCAAACAACTGCATGCTGATCTGATAATATACGACTTGGATACTTTGTTTTTGAAACACATGATGGATACCCACCAATTAGATTTTTTAGCACACAAGTAGTATGATTTTCATTTATTGGTTAAAAATCCCATAAATAGCTGATTTACATGTGGGCAACTCACTCTTTCATGAAGAGCGATTCAAAAAGCGTCCGGCTGACTGGGGTTCCCTAGCAGAGACTTTAGTCAATATTTTGTCTATTCCACTCTTTAGTTGTACTGTTGCAAATAGAATAAGAAAAAAAAACATGCAATTGCAGGATTGTAGAAGATCACAAACAGACCAATATTAGGAGATTTAGTTAGATAACTTTTAAAAGCTTGGAGTGTTATAATAAAAGTATTTATAAATACCCGTAGAGTTAATAGAGTAGACATTTCCTAAGACACAAGTCTAGGAATAAGTAAATTAGCCCATTGTTATTTCTTAGGTTGAACAATGTATATTATGTTTTTTAATTAGCAAGGTTTCGAGGAGATCAGCCCAAAGCACTAAAAATCTATTATTCCTCTTAGGAAATACAAACCTTGCATTTTTAATATTGTTTTTTCTCACACGGACTGTTTGTCACATGTAAAATAAAATAAAGATCAACATGAAGAAATTAATAAATTACAAATAAAAGTTATATTTTAGAGTACTCTGAGTGCAGGAGTAGAAACTGTGATTCTAATCTAAAATTATTTTTAAAGAATTTATATCCTGTCACGGTTGGTTTGAGAAATTCAGAAAGAGAAATGGCATTAACAGCATGGTGAGGCATGGAGAGGTAGTCAGTGTCGACAAAGAAGCTGACAAACTCTCTGAATACCCTGACAAAGGTTATGTCGTGGCTGAGGCTTTTGTTCCCCTACGAGTGTTCAACTGTGACGAGACTGGGTTAATTTGGAAGAAGATTCATACCAGAAACTATATCAACCAACAAGAGAAGTCATTGCAAGAATACAAGCCAATGAAGAACAGGCTAAGTTTGTTGGTGAGCGGGAATGCTAGTGGGGATCTAAAAATCATGCCTCTACCAGTGTACAACAGTTACAACCCCAAGAAAAAAAACAGGAAAAACATGCAGAAAAGCAACTGAACTGTCATTTGGAGGGCCAACAGAAAAGCCTGGTAACCAGAATGTTCTTCACTGAATGGATGAACAAAGTGTTTGGTCCAACTGTGAAGAAATATTTGGAGGAGACAAACTGCCTCCGAGGGCTCTGTCCATTATGGACAATGCTCCTGCTCATTCTGCAGACATGGAGGACAACTTGCTGGATGACTTTAAGTTAATAACTGTGAAGTTTTTGCATCTAACACAACTCCTCTGATCCAGCCAATGGATCAGCAGGTCATCTCCAACTTTGAGAAGTTGTATACCTAGGTCCTTCTTGCAGGCACAGGCTGAATTTGAGCTCTTACAGACATAGGCTGGATTTGGGCTCAATTTGAGCACCTGCAGGCACATATGGAACTTGGTCTCAATTTGGGCTCCTGCAGGCACATGCTAGATTTTGGACTCTGACAGGCTGGACTTGAGCTCTTACAGACACAGGCTGGACTTGGGCTCAATTTGGGCTCTTGCAGGCACTGGCGACTAGAATTATCGCAGGCACAGGGTCCTCCTGCTGTGGCGATTGCATCAGCCTGAAGTAGTCACGATTGTGCTTTCAGTTTTTCGCTCGACTAAACCCAAGGTAGCTACTCAAACCGAGGCCAAAATCTCCTGAACAACAAACTGAAAACAACTTAAACCGAGGTACCATTATATATACAGTGCCTTGCAAAAGTATTTACCCCCTTGACTTTTTACCTATTTTGTTACATTTCAGCCTTAAGTTCAATGTTTTGTTAATCTGAATTTTATGTGATGGATCAGAACATAATAATCTAAGTTGGTGAAGTGAAATGAGCAAAATATATACATAAAACTATTTTTCAGAAAAAGAAAACAGAAAATTGGCTTGTATTCACCCCCTTTGTTATGAAGCCCATAAAAACCTCTGGTGCAATCAATTACCTTCATAATTAGTGAAATTATGTCCACCTGTGTGCATTCTAAGTGTCACATGATCTGTCATTACATATACACATCTGTTTTGGAAGGCCCCAAAGGCTGCAACACCTAAGTAAGAGGCGCCACTAACCAAACAGCGCCATTAAGACCAAGGAACTCTCCAAACAAGTAAGGGACAATGTTGTTGAGAAGTACAAGTCAGGGTTAGGTTATAAAAAAATATCCAAATCTTTGATGATCCCCAGGAGCACCATCAAATCTATTATAACCAAATGGAAAGAACATGGCACAACAGCAAACCTGCCAAGAGACAGCCACCCACCACAACTCACCAACCAAGCAAGGAGGGCATTAATCAGAGAGGCAATACAGAGACCTAAGGTAACCCAGGAGGAGCTACAGAGTCCCACAGCAGAGACTGGAGTATCTGTACATATAAGCCGCACGCTCCATACAGTTGGGCTTTATGGCAAAGTGGGCAGAAGAAAGCCATTACTTTCAGCAAAAAACTAAATGGCACGTTTTGAGTTTGCAGAAAGGCATGTGGGAGATTTCCAAAATGTATGAAGGAAGGTGCTCTGATCTGATGCGACTGAAATTTAACTTTTCGGCCATCAAAGAAAACGCTAAGTCTGGAGCAAAACCAATACATCACATCACCCAAAGAACACCATCCCCGAACAGTGAAACATGGTAGTGGCAGCATCATGCTGTGGGGATGTTTTTCAGCAGCTGGGACTAAGAAACAGTTCAGAGTTGAGGGAAAGATGGATGGTGCTAAACACAGGGATATTCCGGAGCAAAACATGTAGGAGGTTCACCTTCCAGCAGGATAACGACCCCAAACACACTTCTAAAGCAACACGAGTGGTTTTAAGTGGAAACAGGTAGATGTGTTGGAATGGCCTCGTCAAAGCCCAGAACTCAATCCGATAGAAAATCTGTGCTCAGACTTAAAAATTGCTGTTCACAAGCGCAAACCACCCAACTTGAAGGAGCTGGAGCAGGTTTGCAAGGAGGAATGGGCAAAAATACCAGTGGTAAGACGTGGCAAGCTCATAGAGACTTATAAAAAGCGACTTGGAGCTGTGATTGCAGCAAAAGGGGTCTCTACACAGTATTGACTTTAGGGAGGTGAATAGTTATGCACATTGACTTTTTCTGTTATTTTGTCCTATTTGTTGTTTGCTTCACAATAAAAAAAAAAACATCTTCAAAGTTGTGGGCATGTTCTGTAAATGAAATGATGCAAATCCTCAAACAATCCATGTTAATTCCAGGTTGTGAGGCAACAAAACATGAAAAATGCCAAGGAGGGTGAATACTTTTTCAAGGCACTATATATATATAGCACTATATATACTGTATATATATATATATATATATATATATATATATATATATATTATTTTATCAAACTTTGAGTCTGAGAAAGAGTGTAATAAGGAAGTGAAGTGTCATAAAGTTTAATTAGAAAAAAAAGTAAATGACTGGATGAATCTATAATACATAGGCTGGAGTTGTGTGTAAGTGAGGGGATTTTTTATTTCCGGAGGGCTGTAGTTGAATTTCCTGAAATAAGAATTCCATTTCTGGGCCAGTGTGGTTAAAAGGGCGTGGTATCAATTCCAATCTTATCCAATTATCTTAACAAAGGCTCTTTTCCTTCTTTGCCTTCCCTCCACTGATAGTCAAAACACACACCCTCATGATCCAGCTCTCAGGATATGATTTAACAAAAACAAAATTGACTCCCATACTCATAAACAGACTCTAAAGCAAATCATATTTTCCCAGAAAAAGTTTTATGTCTATGGTGGTGTATATTTGATAAACAAACAACTTTTTTCTTGAACCACAGCAGTCCTTTTATATCTAACATTGTCATTTTTGCAGTGTTCATTTAAGTATTCTGTTATTTGCACAAATACCAATGAGCACTTAATAGTCTGGAAAAATACATGTCCAAATCAATGTATGCATAATTAAGAGATTTAAGTACTACTTTACATTTGAATATAATTTAATATTGAAAGATAGGTGTGATTTACACACCCAGAGTAGCAATAAGCTGAGCACACCATGGAAAAATAGCGTATAACATCTGGAGTTTGTGATTCAGTGTACAAATCAAGGACAGAGCCACCTCTAGACACTGGATTCTACAAGGTAACTGTATTATATATTCCATCCAAACTGAAAATTGTAAAAAACAACAAATATTTTGTTCCAGTATAGCAATAGCAAAAAGTTGCAGTCACATTGACCTGTTGTTAAAGAGACACTGTCATGAATGTATATTTCTGGCATTATTTTTTTAGAAAAAAAGCTTCAAAACAGGATCTTACAGGGAGTCTCGGTAACCCCTGATGAAACTACGTAAAACGCGTGTCAGGTGGGAGTCGCACCGCTGACGCGGATGCATCTGCATTTTTTAGGGTGCATGTGGGATCTACACCAACCAATATTGTCCTTAACTGCTTCAAAATGAACATAGAGAGAGAATTCTAGTCTAATATAGCAGAGGACCAACAAGATAGTCCCTGAAGAGACAAATAATGCATTTAAGCAAAGACTGTTAGTAGTCCATTCTAGTCCTCTCTATCTTCCTAATAGATACTAGTCCAGACAGAATAGTATAATCTAGTGAGTTCTGCCCTATTATTTACCACTCTTCTCTCTTTTTTTTCTAAATCACAATTTAATTTTTTTTATTAACTTATTCATTATCACTTATCACATTATCTGCTGTAATCCTCTAGATTCCCAATGTGTCTGGATAGCACTATTATAAGCAATTGTAAGCTGGTGGTCCCCCACTCAATTTTCAATAAAGTTTTTTTTTTTTTATTGCATATTTAATAAAAGCTAAATTTTAAAATACTTAGTCTCTCTATAAGATCAGAGAAAATGAGTGCTGTGTAACAGAGATCTATTTTTCTTTTCTTTTCATAATGATTCATAATGGTTTTAGGTAGAAAAATATGTCAACTTGTATATGCATTTTCTCTTCTGAATCGGTTATTTTCTCTGGTGGGTGTGTCCTTGTAAATTAAGGAGATACTATTATTACCACTTAAAGCTTTAGTAATTATAAATGCTATGGGCCTCATTAAATTCCAGCCTCGTAAATAAGAGGCTTCTACTTAAGCCCTACGTACTGCAAAGTTTCTCTAACTTACAATGCTATTAAATTAGCCCTGCTGCGAGCAACGTATGAGCTACGCAGCAGGGCCGTACGTATCTACACTGCGTAAATGTACATGAGGAGTGACAGCCTGCGAGATGATATCGCAGGCTCCCACTCCTCATCAAGTGCTGCGGGGGTCCTAAAAAGGACCTCCGCGGCAGTCCCCCACATAAGCCCTGCCGTGGGGGGTACTTCAAACCCCCCCCAGGCACCTAAAATGAACCCCCCCTCAATGCGGGGGTCCCTGTCGGGACCCCCGAAGTGTCCTCACATGAACACCTTGCTGCAGGGGTCCATAGGAACCCCCGCAGCCCCCACACATTAACCCCTTGCAGCGGGGGTCCCCGATCGGCTCCGATCAGGCCCCCGCTGCATTTAAAACCTTTAAATTCCCCGCCGCGGCTCCTTAAAGGGGCCGCGGCACACTATTACCCAATCCCGGCCGCGGCACTTAAAATTAACCCCCCTCTATGCTGGGGGTCCCCATCGGGACCCCCGAAGTGTCCCCATATAAACCCCCTGCAGCGGGGGGCCCCGATCGGCACCGATCGTGACCCTGCTGCAATTCAATTTTAAATTTCCCGCCTCGCGGGTCCTCAAAGGACCGTAAAGGTCCTGAAAGGACTCGCACTAAAAATATTAACCCCAGGCAACTATAATTACTCCATTAACTCATGGTGGTCAATACAGACCACCATAAGGCCTAAATTAACCCATTGACTAATGATGGTCAATACAGACCACTATAAGGCCTAAATTAACCCATTGACTAATGATGGTCAATACAGACCACCATAAGGCCTAAATTAACCCATTAACTCATGGTGGTCAATACAGACCACCATAAGGCTCTATTTAACCCATTAACTAATGATGGTCAATACAGACAACCATAAGGCCTAAATTAACCCATTAACTCATGGTGGTCAATACAGACCACCATAAGGCTCTATTTAACCCATTAACTAATGATGGTCAATACAGACCACCATAAGGCCTAAATTAACCCATTAACTCATGGTGGTCAATACAGACCACCATAGGGCTCTATTTAACCCCATCAGTCCCATAAGGGTATATTATTACCATTATGGGCCTGTTACAACCCAACATTAACCACATAAGTGCCATGATGGTCCTCAAGGACCATCATGACACTAACTACAAACACTACACTATAACCCCCAATAAACTATTTAATCTAAACTAACCCCCCTCTACACTAATCTATTAACACTTACACTACCCACCTACACTACCTACCCCCTAATAAACCTCCCCAACACTCTAATTACAAAAAACAAAAAACCTACAGCACAGAAAACTAAAAAACCTACAGTACAGAAAAGAAAAACAAATTACAACCCCACCCCCCACTACAGAAAACAAAAAAATTACACACCTGAAAAGGAAAGACAGATAAACACAATACAATACATACATATAATACATTACATACATTACATACAATACATGACATTACATACATTACATATAATATATTACATACAATATATTACATATAATATATTACATATAATATATTAAATATAATATATTACATATAATATATTACATATAATATATTACATATAGTCCAAATCAAATACCCCCTATCTATCTAACATACAATCTATTTAATTTAAAATAAATCCTAACTATATAAAATACATCCCCCTATCTTTCTAATATACAAAAAATCCTAACTACATACACAGACCCTTATTCTAAAATAAAATAAAATAATTACAGTCCTAACTACACAGACCCTAATTCTAAGCTAAAATCAATAAATTAAGACCACTTACCTTTAAGATGTTGCTTCAGATCACTAACCTATGGGTCAAACAAAAAAAAAAATTAGTACAAAACATTAACATCCAATAAATAAACATTCTATACATTCTAAATATTCAACTCACCTTTACAGCATGTCCCGTCACTGTTTAGCTCTTCTGGCGCGGCCCTGTTAAAAAAAAAACACAATACATGAATACATTAATACAATATATAAACAATAAATAAAATACACATATAAACATCTAAATATACATTTAACTTACCTCCCCGCGATGTCCCCGGCCTTCTCTCCTTCAGCCCCGGCTGGGCCGCGGAACCATCCGCTCTCTAAAAAAAAAAAAAAAAAAAAAACTAACGGAGGTCTGCACTGGCAGACCTCCCCGACGCTAATGAACTTCCCGGAGTCGTTTCCGGGAGGAAATTGGCATTGGCGGATTGTGATTGGCTGAAAAAGCTGTCAGCCAATCAAAAGTCGTCAATGTAGGAGCCAATCAGGATGCACAGATGTCTTCTACCAATCACTCCGTGGGGGTGTATCCCATAGTGATTGGCTGAAGGCATCTGAGCCTTGTGATTGGTTCCCAGAAAGATAGACAAGTGTTTTAGCCAATCAGGGTGGGAAATTGGGGTGTATCCCATCCTGATTGGCTCACACATTGACGACTTTTGATTGGCTGAAATTGATAGACAGCTTTTTCAGCCAATCACAAGCCGCCAATGCCAATTTTCTCCCGGACACGACTCCGGAAAGTTCATTAGCGTCGGGAAGGTCTGCCAGTGCAGACCTCCGTTTTTTGGGGTTTTTTTTAGAGCGCGGATGGTTCCGCGGCCCAGCCGGGGCTGAAGGAGAGAAGGCCGGGGACATCGCGGGGAGGTAAGTTAAATGTATATTTAGATGTTTATATGTGTATTTTATTTATTGTTTATATATTGTATTAATGTATTCATGTATTGTGTTTTTTTTTTAACAGGGCCATGCCGGAAGACCTAAACAGTGACGGGACATGCTGTAAAGGTGAGTTGAATATTTAGAATGTATAGAATGTTTATTTATTGGATGTTAATGTTTTGTAATAATTTTTTTTTTTGTTTGACCCATAGGTTAGTGATCTGAAGCAATATCTTAAAGGTAAGTGGTCTTAATTTATTGATTTTAGCTTAGAATTAGGGTCTGTGTAGTTAGGACTGTAATTATTTTATTTTATTTTAGAATTAGGGTCTGTGTAGTTAGGACTGAAATTATTTTATTTTATTTTAGAATAAGGGTCTGTGTATGTAGTTAGGACTGTAATTATTTTATTTTATTTGAAAATTAGGGTCTGTGTATGTAGTTAGGATTTTTTGTATATTAGATAGATAGGGGGATGTATTTGATATAGTTAGGATTTATTTTAAATTAAATAGATTGTATGTTAGATAGATAGGGGGTATTTGATTTGGACTATATTTAATATATTATATTTAATATATTATATGTAATATATTATATGTAATATATTATATGTAATATATTATATTTAATATATTATATGTAATATATTATATTTAATATATTATATGTAATATATTATATGTAATATATTATATGTAATATATTATATGTAATGTATGTAATGTCATGTATTGTATGTAATGTATGTAATGTATTATATGTATGTATTGTATTGTGTTTATCTGTCTTTCCTTTTCAGGTGTGTAATTTTTTTATTTTCTGTAGTGGGGGGGTGGGGTTGTAATTTGTTTTGTTTTTTTCTGTACTGTAGGTTTTTTTGTTTTTTGTACTTTAGGTTTTTTGTTTTCTGTACTGTAGGTTTTTTGTTTTTTGTAATTAGAGTGTTGGGGAGGTTTATTAGGGGGTAGGTAGTGTAGGTAGGTAGTGTAAGTGTTAATAGATTAGTGTAGAGGGGGGTTAGTTAAGATTAAATGGTTTATTGGGGGTTATAGTGTAGTGTTTTTAGTTAGTGTCATGATGGTCCTTGAGGACCATCATGGCACTTATGTGGTTAATGTTGGGTTGTAACAGGCCCATAATGGTAATAATATACCCTTATGGGACTGATGGGGTTAAATAGAGCCTTATGGTGGTCTGTATTGACCATCATGAGTTAATGGGGTTAATTTAGGCCTTATGGTGGTCTGTATTGACCATCATTAGTTAATGGGTTAATTTAGGCCTTATGGTGGTCTGTATTGACCATCATTAGTTAATGGGTTAATTTAGGCCTTATGGTGGTCTGTATTGACCATCATTAGTTAATGGGTTAATTTAGGCCTTATGGTGGTCTGTATTGACCATCATTAGTTAATGGGTTAATTTAGGCCTTATGGTGGTCTGTATTGACCATCATTAGTTAATGGGTTAATTTAGGCCTTATGGTGGTCTGTATTGACCATCATTAGTTAATGGGTTAATTTAGGCCTTATGGTGGTCTGTATTGACCATCATGAGTTAATGGGTTAATTTAGGCCTTATGGTGGTCTGTATTGACCATCATGAGTTAATGGGTTAATTTAGGCCTTATGGTGGTCTGTATTGACCATCATCAGTTAATGGGTTAATTTAGGCCTTATGGTGGTCTGTATTGACCACCATGAGTTAATGGGGTAATTATAGTTGCCTGGGGTTAATATTTTTAGTGCGAGTCCTTTCAGGACCTTTACGGTCCTTTGAGGACCCGCGAGGCGGGAAATTTAAAATTGAATTGCAGCAGGGTCACGATCGGTGCCGATCGGGGCCCCCCGCTGCAGGGGCTTTATGTGGGGACACTTCGGGGGTCCCGATGGGGACCCCCAGCATAGAGGGGGGTTAATTTTAAGTGCCGCGGCCAGGATTGGGTAATAGTGTGCCGCGGCCCCTTTAAGGAGCTGCGGCGGGGAATTTAAAAGTTTTAAATGCAGCGGGGGGCCTGATCTATGCAGATCGGGGACCCCCGCTGCAAGAGGTTAATGTATGGGTGCTGCAGGGGTCCTGATAGACACCCCTGCAGCATGGGGATGTGTATAGGGTGCAGGGGGGAGCCTCACACTGCTGTCTCGGGCTGTTCCGAGGCAGCACGTAGAGGCTTTCGGATCCCTTGCGTGGACTTTTTGTCCACGTAGGGATTCTTACGATATGCGAGACTCGTGCATAGATTTAAGGCTACGTAGCTCTCGCGGAGCCTATTCTCGGCCATTTTCTCGCAGTCATATCGCAAAGCAGGCTGCGAGAGATTCGGTACTCGCAAACAGCAGGAAAACTGCCTTTTGCGAGCACCGAGAGAACTACGAGGGAGAATTTAATAGGGCCCTATATTTCCACTGTGTAGATAAAAAATACTTCCTGTGAATTAAAAAATGTATCTTCCTACCCCAGAAAACTAATCAAAAGACACTAAAATGGTAGATTCTAGTCATATAATTGCATTTATTATGTAAATAAAATACATGATGAATATATTTACCCAATGTTTAATTTTAATACAACCAACCCTTTAATTATTAGTGCATATCACATATTATAATTGTCTAACTACAATTCGTCGTCACGCTGCGTTGCGTAGTGCGTACGACTTAGCGATGAGCGCCGCAGGCGCTCATCGCCCTGTTCGCCTCGCGTACCGTTAAATCGTAGCACTTTGGCAATGAGCGCCGCAGGCGCTCATTGCAGGCGAGCCGTTAAATCGTAACACTTTGGCAATGAGCGCCGCAGGCGCTCATTGCAGGCGAGCCTCGCATAGCGAGGCGAGCCGTTAAACCGTAGCACTCAGAAAAAAACTACGAGGTGAAAAAAATTATGAGATAAGCGGCGGAACCAAAACAATAAAAAAAACACTAAATACACTCAAAAAATTAAATAAAGGTCACTTACAGCATGGGGAACCAGGCAGGACATCTGGAAGTGAGTTGGAACTCCAATTTAGATCGATTTAGCTAAGTTACAAAGATCGAAAATCGGCTAAACGAGAAAAAAATGGCCGCCGAAAAAAATGAAAACGAGGCTATACTACTACGAACTGCCTAAAAAACACAGTCATAGACGTATGTGTTAGAAAAACAACGAGATAAAGGATGCGGATTAACCGCGCAATGAGTAAAAAGACAGTAGCGAGTACATTTTACGAAACGCATTTACAGATTTACGCATTAACACAGATTTCCCGCCTTTGTCTCGCGCCACATAGGATTTCCCGCCGAAACAACGCATTTGGCTTGCGCAACTGCGGATTTCCCGCCTAAAACAATGTATCTGTCTCGCGCACAAAGCCTATATATAGGGCACACTTGACACATAACTGACACTTTCTCCTCAGGTGATGACAGTCTGACTGGACATTTTCTGAGGCCGGGAAATCTCAAGAGATTGTTAGCTCTTCAGTATACTGCTTCAGCATTATTACATTACAAAAGGGTAAATATATCATTTATAATTATTAATTAATAAATTGGTACTTACTTAATAAATAAAAAATAAGAAATGTAATTAATAGAAAAATAATATTATGCTTACGTGTGTGAAACAATTGTTAATAACATTCATAATGTACATTAATTAATTAATGATTAATATCAAAATTAGTTAACATTTAACAATGTGAATACAAAAGCAACAGATTGATTAATTAATTATTAATGTACATTAATTTAAGAATTATTTTGTTAGATATCGTGATTACCTGTGTGAAAAAAATGTTAATAACATTCATAATGTACATTAATTAATTAGCAACACATTTATTCATTAATTATTAATGTACATTAATTTTAGAATTATTTTGTTATATATCGTGATTACCTGTGGGAAAGAATTGTAAATAACATTCATAATGTGTCATTACTAATCATTAATATGATTCTTATTTCTTTAGTAATGTACATTATTTTAAGAATTCAGTTGTAACATACTCATTTTAAAAGACCACTCAAAAAAAAAAAAAGGGAACAGACTCATGCTTAGGTCTTGACGTTATATTTAGTCAGACATTAATTTAATATTAATACAGATTAATTGATTCTTATTTAAAGACTAATAGTAATATTGAGTGTATGTTTTTAATCTATGCTTTCATATGTGTGTTCATGCTTATTGATTGATATATTTATTTCATGTTTTTAATCTATGCAAAAATATGTATGTTAAGCCTCATTGATTGATACAGATGAAGCAACAGATTATACATTAATTTGACTATTTTGTCTAATTGCAGTGAATTGTAGCTGAATGACCAGAGATAGTGACGTTTGCACACATTGAACATCATAAGGATAATTTGGACAGGTACAGAATTTTAATTAGATTACCACAGCAAGATATTAAAAAATATGATTTTAGGTTTTTAATGTAGCCGAATATATGTCTGTTAATGTTCATTTAATGATATCGATGAAGCAAAAGTTTTAAAATATTCTCAATTTGATTTTACAGTTTATTTGGATCTGCAAGGGAATAAACAGACAGTGTGACGTTTGCAGCCTTTTAATCAACATCAACATCATCCTCACAGGTATAACATTTAATTTTGTAGTGATGCATAGAAAAAGGCTATATATTTGGTGAAAATTGATATTTGTTGAAAATGGAGAGTACCTATTGAGTCATTAATGTATGATATTTAGTCGTAACTTAAAAAAAGTTGAAAAGACAATACTAATTAATAATAATATTTAAAGAAAATAAGAAGCTTACAACACTTGCAAAAAAAAGAAATTGATGGTATGCTGTGAATTCAATCAAGAAGGAATGAAATTGAAGGATTAATAATATAAAGATAGATATGTGCAGCTATTTCCATTTCATATATGTCAATAAAATACTTTGAAAAATGGTTTCATTTCTTTCAGTCTAAAGTGCAATATTTGAAAATGTTTTATTATTTTATTCATCTAATTTAATGGAACAGTACAAAAATGAAAAAAAAATGTATACAAAACAAAGAACAATCAATAATTACATGTCTATTTACAATTACAGATTAAAATGGCGGATAATGGAGAAGACAAAATTGAACGCAAAAGAAGTGTAAGGAATTGACTCTGCTGGGTTTTGAACCCTGGTCCCCAGGCTGCTAAACCTCTTCCCTACCACTGCGCCAGCCTACCTTTGTGAATTCCATTGAGACCTTATAAGCTTGACCCTTCTAGCAATAGTATCAGTACCTAAGTCTCTTCAGCTGTGTCTGGTCAGGTGTCTGGTCCTTGGCCTATATAAGGCACTTCCTGTCTATTGATCCTTGCCAGATTATTGTGTGGTTCCTGATCACTTCAATAAACCTTGTTCCTGTTTTCACCTACAAGTTTGCGGAACTGGATTATTGCTGACCTTGGCTACTGGTCTCCACAACTTTGTGATTTCTATATCATTACAGAATAATCTGGCCCTCATGGAGACCGCCGGGACAGATTCTGCATTGGCCCAGCAGGTTGCTTTATTTGCAAGAACTGTGCAGACCCAGGCACAGACCATCCAAGTGCTGCAGGACCAGGTAGCTGAACTGCAAAATAAATTTCAGTCAATGCACAGTGAGTATACCAGCTACAGGGCACGTGATGCTGCGGCTGCTACTGTTACACCTGCTCAAGAGGCCCGATTGCCCCTGCCAGAAAAGTTTGGAGGAGATCGCAAAAAATGTAGGGGTTTCCTAAATCAATGCCGTTTGCACTTCATGATGTTACCTCACCAATTTCCATCTGAAAGAGAGAAGGTGGGATTTATTTTTTCCTTATTCAAAGATGAAGCCATGGCTTGGGGCTCCCCTCTTCTGGAACAAGACAGTCCAGTCTTGGGTAATCTAAATGACTTTCTTGAGGCTATGTGCCTAGTTTTTGATGACCCCAATCGATGTGCTACAGCAGAAGCCACTCTCCTTCATTTGCATCAAGGGAGGCGCTCGGTGGCTGAATATGCTGCTGAATTCAGACAGTGGGTTGCTGATACTACCTGGAACCAATCAGCCCAGAGGTTCCACTTCAGAAAAGGTCTCTCAGAAGCTATAAAAGATGAGCTAGCTCGTGTTGATCTTCCTGCTGACTTTGATGCATTTGTGCGTTTGGCTATCCGTATTGAAAGACGATTGGAAAGACAGGGCTCTTTTAGACCAAGTACTACTCCAATTTCCTATTCAAGAACTTCTACTCCGATCCCACAAACACCTACAGACTCTGAGCCAGAGGCTATGCAGGTAAATCTAATAAGAGGGCCATTATCCAACGAAGAAAAACAGTGGCGACGCACTCACAATTTATGCCTGTATTGTGGTAGTGCAGGGCACTATGCCATCAATTGCCCTAGCAAATCCAAAAGAACAATAGCTATGGCGGCTGAGGGTGCACAGATTCGACACCAATCCCAGATTTCGGATCAACTGGATTCTGTCACACAACCCTTGTTTTCTCTGGCTCATGGTGAAGAGGGTATGTTGACTCAACATCCTCATTTGTGGTGCCTATCACGTTGCAATGTGGTGATCGTAAAATTTCAACTACCGCTATGATAGATTCTGGAGCAGGCGGAAACTTTATGGACATTAAATTTGCAGCAGGAAATAGAATTCAGTCTATCCCTAATTCTTCACCTGTGTTAATGGAGACAGTTGATGGTTCTACACTTACGTCGGGACCGGTTACACATGAGACTGTGCCCTTAAAGTTGACTGTGGAAGTGAATCACCATGAGGCTATATCTTTCCACCTAATTTCCTCAACACAGTTTCCAGTGATTTTGGGGGTACCTTGGCTTGCTCTGCATAACCCACAGATTGATTGGAAGATCAGAACTTTGTCCTTTCCTTCAGAACACTGCTTAATGAATTGTCAACCCTCTAAGGTAACACCTGTTGCCACAACAATTAATGAAATGGTTGCTACAAACTTGACTAAGCTTCCTCTACAATATCGGGATTTTGCAGATGTCTGTGATAAGAAGAATGCTGATCAGCTTCCACCACACAGGCCTTATGATTGCCCAATAGAGCTGTTGCCTGGGGCTGCTATCCCATTTGGCCGTATATATTCCCTTTCTGAGCCTGAATTGAAAGCTCTTCGTGAATACCTACAAGAAAATCTTGCCAAAGGCTTTATTCGACCATCTACTTCTCCAGCAGGAGCCCCTATTTTCTTCGTAGAAATGAAAGATGGCAGCCTACGGCCATGCGTTGACTACATGGACATTAATAACATCACTGTTAAAAACCGCTACCCCTTGCCTCTGATTCCTGAACTTTTGGAGAGACTTCGCTCAGCTAAAATATTTACGAAGCTTGATCTTCGGGGGGCATATAATCTGGTTCGCATAAGACCCAATGATGAATGGAAAACAGCTTTCAGAACCAGGTACGGGCATTACGAATATCTAGTAATGCCTTTTGGGCTGTGTAATGCCCCTGCAACTTTCCAGCATCTTATCAATGATGTACTACGAGATCTCCTGGATCAGTTTGTTGTGGCATATTTGGATGATATCCTAATATTCTCTGATAATCTTGAAAACCACAGAAAACAGGTCTGTATAGTTCTAGAGCGCCTTTGTACCCACCGCCTATACATTAAACTAGAAAAATGTGAGTTTGAACAAACAGACATTCAATTCCTGGTGTATGTAATAACTCCCAAAGGTTTAAGTATGGACGCAAGTAAAATTAAAGCTGTGCTGGACTGGCCCATCCCCAAGAATGAAAAAGATGTTCAGAGATTTGTGGGGTTTGCCAATTTTTACAGGCGTTTCATTAAGAATTTCTCTGCCGTTATTACACTGATCACTGAACTCACACGTAAGGGGACTCCTTTTCAGTGGTCCGATAAGGCGTATACCGCATTTTCCCGATTGAAGACTCTGTTTACCTCTGCCCCTGTCCTGGTACATCCTCAGCCGGAATTACCATTTATTGTGGAAGTTGATGCTTCTGATTCAGCTGTTGGTGCTATACTGTCTCAAAGAACTGGACCTAAGATGCTGTTACATCCGTGTGCCTTCTATTCCCGCCAGATGGTGCCAGCAGAAAGAAACTATGACATGGGGAATAAAGAACTATTGGCTATAAAAGCTGCCTTCACCGAATGGAGACATCTCTTGGAGGGAGCTACCCATCCAATTACTGTCCTCACAGATCACAAAAATCTGGAATGTATTCGATCAGCTAAGAGACTGTCAGCCAGACAAGCACGCTGGTCCCTATTCTTCTCAAGGTTTAATTTTTTGGTTACATACCGTCCTGGCTCCAAGAATGGTAAGGCGGATGCCTTGTCTAGAATAGCTGACCCCCTCCATACTACCGTAACCAAGACCACCATCTTGCCAGAGGATATATTTATAGGAGTTACATTTCCTTCTGATCTGATGTCTCGCATTAAAAAGGGCTATGCTGAAGACCCCTGATCCTCCTCGTGACCTCCATATGACGATGCTTAATGGGTTTTGGATTTTTCAACAACGTCTGTTTGCTCCGGAGTCAGTGCGACTGGACCTTTTACGTCTCTACCATGACTCAAAACCAGCAGGTCATCCAGGAATCCGAAAGACACAAGAGCTACTTGCCCGATCCTTTTGGTTGGCCGAAGTATCATGAGGATGTTAAGAAGTATGTGTCCTCTTGTGATGTGTGTGCCAGACATAAGACTCCTCGCTCATCCCCTGTTGGCTTGCTTCAGCCTCTTCCGATTCCTCATCGTCCCTGGGGATCTATATCCATGGACTTTATTGTGGAACTACCTCCCTCTAAGGAACACACTACCATTCTTGTGGTTGTGGACAGGTTAACTAAGATGGGTCATTTCATACCAGCTCGTGGTCTCCCTTCAGCTAAACAGACGGCTGACCTGGTTATTCGGGAAATATTTCGCTTGCATGGAGTGCCTGATGAAGTAGTTTCTGACAGGGGAGTGCAGTTTACGTCTCGTGTTTGGAAACATTTTTGTTCTAATCTAGGTATTAATGTAAATCTGTCGTCAGCTTTTCATCCGCAAAGTAATGGACAGACTGAGCGAACCAACCAGACTTTGGAGCAATATTTGCGGTGCTATATTAGTTACCTGCAGGATGACTGGCTGGATTTTCTACCCACGGCGGAGTTTGCCTATAACAATGCCCAACACTGCTCCACTTCTTTGAGCCCATTTTTTGCCAACTATGGTTACCATCCGACCTTTCTAGTCAGTCTCCCAATTACTACTTCCATTCCTGCTGTTACTGACCGGCTAACGGCCTTACGTGTTTCCCAAGCACTGTTGAAAGAGACTCTTTTGGAGGCTCAGGAATGTTACAAAAGAGCTGCTGATAGGCATAGAAAGGAGGCCCCAGTCTATCACGTTGGTGACAAGGTGTGGCTGTCAACAAGGAATCTCAAGCTTCGGATTCCTTCTCATAAATTGGGTCAAAGGTTCATGGGACCTTTTGAGATCATTGCTCAGATCAATGCTGTCACTTTCCGTTTACAACTCCCGAATTCCATGAAAATACATCCAGTGTTTCACGTTGCACTGCTTAAACCTTTTCATTAAAACACTTTCCCTGGCCGAGCCCTGCCCGCCCCACCTCCAGTCTTCGTGCATGGTGAGGATGAGTACGAAGTGGCCAAAATTCTTGACTCCAGGATCTTCCGTAGCAAGCTTCAGTATCTGGTTCGCTGGAAAGGCTATGGTGAGGAGGAGAGTTCGTGGGAACCAGTGGACAATATTCACGCTCCTGATCTCCTTCGGTCTTTTCATGTGCAGTACCCTGCTAAACCAGGTAATAGGGCATCCAGAGGCTGCACCTATAGAGGCGGGGGTAAGGTGAGGAATTGACTCTGCTGGGTTTTGAACCCTGGTCCCCAGGCTGCTATACCTCTTCCCTACCACTGCGCCAGCCTACCTTTGTGAATTCCATTGAGACCTTATAAGCTTGACTCTGCTTGCAATAGTATCAGTACCTAAGTCTCTTCAGCTGTGTCTGGTCAGGTGTCTGGTCCTTGGCCTATATAAGGCACTTCCTGTCTATTGATCCTTGCCAGATTATTGTGTGGTTCCCGATCACTTAAATAAACCTTGTTCCTGTTTTCACCTACAAGTTTGCGGAACTGGATTATTGCTGACCTTGGCTACTGGTCTCCACAACTTTGTGATTTCTATATCATTACAAGAAGATTGGCAAGGGAAAGGAAGCAAAGGTGGAGAGATGCTCAGACACCGAAAACTTCACAACGCTTGCGAGAAGAAGATCGTCAGAGACTTTTAAATAAAAGAAAGATGAGTAAGAAAGCCGCAAGTGAGTGTGTTGGGGCTTCCAAGAAACGTAAAAGTAAACAAAAACATCTCTGTGAACCAGTGTCCACTGATTCTATTTTGCAGAATGAATTAAATGTAGACACACAAGAAAAACATGTACATATAGAAAGTGGGTCTGATATCTGTGTTGAAGAAATGCAGTACAAGTAGATACTCATTATTGTGGGTTACTTAATGTAGTTTGTCAGTTTTGTGGGGCCTATCATTTTATAAAGGAAAGACCTACTGACGGAAATTTCATTAGCTGCTGTCAGAAAGGAAAGGTGAAACTTCCAGTAAGACACCCATTTCCATATTATTTAGAATGCATTATGAGCGATCCAACATTTCCAAATTATAATAATTTCAAACAAAACATAAGGTCTTATAACAGTGCAATTTCATTTGCTTCAATGAGTGCGACATGGTCCTTACTGTTTCAGAGTTCAAGGTCAAATATACCACCGAACTTCACATTTACACCCACAAGAAGGAGAGCAAAGGAAATTTGCACAGTTATATGTCTTAGATACGATGGAAGCTGTGGAACAAAGAATGACACTTCCAGAAAATAGACAGTGTTTGCGCATAGTCTTTGAACAGCTGGATAAAATTATGCAAAAAAACCCATATAGTCAAGCATACAAACAATTAGCACAGCTTGAAAAAGAACAACAGGAACATGCTGAAAGACATCAATTGCCTACACCAAGAGTCAATATGGTGTTAAAAAGAGATCGCAACACTGATCAAAGAAGATATAATTTACCTACTGTAAATGAGGTTGCCATGGTGTTTAAAAATGAAGATGGTGAACCACATTTTCAGCGGGATATTAGAATATATCCACGCAATGAAGAACAACCATTTATCAACATCAATATATTAAGCTGTAATTTAGATCCAATGACATATCCCATTTTCTTTCCAAATGGGGAACCAGGATGGGAACCAAAATTACAATTGGAAACTTATCCCAATACTAAACTTCGTATTAGATCTAATATTTCCATGCTGGAATATAAAGTGGCACAAACTGCTATCCCTGATTGTTTTAATCCAATTTTACATGGAGGCAAACTCACTCAACAATGGATTATTGATTCATATTTACAAGTTGAAGCCAATAATCTAAATTTCATTAAATATCAACAAAATAAATTACGAGTAGAACAGTATTGTGGATTAATGGATTATGTGGCAGATTTAGCTGCCAACAGAGACATTCCAGCTGGAAGAGCAATTATTTTGCCATTCTCTTTCCAAGGATCTCCTCGCAATATGCGAGAAAGGTATAATGATGCCATGGCTATTGTTACAAAATTTGGAAAACCAGATTTATTTATTACATTCACGTGTAATCCACAATGGCCAGAGATCAAGGAAAATTTGAATCTGGGACAAACTACTTCTGACCGACCAGATTTAGTGGCAATAGTATTTAAAATCAAACTCAATTAATACATGATATCACTAAAGCACACTTATTTGGACAATGTGTGGCTTTTGTTTACACCATTGAATTTCAAAAAAGAGGATTGCCACATGCTCACATACTTTTAATACTGCAGGAAAAAGACAAGTTGAACACTGCAGAGAGAGTGGATTCAGTAATTTCTGCACAATTGCCAGACCAAGAAAACTTTGGGAGATTGTTACTCATAGAATGATTCATGGCCCATGTGGAGAGATGAATCCAAATTCACCATGTATGGAAAATAAAAAATGTACTAAAGAAGTTCCAAAACAATTTCAAATGGAAACTTATGCAAATTGTGATGGATATCCTTTGTATAAAAGAACACAAGGACAAACAGCTATTATCTGTGGCCAAAAGGATGATAATAGATTTGTCGTTCCATACAATCCACATTTGCTCATCAAGTACAATGCACACATCAATGTGGAAGCTTGCACTTCTATTAAATCAATTAAGTATGTGTATAAATATATATACAAAGGATATGATGCAGCTACTGTTGTTGTACAAGGTGCTGGAAATGAAAACGAAAATCCAATTTTACATGATGAACTATCAAATTATTTAGATGCTCGGTATGTGAGTGCTCCTGAAGCAATGTGGCGCCTTTTGAAATTTGAGATGCATGATCGGTCACATGCTATCTATCATTTAGCTGTACATTTGCCTCAAAGTCAGATGGTTTGCTTTACACAAGGAAATGAAAGAACTGCATTATATCAAAGTGAAGACAGAGATACCACACTTACTGCATGGTTTAAATCAAACTGTTAGGATACGCTGGCCAGACAATTTTTATACATAGAGATACCATATCACTATGTATTTGTAAATGGTCTATGGTGACAACGAAGAAGAGATACACATAAAATCATACCACGCATTTATACCGTCAGTCCAAGGGATATTGAACGTTTCAGCTTAAGATTACTTCTGCTACATGTTCCCGGTGCACAGAGTTTTGAGCATTTACGTACAGTGAATGACATAGTTTATGATACATTCCTATTAGCTGCAAGACATCAACATTTCATAGCTGATGATACAGAATGGGAGAGGTGTCTGGAAGAAGCAACACTATGTCAAATGCCTAAGCAAATGAGACAACAATTTGCATTCATTTGTATATTTCCAATGTACCTGATGCTTTCACTTTGTGGGAAACATTTAAATTAAACATGTCAGAAGATTTCTTGAAACATTACAGAGAACCAATAGCTCTGTTAAAAACATTGATGGAAATCCAAGAAATATTGTTGGCTCATGGATTAAATTGTGCACGTTTTAATTTACCTGATCCAGGACTTATAGATGACATCAATTTTGATGATCATGACACTGAGCTTCAAAAACAAAAAACCCAAGAAAAACTGGCAACTTTAAATATTTTACAGTTAGAAGCATTTCATGCCATCACAAATGCTACAGATGATGACATGGTCAAAGACCGGTATTTCTATTTAGACGGACCAGGTGGATCAGGAAAAACTTATCTGTACAATTGTTTGATGAGTTATATTCGATCACAGGGTCAGATAGCTATGCCATTTGCAACAACTGGAATTGCTGCACTTTTGTTAGATGGTGGTAGAACTGTGCATAGCGGATTTAAGCTGCAAGTTCCCATTTTGGAAACATCAGTGTCAGATATTCGACTCAATTCCATACAAGCAAAAAAAAATTAAACTAACTAAACTAATTATCATAGATGAGGCAACAATGATGTCATGTCATGCACTGCAATGTATTGACAGATTCTTAAAAGAAGTGATGGATAATAATTTGCTATTTGGTGGAAAGGTGATGCTGTTAGGAGGCGATTTTAGGCAAACATTATCTGTTATGCCACACGGAACTAGAACAGAGATCATTGAAACATGTATCAAGACCAGTAAATTGTGGCAAATATTTACATATCTCAAATTAGAATTAAATATGAGATCTGGAGGCCAAAATGAATTCAATGACTGGCTCATTAAAATCGGAGATGGAAAACATCCAGAAATACAGCATTTACCAAATGATACCATTGAAATTCCATCAGAAATGGTTTGCAATGAATCACTCATATCAGCCATATTTCTAAACACTCTTAATAATGAGGATTACACAGACATTGCAAACAAAGTGATTTTAACATCAAAAAATATCGATGCCTTGAATGTAAATAACGAAATTTTAAAATATATCAATGCACCACAAAAGAATTATTACAGTGCAGATTCAATTCTGTCAGATGATAAAGACAGTGAATCGAATTGGAGTATCGAATTTATTAATTCGTTAACACCATCTGGAATGCCACCACATATTTTACAATTGAAAAAAGGCGCAATTGTTATGTTATTGCAAAATATGAATCCAAAAAAAGGACTTTGTAATGGGACCCGATTAATTGTGCATGAGTTAAAAGATCATTTTATACATGCAGAAATTATAACTGGTACCCCTTTGTCCTTCAACTGAGACAATTTCCAGTTATCATGGCATTTGCTATGACCATCAATAAATCCCAAGGACAAACTTTTAAGTCAGTTGGGATTTTTTTTAAAGGAACCAGTTTTTGCACATGGACAACTCTATGTGGCTTTTTCAAGGTGCACTAATCCAAAAGAAATTAAAGTGCATGTTGAAGAAAACGAAACTCAAGGTCATTTATTGGACGATGGATGTGTTTACACCAAAAACATTGTCTACTATGAGGTGTTGGAAAGATAGAGGACAATGGTTTCATTTTAATGCCAACATTTTATGGGACTCAATATGATTGCACACAAAAAAATATTTCACGTAAAACATCTAAAGAATGGACAAAAAAACATAGAGAACAGTGGTTTAACTTCCAGTACAAAATTAAAGTACTCTGGGACTCTTTAAATAGGGGAACACTATTTCACTTATGAAAATCTTTGTGATATTTGCAGAATGGACAAACTGTAAAAAAACAAAAAAAAAATAACAACAAAAACAACAGTAAAATATCCTTAAACAGATTTGAATGGGTTCAAAGTTTTATATTTACATGATTGGCCCCACAAAACTATTAACTGAATTTTTCAGGATTTACAAGAGTTAAATGTTATTGTTTGATGTTACAATTTCAGATGTTAAATATGTTTTTTTTGAATTTTGAAAAAAGTTTGTTAAATATATATGTGGTATAGTCAAATATGTATTGTTAGTATAAAGTTGAAGTATTTTAATAATAATTGGAAATGTATTATTTAAAGACAAAGTATTGATTCAGGGAGAAATCCGATCGCCAGTTAATGGGGTCAGGAAGGAATTAATTTTTTTCCCTCTTTGATACAATTGGGCAAGTTTCAATAGAGGGTTTTTATTGTTTGCCTTCCTCTGGATTCAATGCTAATTTAGTTTAACAAGAGTTTAACAAATATGTTACAAATGATAAAAAGCATGTTATTGTTAAAACTATTCACTTACTCCAAGTTAATATAGTCTGCAGTTACTCAGTGATAAATATGTATTGAAAAGTGTTAATATTGTTAACAAAATGTTGAACGAATGTTTCATATACAAGTTGCATGTTACAAAGTTTAATGTTTGTGAAATATAAGTTGAAAGTTAAAAAAATAAAAAGTTAAAAAAATTAATGTGTTTTTATTTTTAGAAAAAAAAAAAAGGGACAAATGTAGGTGACTCATTTTGTGTTGCAAACAAATTTCACAACATTTAATTTTTATTGACCGTCATTTTTTGACGGGCAAGTCGCTAGTCACATATAATAGTTTCCATAGTGTGTAATGCTCCAGTGGTCGCGCATTCGTACTACGGAAACTATTGTACATAATTCCGTACAAGCTGCGCATGCACACAGCGGAGCGTTGATCCGCACATGCTCATAGCTAGGAGGGCTAATGGGGGAGGGGGAGAGACACCGGGTAAGGGGGTAAGAGACATGGGGGAAAGAGACACAGGGGAGTTAGAAGGGAAATAGACACAGGGGAGGGGGGAGACTCACATTGAATATTCCCGTCAATTTTGACGGGCGAGTTACTAGTATGTAAATATTATGCAAGATGTTTTTGTTGCATTGTTGTCACAGTTTTAGTCTAATAAGATCTATTTACAGATTCTTAGATAATATAGCTCTTGGGTCAGTGCTAAAAGGGGTGCAGTAGAGACTTGTTTTGGTCACTATGTTCAGCAAATGTTCTTCATTTATACTTCCTTCAATAAAGCACTATGTTATGTCTATATTTGATGGAATTTCATAGGTTTGGTATTTTACGGACATTGAATTCTTTTTGCCTCACAATGTGAGGCTACGGGCCCTCTGCACACCTTTGGCACTCTTCGCGAGCCACAACTTTCCTGCTTTGCAATGAGCCCTAAGCTAATTTCAATGTGCTATTTAGAACCAAACCTCCTCCACAATTTATGTGTCAGGTACAGTGTACTAGCAATTCAGACCGTTCGAGGAGGAGGTTGCAAAGCAAATTTAATAAACAAAAATAAGATATGCAAAGCTTGGTGAGTATCCAATAAAACCAGTCCAATGCTTGTATCAGGCCATGTGCAGAAAGAATAGCAACATTATGGTCAAAATTTTTAAGCAAACTGGCAATACTTCAGACAGCTGTACAGCAGCAGAAACTAGAAGTTTATTATTGCAAATAGATTTATTTTCCACGTGGCCTTGTCTCCATTTTTGATGACACTAAGTTGTGCAAGGTAATTAAATCAGATAATTATGTACTTTCCCTACAAAGGGATTTGCATAAATTAGGAGATTTAATACAAATAAATGTAAGGTTATGCATTTGGGAAGGAGAAATAGACATGAAATTTATAATCTTTTTTTGTTTTGTTTCAATAATTTTACTGGCTCGCAAGTAAATGTAACGTAAAACATAAGGGAAAAAAATATGACATCAGTAGCAAGTCATGGCATGTACAATGTCAGTGTAAAAGATACAATAAAAAATATAAACATGGCCCGAAGATATGTAATATTAATTTACAAGTGAGTATCACCATCAACCATTTTCCTTTTTCAACAATAACAATATATAACAAAACAAGAATAATAAGAAGGGGAAGGAAGTAAAGGTGGATTATTTTATTATATATTAATTTAAATCTTTTTTTTAGAACTATAATAATAAAGAACATCAACGAGCCCGCCTCAGATCCACATACAACAGTCCAACACAATTTTTTTTTTTTTTTTATCTTAAATCTATGCTGTGGGTCGAGGAAATCCAAGTTTCCCAAATGGATAAGAATGTAGAGTATGTGTTGTAAATTGTGTGTATGAGTTTTTTGTTAATCATTATGTAGTTTATCTTGTTAATTATTTATTTTAAGCAAATTTTGGTATTTTTCCACCTCTTTACAATATGATTTTTAACTGCTAATAGTATATATTGGAGTAATTTATTCTGGGATTTTGTTAGGAGGGAAGATTGATTTCCCAATAAACAAACTTCAGTGGAGGGTGTTACCTGGGTAAATAAGAGGTTTGAGGCTAATTGAGTTATTTAATACCCTAGTTTTTGGGCTTTTTGCAGGTCCTCCACCTGTGTATACAGGATCCTATGTCCGGGGATCCCCTAAAACAGGTAGCGGATTCTTGAGAATTTATTCTGTGGAGTCTCTCTGGAGTGATATAGGTTCTATGAAGAAACTTTAGAGACGTTTCTAATAAGCTGTAATTATTTTACCATATCCCAGGTTTGGCCCAGGTCTTCCTCCCATTTAATCATGTATTTAGGTGTATGAGTCAGGGGGGATGTTGAAGTTTTCATATATTTTCCTAGAATGCATTTTGTTAATGGAGCATCTTTGCAGATGTGAGTCATCCAATTACCCTTGTGAAGGTCTAGTGACCTTTTTAGGGTCATTATGAAATGTCTACATTTACAGAAATTTAAATGTTCCTCCAGAGGGAGATCACAGTTGTCCCCTACGTGTTCAAAATTGATAATTTGATCTTCAATTACCCACGCACCTATTCTGTCTAGGCCTTGAGTGTTCCACCAAGCCTTTGAGTCAGTGGAAAGGTCGTTAGAAAAGGAAGGAGAAGTGGTTAGAGAGAGAAGGGGAGACAATTCAGATGGTAATTGACATTTGTAGTTGGCCCAGGACCAACACATTAGGGACAATCTGATCATTGGGTTAGAATTTCTAATTCGCAAGCGCTAGAGTTTTGGAAGCCATATAATCTTATCCCATCCTAGGAGTTGTAGTTGGTGATTTTCTATTTGTACCAAGATAGGTTGATGTTCTAAGGAATGTGCTTGAGGTAGAAATTAGATTTGTGGCTCTCTATAATAGAGCTTAATGTGTGGGCACGAAAATCCACATTTGTTTTTGTGTCTAAACATTTCAGATTTGTTAATTCTAGGAGGTTTATGGCACCAAAAATATCTCATAATTTTTCTTTGGAAATGATCTAGGTCTGTAATGGGAACCTTGATAGGTAAGGATCTAAAATAATACAATATTATCGAGAGAATATGAATTTTGACTGAGTTTATTCAGATAGACCATGACATTTTAAACTTCTTCCATTTCTCTAGGTCGGTTGATAGTTCCTTAAAAATAGCCATATAATTGTTTTTGTAAAGGTCGGAGATATTTTGGGTAATTTTAATTCCTAAATAATTTATGTGAGCCTTGTGCCAAGTAAAGTTAAATTAGTTCTTTAAAGATTCCCGATCTGAGTTTGAAAGTTGGGATCCTAGCTCTTCAGTTTTATCTATATTGACTAGTAGGCCTGAAATGAATTTGAAATTGTTCAGAACTTCCATAAGGGTTGTGACAGAGGTGGTAGGGTTTGTTAACGTGCATAATAGATCATCAGCAAAGAGACAGCATTTGTAATCTTGGTTACCCAACGTCAAACCCTGGATATTGGGGGAGACACTAATCATTTGTGCCAATGGCTCCACAGCCAGGGCAAAATGTAAAGGAGAGAGGGGGCATCCCTGCCTTGTGCCCCTTTGGATGTTTAGGAGTGGATTCTTAGGGCCAGGTAATTTTGGTTTTGCCTTAGGGAAATTATAGTAGATTTTGAGGAGATTTATGAAGTTACCTTTGAAGCCAAATTCTGCTAAAACCGCATAGAGATATGGCCATTCAAAGGCTTTTTCTATATCTAATGCTAAGGTGCAAAGTGGGGGTTTTGAGTGATGAGCTAGGTGAAGTATGTTCATTACTCTCCTTATATTATCTCCAGCTTGTCTGTGTGGAATGAAGCTCACTTGATCTTTGTGGACAAGTTTAGGTAGAAAGCTAGAGATCCTATTCGTCATTATTTTAGCTTGTACTTTGATGTCTCCGTTTAGTAGGGAGACCGGGCGATAGTTTTTGACCTCTAACGGGTCTCTCCGTGCCTTGGGAAAAAAGACCAGATTTGCTTGATTTAGTTCTGGGGGTATCTGATTCCCTTGTAAAATGGCATTATATAATGTTCCTAAATGAGGTGCCAAGACGTCTATACATTGTTTATAATATAAACTAGCGACTTGCCTGTCAAAAATGACGGGGCAATAACATTTTAAGCCATGGGAATACTGTTGGACACACAATGTAAACCTTTTTGTACTCTGAGGACCTCCGGCTCTCATTATGAGCCTCACGCCGAGTACCTTCGGCGCTCATGGCGAGCCTCTCCTCTCGTCTACTTTTGCTCCTCTGAGCACCTTCGTCACTCATTAAAAAGAGAGATATATATTTATCTATATTTAGTTAATCCATAATGATTTAATAAGTTCTTGAATAAATTATTATACTTTACCTATTTTAATTAATATATCCAGCAATCAATAGCCTGAAGAGCTAACAATCTGTTTATATTTTCTGTCAGCATACAATGTACAGTTTGAGTGTTGGTGCCCTCATGATAAAGTGTAATGAATGTCCCAACTGTGCATTAGAAATTGGTTGTGTGCGCGAGGGAAATCCGTTGGTGTAGTTGTGTAAAGCTCCATTGTAGATTCGTAATGTTATTAACGTGTTACGGGGCTCGCAAGCATTTTCCGTCATTTGTAATAGTGTATTTTGTAGTTTGTTCGTTCCTGTGTGAAAGTGCTACCTGTTTGGCAGTGTTTTGCGCGGTCCGGGGTCGTGTAGCCTCATTTTAATTTTTTTCGCCCATTTTTTTTCTTGCTTAGGCGATTTTCATGTGGAGAAAGTCGTTGAAATCGCCTTAAATTCCCGTTCCACCTCACTGCCAGAGGTCCTGGCTGTTTCCCTGTGCTGTGGGTGATGTTTTTGTCTTATTTATTTGTTTTTCTTTGTGTGTGTTTTTTGTATTTTTGCGGTTTGGGCCGTTAACCTTGTATTTTTGCTATTTCGTATTTTTTTTCTCGAAGTCCCGTGTCTTGTATAGCTCCATTGTAGAGATTGTTAATGATATTAATGTGTTACGCGACTCGCAAGCATTTTCCGTCATTTGTAATAGTGTATTTTGTACCTCCTACGTGTGAAAGTGCAACTCGTTTGGCAGTGTTTTGCTCCGCCCGGGGTCATTTTTTTTTCTCGCTTAGGCGATTTTTGTGTGGTGAAAGGCGTCAAAATTTCCTTAAATTCGCGTTCCATCTCACTCCCAGACATCCTGGCTGTTCCCCCGTGCTGTGGGTGATATTTTTGTTGTATTTATTTTTATTTTCTTTGAGTTTTTTGTGTTTCTGGGATTTTCGTGGTTTGGCCGTTAACCTTGTATTTCTGCTTTCTCATATATATATATTTTTTTTCAAAGTCCTGCTTCTTGTATTTGTGTCACGCGTTTGTCAAGTGCTTGTAGGCTAATGCAATCACGCGTTTACTAAGTGTTTGGTGGCTAAGTCCTGCGTGTTTCATTGCCTTCACTGCTCGCCTCACTTCGCGAGATGAGCAGGCAATAAATGCATTCGGCGCTGATTGCCTTTGTGCTGCGAGTTTAATTTCCTTAACAGCTCACCTTAACAGCTCATTGACCTAAGTGGTATTCGTTAATGGCTCGCTTGCGAGGCTCGCAAGAGATGAGCACCGCACCACACAAAGCGTGACGACGTCTCGCAGTTTGACAATTATAATATGGGATTTACCTAATTTTAGAGATTTAATCGTGCCTTTGACTTCTTCTAAGGTTATTTCGGAATTAAGTATCTCTAAGTCTAAATTTTCCAAAGTGGGAAGGTTTAATCCATCTAAAAAGTTAGCTAGAAGGTCTTCATCCATTTGTGTGTGTGAAGTCTAGATGTCTTGGTAGAATTTAAGGAAAGTTTCCTGAATCTGGGCTTGGTTCATTGTAACTGAGCCTGTTGTTGTCCTTATCTGTGTAATTTTAGACTGTTAAATTTATTGGCCAAGAGGGGGCCGGGTTTGTTTGCTTGGGCAAAAAAATTGTTTTGGGTTTTTCTTAGGGCCTTCTCTGTTTGATCAGAGAGAATACTATCAAGTTCTAATCTAATAGTATCAATCCACTGACGAATTGGATGTGATTGATATTGCTGATTTTGTTTCTCAAGTTTAAGAAGTTCTGTTGTTAATGAGTTCTCATGTTTTCTTATTTTTTTTTTATAAGAAGAGGCCACGCGTATGCACGTGCCCCTAATAAATGCCTTTTGTGCTGTCCAAAGCCAGCCTATACTAGTGTGGGAGTTAGTGTTTATTTGAAAGTATTATTTGAGTTATTTTGTTATTTGGTCTTGTATAGTGGGGTTTGATAATATCATATCATTTATCCGCCACGTATTTGGCATATCTAAACTACGGTTTACATTTAGCACCAGAGATACTAAGCTGTGGTCCAACCAAGGGCAAGGGATAATATCTGAAGATTTAGTTTTTTCTAATAATGTAGCATCTATAAAGAGAGTGTCAATCCTGAAGTAGGATTTGTGAGTGGGCGAGTAAAACGTGTACTCCCTCTCCATTGGGTGGAGCTCCCTCCAGGCATCAACCAAGCTTAGTTTTAGCATGAGATTTTTAATTTGTTTAATTTTCCCAGGAAATCAATTAACACTCAATCCTTTGGACCTGTCAAAGTTTTGATTTAAAACCAGATTTAAATCTCCCCTATAATTATCCGTTTCTTGAGCGTCTAGTGTCTCTAGTAAATGTATGAGAGTTTTATGTGGAGTTGTGGTAGGGGTATAAATGGAAACCAAGGTAGTCGTAGTGCCTAATATAGTTCCTGTAAGGATAATGAAGCTGCCCTCTTTGTCTATTTTTTTGTGAATTATATTAATGCAATTTATAATCTCAATGGAGCAAATGTAGGGGTATCTGATATTGAAAGGGATGTGGGAGTACTTGTGGACAACCACCTAGGTAGCAGTGCTCAATGCCAAGCAGCAGTTGCAAAGGCAAGTAAAATATTAGCATGCATTAAGAAGGGTATAGAAGCAAGGAAAGCCGATATAATTGGGTCACTGTACAAATCCCTAGTACGCCCTTATTTGGAATATACAGTACAATTTTAGGCACCACTTCAATAAAAGGACATTTTAGAGTTGGAAACAGTACAGAGAAAGGCAACAACATTAATAAGGGTAATGGAAGGGCTAAGTTATGAAGAAAGAATAACCAAATTAAACATATTTTGCCTAGAAAAAAGGCATCTACGAGGGGATATGATTACCTTATTTAAATACATCCAGGGTCAATATAAGTCTTTGCCAAGTGAACTTTTTGTGCCATGAGATTTTCAACTGACAAGACGACATCCCTTGAGGTTAGAGGAAAAAAGATTTCGCCTTAAAGAAAGAAAAGGGTTCTTTATAGTAAGGGTGGCTAATTTGTGGAATTCTCTACCAAAGGAGATGGTGACAGTGAATTCGACAATTGGCAAAGTTTCAATGTTTTTTTTTTTTCTGTTTGCCTTTCTCTGGATCTGGATCAATTAACAATTATTAACAAATAGTCCACATATTAAAAGAGATCAGAAGAGATCTAAAAAGTTTGAACTTGATGGACTAACAGTATTTATTCAACCTCAAATTCTATGTAACTATGTAACTACTATGTACTGTGTTTGATTAGTGTAGTAGATCAGTTATTTATATAATTAGAATTAATTAATTAAGCTCCCCATCAGACACCCTGCCTGTACTTTACACAGAGGCCTTCACATTCATTTAATTACATAGACCCCTCTAACACCAACCGGCTGGATTCCCTGAGCTCTATCAGAAGTTCTAGTTAACATTCCTCAACATGATATCCAGGTGCCCCCCAAGTCACCCCAGAGCTCTCCCGGCAATAACTTGAAGAAATCCCTCCATTCTCTACCCATGTGCACTAACATAGGCCACCCCTCCACCCACTTTAATTCAAAACACTCCTTTAACCACAGTGCTCCAAGAGTACCCCTACTTTCATTTGAATAGGAGCCCAGCATCCAGTACTGCCACCCCCACAAACAAGGCGCCATTGCTGTCACTTTATTACTGTTATTATTATCCTTTAAACTAGCTACTTGCCCATCAAAAATCATGGGAAAAAATGTTAAGGCTGACAATGCTGTTTGCCACCCAATGTGAGCACCTTCACGCTCATCGCAAGCCCCGCACTAAGCACCTTTGGCGCTCATCACATGGCTCGCAATGAGCGCCTTTGGCACTCATTGCGAGTCTCTCCCCTGTCTACTTCCTCCCTTGTGTCTCATTTCCCCCTCCTCTCTCTCCCTTGTGGTGCATTTCCCCCCTCTTCTCCCTCCATGGTGTCTCCTTTCCTCCCGCCTCTCCCTCCCTTGTGTCTCTTTCTCCCCTCTCCCTCCCCTGTGTCTTCCCCCCCCCTCCCTCCCCTGTGTCTCTTTCCCCCCTCTCCCTCCCCTGTGTCTCTTTCCCCCCTCTCCCTCCCCATTGTCTATTTCCACCCCTCCCCTCTCCTGTGTCTTTTCCCCCCTTCTCCCCTGTGTCTCTTTCCCCTCCCCTTTGTCTCTTTTTACCCCCACCCTCCCATGTGGTCTCCCCCCTCTCCCTTCCCCTGTGACTCTCCCCCGATCTGACTCCTTCCCCCCTACCGTCCCCTATGTCTCTTTTCAGCCCCCCCCATATCTCTCTTCCCACCCCTCTCCCTCCCCTGTGTCTCTCTCCTCTCTCCCTCCCCTGTGTTACCAAAAAGAAAAAAGTAGTTACCAGAGTTAAGAGGGTGACTGGGGGAGTATTTTGAGTTGAGAGCAGAGATATAAGGAGCTGCATATTTTAGGGTCATGATTTTGCAACTTTATTCTACAGATTGAAAGAGGCTGTATACACTGAGAATTAAGTATGGAAGATGAGTCTAGCGGAGGTGTTCATTATGGATTAGGCTGGAGACAGACAAGTGATGTGGAGGCCAGCAAGGAGGCATTTGCGGTAGTAAAGTCGAGATATGATGAGAGAATAGATTAGACATTGAGTTGTATCTTGTGTAAGATAGTGGCAAATTGTGGAGATGTTTATAGGTGAAACTGATAAGATTCTTATTGATTGTATGTGAGAAATAAGAGGGCAGGGTCCAGTAGAACCCCAAGACAATAGGTCTGGATAGTGAGAGTGATGATGGCATTGTCAACAGTGAGAGATATTTGAGGAGAAGAAGCTGTAGTAGAGGGTGGGAAGATTAGGAGCACAATTTTTTAAATGCCGAGTTTGCGGACATCAAGGCTGTTGGCACCTCCTGCTAGTGGTGGATAGAGAATTCTGAGAGGTAGATTTGATTGTTATCTGCATATTGACGAACTGAAATCCAAAAGATTGTATTAGTGTACCAAGGGAGAATGTATAGATAGAGAAGAGGAGGGGGGCTAGGACTGTACCTTGGAGTATGACAATAGTCAGTGGACAAGGTGAAGAAGAGATGCCAGAGAAGGAGAAACTAAATGTACGATCTACCGTAGGTAGGATGTGAACCATGAGAGATCTGTGTCATGAATCCCAAGGGAGTGTAGAGTTTGGATTAGAAATGGATGGTCAATGGTATCAAAGGCAGCAGAGAGATCCATGAGAATTAGAGGTGAGCAGGTCATTAGTGATTTTTGTGAGGGCTGTTTCTGTAGAGTGTTCGCACTGGACACCAGATAGGAAGGGATCAAGAAGGGAGCTAAATTAAATAAATTGGGTAAATTGTAGACATGTTGCTCAAGCAGTTTTTAAATCAGGGGCAGTAGAGAGATAGGGCAATAGTTAGATGCAGAGTCAGATGAGGGATTTTTAAGACTGGGTACTGCTACTGCCCTAGAGCACAATTGCCCTATTACACCAAACCTCTATGCAGGATTTCCTAAAAACACAGGGAAGTGTAGATTTTAAATACGGCAGTCAATAAAGTGCTTTGTGTTGATGTAAGTTTGTGATGACAATTTAACACTTCTAGTCAGTGAAAACCTCCTTCCGCCATATACCTTAAAGTTGGAGGAGACCAGCAGGCATTGAATCGGAACTTTAAAATTATGGTAAATATTCAATACTGTCTTTTATATAATTAAATATGACTATGCCGCACACAGCAGTTATTCAGGATATACGCTGGTGATCATAATAATGTAACTCAACTGTGTATGTCAGTAATTGAATAATGCAACATTGTTCGAGAATATAAGTGTTCTTCTTCTGCTATTTTGGTATATAACAGGTAGAGAAAGATGAGAAAGTGACAAATACATTTTATCAAAAAAAATCTCACCTATCCTGTAAAAAACACCTTAGTTACAAAGTCCATCTACATTGCCCAATTCTGTGCTTCTTGTGTATTCAGTCACTTTAAGACCTCCTGTCCTGCTGCAGCAATGAAAATGATCCAGTGAGGGGCACAGGGGAGACCATTACAACCTGTAAGTACATTAGTTGCCCTATGCAGTCTTCCCTCGTTGCTTAGTCAAAATATAATCAGGTTCAATCATCATGGAAAGATCTGTGCATTATTTTACGCTCTATAAATAAATTACAATCATCTATTCCAAGTTATGTTTATTAAACAGAGTGCTATGTTTTATTTTTAAACGCCAGCTATTAATCTCTCTTTTCCAGTGGCAATGAAGAATCAATAGTTGAAATTAAAAACAAAAAAAACATGATTTACAGGGCTGGAAAAACAAATGGATTTATATAGAAAGAGTGAAACACTTTCCATACACAGAGCTCCCTCTGCTGGTTTATATTAATATCCAAAAGATATTAATACATTACAAACAATACACAGGAGTGTGGCTAAAATAATGCATGGTCTGAAAGACAAAAACGTATAAACAAAAACGTTGCTGTGTTAACAGAAATGTGACATAAAAATAAATGTTTCTTTGGTACATTATTGAATACCTTCTTTCTGTGGAAATGCAGTGTGCTTTCTTTTTTCAAATTAAGGTTTCCGAGCACAAAAACGTATTCAGAAGTTGTATTGCTTTTTGGGGCTTGCCCTCTGCTAGCCAAACAGAGGTATAGACTAAGTTATGCTCAGCCGTTGCACATAGACATTATTTCTGCATTTCTTCATCATTCATTAATAATTGCACTATAATCTATGCACACAAGTCTAAAGCTGTACCTAAATTATGGGCAGAGCTGGATGCCTTTAAATACTAACTCCACCATCATATTTCATGAATTGTTGAATTGCACATATCAGTTTAGTAATCGTTGGGCTATGACCAACACAAACAGATTTAAAGCTATGGATCATTTCATTATATTTCTGCATCTCATTACCATTCAGGCCATAAGCTATGCAAATACACATAAACACACATATATAGCAACATGAAGCTTGAATTCTTTAAAATTGGTTTCTTAATGTCTGTCTCCTTTTCGACATTGTTGTTATGTTTATATCGTAACTGTTAAATTGTGTTATGTTTTCATTTTATGTTTGTTTCCTAAATTGTCTTTCGTGCCTTGGAAAATATTAAGATTAAATATATGATGGATGATAGGCATTGGTGGATCTAGTGAATATAGGGTACTTTAACATGAGAGTTATACCTAGGAGTAAGCATGGAATAAGCAAACAGCACTTGGACTGATGATCCCTGGCACTTTACGCTCTAGGATGGTTTCCTGGCATACAGGGCACAAGCCAGAAAATGGGTAGCGGCCTCCAAATTCATACTATAAATGAGTGTCTTGGTTTCCAGTTCTAAAATATTTGGAGGTAAAGGCATGATATCCTCCATGCTCTAGTAATGATCTTTAGTTCAATATGTTGTAGAGTTGCAATCAAGAAAAGGTATCTCATAACAATCATGTCTGCTTCCATACATTAGCAGAGTCGGCTAAAATGAAGAATTTCTCTGAAAGTGCTTTAATGCCCATGACTTACATAGCTAAATGTTGTTTGTTGCAAACTTCACAAATGTGTAAAGTTTTTCTTATTTCAACTTCAATCTTTTCCAGGTATTAAATAAGATCTCTGGAATGCTGCTTCTGCCCTCCTTTTCCACCCCCTCTCCATTCCGATCATAACTCTAAGCACACACACACCCATCATCCAGCTCTCAGGTTGTTATCTAACAAATAAGGATCTTTTTTCTTGATATGTAGCAACTGCACTAAGTTGTCTTGAAACTGATTCATTTTTTGTCAAACAAATACTATTTTTTAAACAGAACTATGCCCTCCTATTGATATGATAAGGGCTCTAAGAGTACAGGAACATCATTACCTGTACTTAAAGAATTATATATATATGTATATATATATATATATATATATATATATATATATATATATATACATACAAGCGACTTGCACGTCAAAAAATGATGGTCAATAAAAGAAAGTGTAGAAATGCTGTTTGCCACACAATGTGAGTGTACTGTGTGCCTCAACTATATAGAACCCTCTAACACAGTAATGAACGCATGTAATAACACTATAAGTGCCATGAGGGTCATCCAGTATCCTCCTGACCCAAAGTGTAAGCACTCAACACATTTTAACCTGGTCTCTTATGGGGGTCTATCCAGACCCTCATAAGCCTCTATTTAACCCCATCAGTCCCATAAGGGTATATTATGACCATTATGGGCCTGTTACAACCCAACATTACCCACATAAGTGCCATGACGGTCCTCAAGGACCATCATGACACTAAGTATAAACACTACACTGCACTATACCCCCCAATAAAACATTAAATATCAAGTAAACACCCTCTACACTAACCTATTAACACCTACACTACCTACCTACACTACCTACCTACCCGCTAATAACCCCCCACCACTCTAATTACGGAAAACAAAAAAACTAAATTCACCAAAGATAAAAAATCTACATAACATAAAATAAAAAAATCTAAATAACAAAAAATAAAAAATCAACATTACAGAAAAAAAAAAAAATAAGTCACAAAAAAAAAGAACATTACAACACCCCCACTACAGAAAAAAAAAATTAAACACCTGAAAAGGAAATACATATAATACATACAATACAATACAATACAAATAAAATGAAATTCAATACAATACACCCCTATCTAATATACAATACATCCTATCTAATATACAATAAATACTATCTATCTAAAATACATCCTATCTATCTAATATACATCCCCCAATCTATCTAAATAAATACCACAATCTAATATACAATACATGCTATCTATATAAAATACATCGCCCTATCTAACATACAATATATGCTATCCCTATATAAAATAATCTAAGTCTAAGCTAAAATAAAATAATTAAGACCACTTACCTTTGCAGATGTCCCTTCAGATCAGCAACCTAGTGAAAAAAAAAATTAGTGCAACACATTTACAGAAAATAAATAAACAATCTAATTATTCTAAATATTTTACTCACCTTTCCAGCATGTCCCCCTTCCTTATTATTTTCTTCTTCTCCAGCGCGGCCCCTGTTAAAAAAAACATAACATTAGAACACATACATAAACATAAAACAAAATAAAATAAAATAAACATAATATACATTGTACTTACCTCCTCACAATGTCTCCGGCCTCCTCGTCTTCTGCCCCGGATGGGCCCTGGAACAATCCGCGCTGTAAAAGAAAAAATAGAACAAAAATTACAGAGATCCGCACTCGTGGATATTTCCGACGCTAATGAGCCTCCTACAGAGTTTTCTCAAAGAAAATTGGCAATGGAGGCTTCTGATTGGCTGAAAACGCTGTCTATCATATTCAGCCAATCAGAAGACTCCAATGTGTGAGCCAATGAGAAAGGGATACACCCCAAAATCCCACTCTGATTGGATAACGCACCAGTCAATCTTTATTTGAACCAATCAGAAGGCTTTATTGCCATCAGCCAATCACAATGGGATACACCCCCATGGGGTGATTGGCTGAAGACATCTGCGCCTTCTCATTGGCTATAATACTGATTGACATTGACAACAGCCAATAAAAAGGGCAAATGCCTTCAGCCAATCAGTACGTGGGGGTGTATCTGCGGGGGTGTATTCCATTGTGATTGGCTGAAAGGCATCTGCTGAAAGATTGACAGGTGCATTATCCAATCAGAGTGGGATTTTAGGGTGTATCCCTTTTTAATTGGCTCACACATTGGCGCCTTTTGATTTGTTGAATGTGATAGACAGCGGTTTCAACCAATCAGAAGGCGCCATTGCCTATTTTCTTCTGGAAAAGTCTCCGGGAGGCTCATTTGCTTCGGGAAGATCCGCGAGTGCGGATCTCCGTTATTTTTTGTTATTTATTTTTTTTGAGCGTGGTTTCAGGGCGGGGCAGGAGAGGAGGAGGCTGGAGACATCACAATGTACAATGTAGAATATCTTTATTTTATTATGTTTTATGCTTATGTATGTGGGGAGATGCATGGGCGGTGATGGGCCACGCCCTGGAAGGTGTTAGCGAGTGCAGCTAACAGGGCAATGGCGCCTACACCCACAGTGACCTAGCAATTGGATAAGCACGAGCACTGATGAGACGGATGTGCCGGTGTGCCGGTGACGAGGTCAGCCGTGTATGGGAGAGGCAAGAGGAGCTCTGAGGAAGGATTCCTGCGGCTGCCCAGCTGGGATGGTGGTAGGCGTGAGTCCCGGAGGCTGCTCGGGGTGATGCAGACTGGGGGAGAAAGCCATGCTGTACTAGCGGAGAGGGAGGAGAGGGTGAAGACATGGTGATCTGGAGCGGAGATCTCTCTGCTCCTTTCTTGCTATTTGCAGAGGCCACTGAGATAAGTCCCTCAACATCCCTTATATCTAGGAGGCATGATAACCGCCAGAAGGATGTAATCGGAGCTCTGGAGACCTTAAAGCTCAAGGAAAATTAAGAAAGCCGATCTTGGAGGTCAGTGAGTACCTGCCCTGAAGGTCAGTGAATACCTTCCCTGAGCCCTGAGCCTTGACTGCAAAGTGGTGAGTGTATGGCAAAGTTTTGGTTCCAAAGCACTCTGTGGCTGTGTTAGTCACGTTGGGATATATTGGGACACTGCCGCACAACTGATATACGGATTATAGTCCACTATTCCCCAGAAACTATTAAGAAATTTGATTAAATTCTGAGGACTGGTCCCTTTTCCATGAGTCCTTTGGGGATGAAAACTATCAACTAGGAACTGTAATAATCTGGCATATATATTAAGGGGGTTAACCCACCCAGACAAATGCTGTCAGCAGTTAAGACATCTGTTTGCTTTTTGACTATATTTGAATGAACTTTTGGATAGCATAACTATTTAAATCTGTCTAATTATCATAGCAAAAGTATGCAAAACGGTTACAAAGGTTCTTAGGTCCTTTTGATTTTGCTAACTACGAAAAGACTACTTATAAGGATTTTAGCTGAGTAGGGGTAAAGTGTGAACAGTTAACATATCCGTCTAAACTAGGGGGAGGAAGTGTGGAAAAAAGAGAGCCTACAGTAGGTCAAAAAAAAGGAAAAAAAAAAGAGAAAAAAAAGAGAAGAGAAGAGAGTAGTAAAGAAAGGAAAGAAAAAAGAGAGAAACATGAATAAGAAACAAGGCTGAGTAGTAAAAAAAAAATCGAAGGTGGATAAATTCCAACAAAATCCCATAACATCTATCTCATTCTTTTCTCCATCTAATAAAGTGAAAACTGCAGAGTCAATATACCCTGAGATTAATACTGAAGCCAATTTTTAAGTATGGCTCAATCTTCTCCTAATGATACACTTAGGTCAGAAGGGTCCAGTAAAGTGTCAGAATTAGAAGATAGTGTGGTGACACTGTCTGTTCTTAAAGGGCTTTTCCTTGAATTTAAAAACTCTATTATTTCTGACTTGACAGGAAAAATTGCTGAAAATGCAAAAGCAATAGGGATGGTCCAAGTAAAGTCAGATAATTTAGGAAAAGAGCTAAAAATAATAAGGGAGGAAATGCAAACCTTAAAAAATAACTATCAACGACTTGAAACAGAAGTAGGTCTCCTTAAAACTCGTAATACTAAATTGGATGACTACTCTAGAAGGAACAATATCAAAATTAGGGGTATTGGAGAAGAAGTTGGAAGTGTAGATTTAAGTAATTATGTAGCTACATTTTTGTCTACCATAGTTAAACCAAATTTTGATGTGTCTATTCTGATTGACAGAATATATTGTCTTCCACTTCCAAAATCTGCCCCTAAAGATTGCCCTAGAGATGTTATCCTGAAAATACATTTTGTTGCTTATAAAAAATTAATTATGAGATACTCGTTTGAAAAAAGATCATTTCCGTCGCCTTATGAAAACTTGCAGATTTTTCAGGACTTGTCAAGGGAAACTATTATGAAGCGAATGGAATTTAAAGATATAGCTAAAAGTTTAAGAACTAAAAACATCCAATATAAATGGGGTTTCCCCACGAAACTGATAGTCTTACTGGGCAATAAATCGGTAATAATTAACAACCATCAGGAAGGTGAAAAAATCCTGAAAGACCTGTAAATATGTTTTTTTTTCCTCTCTTCCTTCTCTCCCTTTCTTTCCCTTTCCATCTTTGTTTGTAAATCTTGATCGCCAAGAATTAATCTAGTGATTGGTATAAAGCTGATTTGGCATATGAGGATTGGTACTTTAGCCTATTGGATAATCAGGAGTATATAATTTGTTTGTTAAGCATAGAACAATTAATATTTAACTAATGAATCAAGAGTTTGCAATAATTTGCCACAAGTCTCAAACATTAAAAGTTGAATACACAACGCACTAAAAGGTAATAGTTTGGAAAAGCTGATTTAACACTACTGTATATTATTTTCTTTGCCACAGGTTTTAACACTGGGAAATAAAGTAGAAATTCAAAAACTGAATATATAGAGCCTAAAGATGTAATAGATTGATATAACACTTTAAATGAACTATAAGTTTCCAATATTTTGTAATTAATTGTAAATATTAAAGGTGAACACAAAACTTATTCAATTATATTAGTTTGAAAAGGTGTTTTTGACATTAAGTTACTTTAGTATCATAAGGTTTTGATCACATCAAAATAAAAAAGAAGATAAAAGTTGTTCACATAAACCTCTAAGACGGAATAGTTTTTTTTAGGATAAATTGAAAAGAAAATCACAGATTATTAAATGGGTATTAGGTTTAAATGTTATTATTTGATATCTTCTGATTGCTTGATGAGCTGAAGTTGAGAAGAAGAGGAAAGGGTTGTAAAATTGCAGAGGGGTATTAATCCCTTTAAAAATGGAGGTTCCCTCAATTCTTTGATATTTAGGGGGGGAGTTAATAACCGCTTTCGCACTTTTGGGAAGTGGGAGGGAGGGATAGAGAGGAAAATGGGTAACATAAATGAGAAAACACGTATCTTGTAAAAATTATTTGTAAGGGCTTTACATCCTGTTTTGGTCGCTGCTTGTTGCCACAGGTGTAATTCAGCCAGTGGATTTCCAAATTTTTAACTTATTGAAGTTCAACCTTTTCTATCCCCACGGTAAACCAATGTTGTTTTCTTTTTTGGTTTGTCCGGTGTGGTGATGGAGAATGATTCACCGGTAGTGAATGTATGGGTAACAATTGTAATTTGTGTGAATGTTGTAGTAGGCAGAAGGGTTTCGGAAGGGGGGTGGAGGAGGAGTGGGGGAAGAGCAAAGAGCCTTGGTGTAATGGGTCTTAGGTCATGATGATCCATACAGATAAGGACAAAGAAGGTAGACTGAGAATTTGTAGTCAGAATGTCCAGGGATTAAATTTGGGGGTGAAAAGACAGATGGTCTATAGATCGTTTGGATCTGGTTTAGCCGATGTGGTATGCCTTCAGGAGACCCACTGGCAGACAGGTAAGATCCCTTACTTTAAAATGAAAAATATAGGCTTGACTCTTAATTCTACTTACAAGAAAAAAGCCCGGGGAGTCTCCATACTTTTTAACCAAAAATTAATTCTGATGGAAGAAATTTCCATAATAGATCCCAATGGTCGTTATATAATATGGGGAGGTTTAATAAACAGTGAGAAATTTACAATAGTCAACATATATGCCCCAAACCAAAGGCAAATCAGCTTTCTCAATCGAATATTCAATTTGGTAAGGCGATACAGCTCTGGTGCACTCATTGTTTGTGGGGACTTTAATTTATGTGTGGACGCTGACTTAGATAGAAAGTCCCATAAAGGAACAATTTTAGATTCCCATGCTAAACAAAAAATGAATCTTTTTCATAATATCTTAATGAAATATCAAGTATATGACTCATGGCGAACGTTTCACCCCCAGGAAAGGGATTACTCCTTTTACTCCCATCGACATGATACGCATGTTAGATTGGACTATATACTTGTTAATAGTGTAACGCTAAAAAGAGTGATCAAAACAGAAATTGGACCAATACTGTGGTCAGACCACGGGATGGTCGCCATAAATATATCAATGAATCATATAGAAACAGTTAGACCACCATGGAAACTAAATATTTCTCTACTCCAGGAGCCACAAATAAAAGATCTTTTAAAAAAAAGAACTTAATAACTTTTTTAAAGTAAATAACTTGTCTGTTAAATCTAAAGACCTAATTTGGACTGCCCGTAAAGCCTCCATAAGGGGTCATCTGATTAGCTGGCAGGCTATGAAGAAAAAACTTAGAGGTTGACCTCTAGGGGACCTATATATTGATTTGACAAACTTAGATAGATCTAATAAAACCAGCTCAGATGATAAGATTGTAAAGAGAATGGAAGTAATAAGATCTCAGATTAAAAAAATAGAACAAGAACTGTTAGACAAATCCCTATGGTCATTGCAACAACGATTGTATCATATGGGAAACAAATCAGGGTGACTCCTTGCTAATAAACTGAAGAGTAAAACATCAAGTAAAAGAAAAGACATTTTAAAGTATAAAAATTAGATCTTTACAAAGCCTAGTGATATAGGAAATGCTTTTGGCCTTTTTTATCAAGACCTTTATAATTTGAGGGATGATAAAAACTTTATTAAACCATCTAAAGAAGAGATATTTACATTTTTGGATAATATTGATTTACTGAGAGTTTCGGATGACGATCTGGACATTTTAAACAAAGAAATAACTGATAAAGAAATTTCGGAAGCTATAGATGGCCTGAAGAACTTCTCCTCCCCTGGCCCAGATGGCTACAGAAATTGTTATTATAAACTCTGTAAGTCAGAAATTTTAATTCCTCTTAAGAATGCTTTGAATGAAATTAAGGTATCAGGTCGGGCACCCAAAGAAATGCTGGAGGTCTCTGTTATAACAATCCCCAAAGAAGAATATAAAGAACCATCATGTAAGGATTTCCGCCCGATATCCTTACTGAACACTGACATAAAAATGTAAGCAAAAATTCTAGCTACTAGGTTGAACGCAATCTTAGGGGAACTTATTTCTTTAGATCAAAAAGGTTTCATCCAAGGGAGGCAAGGATCTGACAATGTTAAAAGAATGATTAATTTGATCTCTTATGCCAAACGAAAGGGAGCTCCCACCGTGCTTTTATCATTAGATGCAGAAAAGGCTTTTGATAGAGTGGGGTGGGAGTTCCTAGAATTGCTGTTTGAGAGATATGGGCTGGGGGACTTTGGTTGGAAAGCCATTCGGGTCCTATACATTGCCCCCACTGCAAAGGTAGTGGGGTTAGGGTACAGCTCATTCAGCTTTGATATCTCGAATGGGACACGTCAAGGCTGTCCCCTTTCTCCTGCTATTTTTGCCATGTTTATTGAACCCTTAATAGTACTGATTGGGAAGGAGAAGGAGGTGCAAGGGATAAAGGAAAGGATCTATGGAACATAAAATATCAGCCTTTGCGGATGACATTCTTGTAGCATTGGAAGATCCGTTAGCTTCCCTTGGATCTCTGTTCCAACTGATAGATGATTATAGCAAAATATCAAACTTTAAGCTTAATCTTAGCAAATCAGAAGCCATGCCCATTAATATTTCTTCTGAAATATTACTTAAATTAAAGCATCGATTCCCTCTCAAATGGCAAAACTCTCTGAAACATTTGGGAATAATATTGGAAACAAATTTGAAGCAGACAATAATAATTAATTATAAACAAGTTTATAAAAATGTCATAGCAAAAATCAATGCATGGTCAGGCTTAAATATATCTTGGTCCGGCAGACTTATTGCCATAAAAATGGTAATATTACCAAAAATTACTTACATCTTACGCAATATCCCCTGCCGAATACCTACATATTTGCTAAACCAATTACAAAACAAAATTGCTAATTTCATTTATAAGGGAAAAAAAAAAAAGAATAATAAAATCGAGAATGGGAGGGAAATTTAAACATGGTGGCTTGGCTTATCCCTTACTTAAGGAATACCAGGATACTATATTAACGGCAAATATGTTGGAATGGTTAGAACCCACAAATGTTAATAACTGGGTCCAAATCGAACAAGAGCTAACAGGCTTAAATAATATTAAAATTCTCTTATTTCAAAAAAAGATTAATCTTAATTCTATGAAACAGGGTGAAGCTATGGTTAGAGGAAATGGGAATATATGGAACAAACTGAATGCTAAATATGATCTGATTCCGTTTCCTACGACCATTACCCCATTATTAGATCTAGTAAAATATATATTGAATCCCCCACTCTAGGGAAGATAGCGAAAGCAGGTTGTAACCTGCTGTTGGATCTGTTCCCTGGAAATACACTTTCATTGGAGAATTTAAAAATAAAAGCCCCTCAACTAAAGATTTCATGGTTAGAATATCTTACGTTGGAAAAAGCTCTGAAGAAGTCAGAGTTTTACTTGACCACATCAAGAGATTTAACTCAATTTGAAAAATTGATTATGGTAGAATCTAAAACTCACCTTATTTCAAAATGTTTTGAAATCATTAGAAGGCCACAAATGGAGCATAAGTCCAAGAGCATGCAGGACTGGGAGGGTGACTTGGGGCCTCATTTTATTATCGGCCGTAAAGCTTGAATTTATTTTTGAGTTTTTAGATTTCAGAGCTTCAAGATATGCGGCCGACCGTAAGGCTGCGATTACTTGCGGGGGTTCTGTTAACTCACGATTCTATTATACGGCCCCGCAAGGATCTCCCCTTACGGCCTGCCGCATATCTTGAAGCTCTGAAATCTAAAAACTCAAAAATAAATTCAAGCCTGCACTGTACAGCTCTGTAAATGCTAGGGATCATATTGGGGGACATGAGGATTAAAAGTAACCCACTCTCAAGCTTGCACATCAGCCCAAACCCGAGTTCAAATTAACTGTTTATTTTCCGGCTGCGGCGTGGGCGTGGGCGTGTCTGAGGTGCTCCAAGCCCTATGGACTTTTTACATGTATATTTTACGTATATTAAAAATAAATTATTTTACGGATTTGAGTATAGGGCAATTATGTGCTATTTTTGCTAACACCGAATATCACTTTATAGTCTTCTCAAAGTGCAGGATGGCTTTATTTGAGCTATTTTATGTGCTTAATTGGTGCTAGCGATACCTGTTTGCTGCAAGTAAGCTGCGGCTCGTTTTTAGCATTGCAGACAGGGTTCCCGGAGCAATAGAATCGCAACCCGGCTTTTCTTACGGCCGATTTCCTTGCGGCCGTTTTAGATCAAAGGCTTTCCTCCGGCGCGATCGGCCGCAAGAGATAGCAAGGCGCCGGCCGCAAGCCTGCCAGAGTCCCCGGCCGGAGGGGAATAGAATAGCCGGAAAGCTTGCGGCCGGTCCTTGCGGCCCCGCAGCGGCTGCGGACGATAATAGAATGAGGCCCTTGGAGTCTAATTGGACCGTAGAAGATTGGCATAGATTATATGCAATAACGGATAGATTTGTTAAAAATCCCTCCTATAGAGAACTCCATTTTAAAATCTGTAATAGGTGGCATTATACGCCGGTTAAGATGGCAATGATTAGTGGGTAAGACCATGAGTAATATTGTTGGCGCAATTGTAGCCAGATAGGTTCCTCCCTGCATATTTGGTGGCAATGCCCATATATTCAAAAATTCTGGGCGGAAGTTTTTGCCCAGTTGACAAAGATATGTGAGGTAGAGTTAAGTCCACACCCAGAAATAATTTTATTTAATATTTTTCCTTCACTGTTTTTTAAAGTTAAAGCTCTTATGCTGCAGGTTTTGATGGAGGCTATCAATGATTTTGCTACCAAGTGGAAGCAGAAATATGTCCCCTCTTGGAATGAGGTTAAAACGAAAGTGGATAAAAACCGTTTGCTCGAATCAAACTTTACCGACTTGGGGGTTATAAAAAAAAGCAGGCTTTCCTGGTCTCTATGGAATAAAGCTAGAACGATGCCATGTACTGTATTTTTGTGCTTCTTCCTGTAACATTTTTTTTTATTATTGAAATGAAAAGAAAAGGAAAAATTAGAAATCGAAGCATGATGAAGGAAAGGTCTCTTTACAAGTTGACGTAAAAATGTCTGATGTTAAACTGGCCAATTTGGGATAAAAATGTATTAACTATATAAGATTTTTTGTACAACCTGCGTAAAGCACGTGGCCCCAATACTTAGTTTTATTTCCTTTATTCAACTGCTAAGTTGTACATCTCACTTTGTCTGGTATATTGCTTTTCTTTTTCTGCTTGATGTGTAATTTTCCCAATGGATGGGTAGATGATATGTTTGTTTATGTATTGTATGTAATTTATACTTTTCTAAAATAATAAATAAAAAAATGTTTATGTATGTGTACTAATGTTATGTATTTTTTTTTTTAACCGGGGGGGTAGAATATTTAGAATAATTAGAATGTTTATTTATTTTCTGTAAATGTGTTGCACTAATTTTGTTTATTTTTTTTCCCTATGGTTGCTGATCTGAAGGGACATCTGCAAAGGTAAGTGGTCTTAATTATTTTATTTTAGCTTAGACTTAGATTATTTTATATAGACATAGGGCCTCATTCTATTATCGGCCGTAAATCGGCCGTAAGGCTGCGATTCCTTGCGAGGGTTCAGTTAACTCGCGATTCTATTATACGGCCCCGCAAGGATCTCCTCTTACGGCCGGCCGCATATCTTGGAACCGGCCGTAAACTGTGAAATATAAAAACTGAAAAATAAATTCAAGCCTGCACTGTACAGCTCTGTAAATGCTAGGGATCATATTGGGGGACATGAGGAATAAAAGGAACCCACTCTCAAGCTTGCACATCTGCCCAAACCCGAGTTCAAATTAACTGTTTATTTGCCGGCTGCGGCGGGGGTGTGTCTGAGGTGCTCCAAGCACTCTGGACTTTTTACATGTATATTTTACGGATATTAAAAATGAAATATTTTACGGATTTGAGTACAGGATAATTATGTGCTATTTTTTCTAACACCTAAAATCCCTTTATAGTCTTCTCAAAGTGCAGGATGGCTTTATTTGAGCTATTTTATGTGCTTAATTGGTGCTAGCGAGACCTTTTTCCTGCAAGTAACTGCGGCTCGCTTTTAGCCTTGCAGAGAGGGTTCCCGGAGCAATTGAATTGCAAATCTCTTGCGGCCGTTTTAGATCAAAGGCTTTCCTCCGGCGCGAGCGGCCGCAAGAGATAGCAAGGCACCGGCCGCAAGCCTGCCGGAATCCCCGGCCGTAAGGGAATAGAATAGCAGAATAGCTTGCGGCCGGTCCTTGCGGCCCCGCAGCGGCTGCGGCCGATAATAGAATGAGGCCCATAGCATTTATTGTACGTTACATAGGGTGATGTATTTTATATAGATAGCATGTATTGTATATTAGATTGTGGTATTTATTTAGATAGATTGGGGGATTTATATTAGATAGATAGGATATATTTTAGATACATAGGGCCTCATTCTATTATCGGCCGCAGCCGTTGCGGGGCCGCAAGGACCGGCCGCAAGCTATTCGGCTATTCTATTCCCTTACGGCCGGGGATTCCGGCAGGCTTGCGGCCGGTGCCTTGCTATCTCTTGCGGCCGATCGCGCCGGAGGAAAGCCTTTGATCTAAAACGGCCGCAAGAGATTTGCAATTCAATTGCTCCGGGAAACCTCTCTGCAAGGCTAAAAACGAGCCGCAGTTACTTGCAGTAAAAAGGTCTCGCTAGCACCAATTAAGCACATAAAATAGCTCAAATAAAGCCATCCTGCACTTTGAGAAGACTATAAAGTGATTTTAGGTGTTAGAAAAAATAGCACATAATTATCCTGTACTCAAATCCGTAAAATATTTAATTTTTAATATCCGTAAAATATCCATGTAAAAAGTCCAGAGTGCTTGGAGCACCTCAGACACACCCCCGCCGCAGCCGGCAAATAAACAGTTAATTTGAACTCGGGTTTGGGCTGATGTGCAAGCTTGAGAGGGGGTTACTTTTAATCCTCATGTCCCCCAATATGATCCCTAGCATTTACAGAGCTGTACAGTGCAGGCTTGAATTTATTTTTCAGTTTTTATATTTCACAGATTACGGCCGGTTCCAAGATATGCGGCCGGCCGTAAAAGGAGATCCTTGCGGGGCCGTATAATAGAATCGCGAGTAAACTGAACCCCCGCAAGGAATCGCAGCCTTACGGCCGATTTACGGCCGATAATAGAATGAGGCCCATAGTATTTATTGTATTTTAGATAGATTGGGTGATGTATATTAGATAGATAGGATGTATTGTATATTAGATAGATTGGATGATGTATATTAGATAGATAGGATGTATTGTATATTAGATTGGGGGGTATTGTATTGTATTTCATTTTATTTGTATTGTATGTATTGTATGGTATGTATTATATGTATTTCCTTTTCAGGTGTGTAATTGTATTTTGTTCTGTAGTGGGGGGGGGCTGTAATGTATTTTTTTATTTTCTGCAATATTCATTTTTTTTTGTGACTTAGGTTTTTTCATTTTCTGTAATGTAGATTTTTATTTTCTGGTGATTTAGTTTTTTTTATTTATGTAATGTAGATTTTTTATTTTTGGTGACTTCAGTTTTTTGTTTTCTGTAATTAGAGTGGTGGGCGGGTTATTAGAGTGTAGGTAGGTAGTGTAGAAAGTTAGTGTAGGTGTTAATGTTAATTTAATGTTTTATTGGGGGGTATAGTGCAGTGTAGTGATTATACTTAGTGTCATGATGGTCCTTGAAGACCGTCATGGCACTTATGTGGTTAATGTTGGGTTGTAACAGGCCCATAATGGTCATAATATACCTTTATGGGACTGACGGGGTTAAATAGAGGCCTTTGAGGATCCCTATTGACCCCCATGGGTGACAGGGTTAAATACATGTATTATGGGGGTCTGTACTGACCCCCATGAGTGAGTGGGTTAATTAAGTGCTTATGAGGGTCTGTATTGAACCCCATAAGTGACAGGGTTAATGAAGGGCTTATGGGGGTCTGTATTGAAACCCCATGAGTGACAAGGTTAATTAAGGGCTTATGGGGGTCTATATGGACCCCCATGAGTGACAAGGTTAATGAAGTGCTAATGGAAGGCTGTATTGACCCTCATGAGTGATGGGGATAATTAAGGGTTTATGCGGGTCTGTATTGACCCCCATGAGTGCCAGGGTTATTTATGGGCTTATGGGGGTCTTTATTGACCCCCCATGATTGACAGGGTTAATTATGGGTTTATGGGGGTCTGTATTGACCCCCATGAGTGACAGGGTTAATTATGGGTTTATGGGAATCTGTATTGACCCCCATGAGTGAAAGGGTTAATTATAGGTTTATGGGGGTCTGACTTGACCCTCATGAGTGACGGGGTTAATTAAGTGCTTATGGCATTTGGCGCTCATTGCCTAAATGCTACGGGCAATAATATATAATATAATCACATTTATAGTTGTCATAAGTGCGGGTTGTCCAAAGATGTTGCTAACGTTGCGGCCCTCGTGAAGCGGACCACGCAAAATTTTACGGACTTACACGAAACGCCCGAAACCCGCAAATATGAAAACACTAGCGACTTGCCTGTCAAAAAATGATGGTCAATAAAAGAAAGTGTTGAAATGCTGTTTGTCACACAATGTGAGTGTAGTGTGTGCCTCAACTATATAGGCCCCTCTAAAAAACTAATGAACGCATGTAATAACACTATAAGTGCCATGAGGGTCATCCAGGACCCTCATGACCGAAAGTGTAAGCACTACACCATTTTAACCCGGTCACTTATGGGGGTCTATCCAGACCCTCATAAGCCTCTATTTTAACCCCATCAGTCCCATAAGGGTATATTATGACCATTATGGGCCTGTTACAACCCAACATTAACCACATAAGTGCCATGACGGTCCTCAAGGACCATCATGACACTAACTACAAACACTACACTATAACCCCCAATAAACCATTTAATCTAAACTAACCGCCCTCTTCACTAATCTATTAACACCTACACTACCTACCCCCTAATAAACCTCCCCACCACTCTAATTACAAAAAATAAAAAAACCTACCTTACAAAAAATAAAAACCTACAGTACAGAAAAAAAGAACCCTACAGTACAGAAAAAAAAATACATTACAACCCCCCCCCCACTACAGAAAATAAAAAAATTACACACCTGAAAAGGAAAGACAGATATACACAATACAATACATACATATAATACATTACATATATTACAAACAATATATTACATTACATATATTACATATAATATATTACATATAATACATTACATACATTACATTACATATATTACATATAATATATTACATATAATATATTACATATAATACATTACATACATTACATATAATATATTACATATAATATATTACATATAATACATTACATACAATACATTACATATAATATATTACATATATTACATATAATACATTACATATAATACATTACATACAATACATTACATTCATTACATATAATATATTACATATAATATATTACATATAAAACAAATCAAATACCCCCTATCTATCTAACATACAATCTATTTAATATAAAATAAATCCTAACTATATCAAATACATCCCCCTATCTATCTAATATACAATAAATCCTAACTACATACACAGACCCTTATTCTAAGCTAAAATAAAATAATTACAGTCCTAACTACATACACAGACCCTAATTCTAAGCTAAAATAAAATAATTACAGTCCTAACTACACAGACCCTAATTCTAAGCTATAATAAAATAATTAAGACCACTTACCTTTAAGATGTTGCTTCAGATCACTAGCCTAGGGGTAAAAAAAAAAAAAATAATTAGTACAAAACATTAACATGAAATAAATAAACATTATATACATTCTAAATATTCTACTCACCTTTCCAGCATGTCCCATCATTGTTCATCTCTTCCGGCGCGGCCCTGTTAAAAAAAACACAATACATTAATACATTAATACAATATACAAACAAGAAATAAAATAAACATATAAACATCTAAATATACACTTAACTTATCTTCCCGCGATGTCCACGGCCTCCTTCCCTTCAGCCCCGGAACCATCCTCACTCTAAAAAAAATAAAAATAAATAACTAACGGACCTTCCCGACGCTAACGAGCCTCCCGGAGTCTTTTCCGGGAGGAAATTTGCAATGGCGGCTTGTGATTGGCTGAAAAAGCTGTCTATCAATTTCAGCCAATCAGAAGTCGTCAATGTGTGAGCCAATCAGGATGGGATACACCCCAATATCCCACCCTGATTGGCTAAAACACTTGTCTATCTTTATCGGAACCAATCACAAGGCTCAGATGCCTTCAGCCAATCACTATGGGATACACCCCCACGGAATGATTGGTAGAAGACATCTGCGCATCCTGATTGGCTCATACATTGACGACTTTTGATTGTCTGACAGCTTTTTCAGCCAATCACAAGCCGCCAATGCCAATTTCCTCCCGGAAAAGACTCCGGGAGGCTCATTAGCGTCGGGGAGGTCTGCGAGTGCAGATCTCCGTTAGTTTATTTATTTTTATTTTTTTAGAGCGCGGATGGTTCCGGGGCCCAGCCGGGGCTGAAGGGGAGGAGGCCGGGGACATCGCGGGAAGGTAAGTTAAATGGATATTTAGATGTTTATATGTTTATTTTATTTCTTGTTTGTATATTGTATTAATGTATTAATGTATGGTGTTTTTTTTAACAGGGCCGCGCCGGAAGAGCTGAACAATGACGGAACATGCTGGAAAGGTGAGTAGAATATTTAGAATGTATATAATGTTGATTTATTTCATGGTAATGTTTTGTACTAATTATTTTGTTTTTTTTTACCCCTAGGTTAGTGATCTGAAGCAACATCTTAAAGGTAAGTGGTCTTAATTATTTTATTTTAGCTTAGAATTAGGGTCTGTGTAGTTAGGACTGTAATTATTTTATTTTATCTTAGAATTATGGTCTGTGTATGTAGTTAGGACTGTAATTATTTTATTTTAGCTTATAATAAGGGTCTGTGTATGTAGTTAGGATTTATTGTATATTAGATAGATAGGGGGATGTATTTGATATAGTTAGGATTTATTTTATATTAAATAGATTGTATGTTAGATAGATAGGGGGTATTTGATTTGTATTATATGTAATATATGTAATGTAATATATGTAATGTAATATATGTAATGTATTATATGTAATATATTATATGTAATATATTATATGTAATATATTATATGTAATGTATGTAATGTATTATATGTATGTATGTATTGTATTGTGTATATCTGTCTTTCCTTTTCAGGTGTGTAATTTTTTTATTTTCTGTAGTGGGGGGGGGGTTGTAATGTATTTTTTTTCTGTACTGTAGGTTTTTTTTTCAGGAACTGCAGGTTTTTTTTTCTGTACTGTATGTTTTTTTATTTTTGTAAGGTAGGTTTTTTATTTTTTGTAATTAGAGTGGGGGGGATGTTTATTAGGGGGTAGGTAGTGTAGGTAGGTAGTGTAAGTGTTAATAGATTAGTGAAGAGGGGGGTTAGTTTAGATTAAATGGTTTATTGGGGGTTATAGTGTAGTGTTTGTAGTTAGTGTCATGATGGTCCTTGAGGACCGTCATGGCACTTATGTGGTTAATGTTGGGTCGTAACAGGTCTATAATGGTCATAATATACCCTTGTGGGACTGATGGGTTAATTAAGGCCTTATGGGGGTCTGTATTGACCACCATGAGTGACAGGGTTAATTAAGGCCGTATGGGGGTCTGTATTGCCCACCATGAGTGACAGGGTTAATTAAGGCCTTATGGGGGTCTGTATTGACCACCATTAGTGACAGGGTTAATTAAGGCCTTATGGGGGTCTGTATTGACCACCATGAGTGACAGGGTTAATTAAGGCCTTATGGGGGTCTGTATTGACCACCATGAGTGACAGGGTTAATTAAGGCCTTATGGGGGTCTGTATTGACCACCATGAGTGAGGGGGTTAATTAAGGCCTTATGGGGGTCTGTATTGACCTTCATGAGTGACAGGGTTAATTAAGGCCATATGGGGGTCTGTATTGACCTTCATGAGTTATAGGGTTAATTATAGTAGCCTGGGGTTAATATTTTTAGTGCAAGTCCTTTAAGGACCCGCAAGGCGGGAAATTTAAAATTGAAATGCAGCAGGGTCAAGATCGGTGCCGATCGGTGCCGATCGGGGACCCCCGCTGCAGGGGTCCCTATGGACCCCTGCGGCAAGGGGTTTATATGGGGACACTTTGGGGTTCCCGATGGGGACCCCCAGCATAGAAAGGGGTTAATTGTAGGTGCCACGGCCGGGATTGGGTAATAGTGTGCCGCGGCCCCTTTAGGGAGCCGCGGCAGGGAATTTAAAACTTTTAAATGCAGCGGGGGCCTGATCTTTGCAGATCGGGGACCCCCCCCCCCGCAAGGGGTTAATGTGGGGACACTTGGGGGGTCCCGATGGGGACCCCCTGCATAAAGTGGGGTTAATTTTAGGTGCCACAGCCGGGGTTGCGTAATAGTGTGCCGCGAGCCCTTTAAGGAGCCGCTGCGGGGAATTTAAAAATATTAAATGCAGCGGGGGCCTTATCGGTGCCAATCGGGGACCCCCGCTGCAAGGGGTTAATGTGTGGGGGCTGCGGGGGTCCCTATGGTCCCCTGCATCAAGGTGTTAATGTGCGGACACTTCGAGGGTCCCGATGGGGACCCCCGCATAGAGGAGGGGTTAATTTTAGGTGCCGGGGGGTAGTTGGATTACCTCCCACGGCAGGGCTTATGTTGGGGACTGCCGCGGAGGTCCCGTTTAGGACCCCCGCAGCAATTGAGGAGGAGTGGGAGCCTGTGATATCATATCGCAGGCTGTCACTTCTCATGTACATTGACGCAGTGTTGATACGTACGGCCCTGCTGCGTAGCTCATACGTTGCTCACAGCAGGGCTAATTTAATAGCATTGTAAATTAGAGAAACTTTTCAGTACGTTGGGCTTAAGTAGAAGCCTCTTATTTACGAGGCTGGAATTTAATATGGCCCTTAATGTTTTATTTGGGGGGGTATAGTGCAGTGTAGTGTTTATACTTCGTGTCATGATGGTCCTTGAGGACCGTCATGGCACTTAAAGTATGTGGTTAATGTTGGGTTGTAGCAGGCCCATAATGGTCTTAATATACCATTATGGGACTGACGTGGTTAAATAGAGGCTTATGAGGATCTGTATGGACCCCCATGAGTGACAGGGTTAATTAGGGGTTTATGGGGGTCTGTATTGACCCCCATGAGTGAGGGGGTTAATTAAGGCCTTAAGGGGGTCTATTTTGACCCCCATGAGTGAAAGGGTAATTAAGTGCTTATGGGGGGCTTTATTGACCCTTCTGAGTGATGGGGTTAATTAAGGGTTTATGGTGGTCTGTATTGACCCCCATGAGTGACAGGGTTAATTATATGTATTATGGTGGTCTGTATTGACCTCCATGAGTGACAGAGTTAATTAGGAGTGTATGGGGGTCTGTATTGCCCCCCATGAGTGAGGTTGTTAATTAAGTGCTTATGGGGGTCTATTTTGACCCCTATGAGTGACAGGGTTAATAAAGGGCTTATGGGGGTCTATATTGACCCCCATGAGTGACAGGGTTAATGAAGGCTTTATGGGGGTCTGTATTGACCCCCATGAGTGAGGGGTTTAATTAAGTGTTCATGGGGGTCTGTATTGACACCCATGAGTGACAGGGTTAATGAAGGGCTTATGGGGGTCTATATTGACCCCCATGAGTGACAGGGTTAATGAAGGGCTTATGGGGGTCTATATTGACCCCTATGAGTGACGGGGTTAATGAAGGGCTTATGGGGGTCTATATTGACCACCATGAGTGACAGAGTTAATTAAGGACTTATGAGGGTCAATATTGACCCACATGAGTGAGGGGGTTAACTAAGTGCTTATGGGGGTCTATATTGACCCTCATGAGTGACGGGGTTAATGAGGGGCTTATGGGGGTCTGTATTGACCCCCATGAGTGACAGGGTTAATGAAGGGCTTATAGGGGTCTATATTGACCCCCATGAGTGAGGGGGTTAATTCATTCAAAATTCCTGCGTTATGGGTCCTTAAAGGACCGTAAAGGTCCTTAAAGGACCCATTATAAAAATATATACACTATCACGCATGGGGCTCTATATAGAGCCCCATCAACCATTAATTAACCCTGTCACTCATGGGGGTCAATACAGACCCCCATAAGCCCTTCATTAACCCAGTCACTCATGGGGGTCAATACAGACATGCTCACAACTATATATGTGATTAAAAAGACAATAAATACACACAACAAATACATAAAAAGCTTACCTACAGCAAGGGGGGCTACCGAGGACCTCCAAAAGTTAAGTTACAGCTCATGAGACACAATTTTACATGAGACACAAAACTATTAGCAGGAAAATGGAGGCTGGAACGCAAATTTAACGCTGGAACACAAATAGTGCATGCATATTGCGTTCTAACGGTTTCAAGCACCTAAAAGTTTATAAATACTGATCACTTTCCAGAAAATTCTACATTTCTCCTCAGGTGATGAACAGTGTGACTGGATAATTCACTGCTGCCGTTACTTGAGAAGAAAGTTACTTCAGAATTTACAACTTCACAATCTGCAAATTCAAACTGAGAGGCAAGCTATAATATATTTAATTTATTAAGAATGACCCCCCCCCAAAAAAAATTAAAAAATGAAACAGTTCAAACATTCCCAACCAAGATGTCATTCATGTATAGTGACATGTCAAATGCACATATATGTGTATAGGCCCTACAACAAGCTCATCTTAACTCAAACTAATGAAACAAGTATATTCAAGTGACATTAATTCACAGTAAATAATGGCCAACAAAAAAAAACTACACCCATACATATTTAACCTGCAGCTCAATCTTTCCCTTTTTTTCACTATTCAAACAGACTCTGCATCAACAGCGTCACTCAAGAATTTGCAGCGTGGACTGTGAAATGGAATTACTTTTCAACAACAGAAAGAAAGAAGAAGAGGTAAGAGACAAAAATACATTACATGCAGAAAAAGACTATGGGCCCTATTAAATTATCCCACGTAGTTCTCTCGGTGCTCGCAAAAGGCAGTTTTTCTGCTGTTTGCGAGTACCGAATCTCTCGCAGCCTACTTCGCGATATGACTACGAAAAAATGGCCGAGAATAGGCTACGAGAGAGCTACGTAGTCACACGCAGCCTTAAATCTACGCATGATTCTCGCATATCTTAAGAATCCCTACGGGCACAAAAAAAGAGCGCAAGGGATCCAAAAGCCTCTACGTGCTGCCTCGGAGCAGCCCGAGACAGCAGTGTGAGGCTCCCCCCTGAACCCTATACACATCCCCATGCTGCAGGGGTCTCTATCGGGACTCCTGCAGCACCCCCACATTAACCCCTTGCAGCGGGGGTCCCCGATCGGCACCGATCAGGCCCCCGCTGCATTTAAAACTTTTAAATTCCCCGCCGCTGCTCCTTAAAGGGGCCGCGGCACACTAATTGCCAATCCTGGCCGCGGGCCATAAATGAACCCCCCTCTATGCTGGGGGTACCCATCGGGACCCCCGAAGTGTCCCCACATAAACCCATTGCAGTGGGGGTCCCCGATCTGCATAGATCAGGCCCCCCGCTGCATTTAAAACTTTTAAATTCCCCGCCGCGGCTCCTTAAAGGGGCCGCGGCACACTAATTGCCAATCCTGGCCGCGGCCCAAAAAATTAACCCCCCTCTATGCTGCGGGTCCCCATCGGGACCCCCGAAGTGTCCCCACATAAACCCAATGTAGGGGGGGTCCCCGATCTGCATAGATCAGCCCCCCCGCTGCATTTAAAACTTTTAAATTCCCCGCCGCGGCTCCTTAAAGGGGCCGCGGCACACTAATTGCCAATCACGGCCGCGGCACCTACAATTAACCCCCCTCTATGCTGGGGGTCTCCATCGGGACCCCCGAAGTGTCCCCATATAAACCCCCTGCAGCGGGGGTCCCCGATCGGCACCGATCGTGACCCTGCTGCATTTAAATTTTAAATTTCCCGCCTCGCGGGTCCTTAAAGAACCGTTAAGGTCCTGAAAGGACTCGCACTAAAAATATTAACCCCAGGCAACTATAATTAACCCTATAACTCATGGTGGTCAATACAGACCCCCATAAGGCTTTAATTACCCCATTAACTCATGGTGGTCAATACAGACTCCCCTAAGGCCTTAATTACCCCATTAACTCATGGTAGTCAATACAGACCCCCATAAGGCCTTAATTAACCCATTAACTGAGTTATAGGGTTAATTAAGGCCTTATGGGGGTCTGTATTGACCACCATGAGTTAATGGGGTAATTAAGGCCTTATGGGGGTCTGTATTGACCGCCATGAGTTAATGGGTTAATTAAGGCCTTATGGGGGTCTGTATTGACCACAATGAGTTAATGGGTTAATTAAGGCCGTATGGGGGTCTGTATTGACCACCATGAGTTAATGGGGTAATTAAGGCCTTATGGGGGTCTGTATTGACCACCATGAGTTAATGGGTTAATTAAGGCCTTATGGGGGTCTGTATTGACCACCATGAGTTAATGGGGTAATTAAGGCCTTATGGGGGTCTGTATTGACCACCATGAGTTAATGGGTTAATTAAGGCCTTATGGGGGTCTGTATTGACCACCATGAGTTAATGGGTTAATTAAGGCCTTATGGGGGTCTGTATTGACCACCATGAGTTAATGGGTTAATTAAGGCCTTATGGGGGTCTGTATTGACCACCATGAGTTAATGGGGTAATTAAGGCCTTATGGGGGTCTGTATTGACCACCATGAGTTAATGGGTTAATTAAGGCCTTATGGGGGTCTGTATTGACCACCATGAGTTAATGGGCTAATTAAGGCCTTATGGGGGTCTGTATTGACCACCATGAGTTAATGGGTCTATTAAGGCCTTATGGGGGTCTGTATTGACCACCATGAGTTAATGGGGTAATTAAGGCCTTATGGGGGTCTGTATTGACCACCATGCGTTATAGGGTTAATTATTGTTGCCTGGGGTTAATATTTTTAGGACCTTTACACTGCCGATCGGGGACCCCCGCTGCAGGGGGTTTATATGGGGACACTTCGGGGGTCCCGATGGGGACCGCCAGCATAGAGGGGGGTTAATTGTAGGTGCCGCGGCCGGGATTGGGTAATAGTGTGCCGCGGACCCTTTAAGGAGCCGCGGCGGGTAATTTTAAACTTTTAAATGCAGCGGGGGGCCTGATCTATGCAGATCGGGGACCCCCCATGCAAGGGGTTAATGTGGGGACACTTGGAGGGTCCCGATGGGGACCCCCAGCATAGAGGGGGGTTAATTTTAGGTGCCGCGGCCGGGGTTGCGTAATAGTGTGCCGCAGGCCCTTTAAGGAGCCGCGGCGGGGAATTTAAAAGTATTAAATGCAGCGGGGGCCTGATCGGTGCCGATCGGGGACCCCCACTGCAAGGAGTTAATGTGTGGGGGCTGCGGGGGTCCCTATGGACCCCTGCAGCAAGGTGTTAATGTGAGGACACTTCGGGGGTCCCAAAGGGGACCCCCGCATAGAGGGGGGTTAATTTTAGCTGCCGGGTGGGTATTTGAAGTACCCCCCACGGCAGGGCTTATGTGGGGGACTGCCGCGGAAGTCCCGTTTAGGACCCCCGCAGCAATTGATGAGGAGTGGGAGCCTGCAATATTATATCGCAGGCTGTCACTCCTCATGTACATTTACGCAGTGTAGAACCGTACGGCCCTGCTGCGTAGCTCATACGTTGCTCGCAGCAGGGCTAATTTAATAGCATTGTAAGTTAGAGGAACTTTGCAGTACGTAGTGCTTAAGTAGAAGCCTCTTATTCACGAGGCTGGAATTTAATAGGGCCCTATGCTTTGCCAAAACCAAAACAAGGAATATACAATTAACCATTTTCCTTTCTCTTTCAGACACTACAAGAAGACTACTGGATTTACATTGGCAGTAGGGTCCCCGCTGTCATTCATACAACAAAAAGACTTCAATCAAGGTATAGTATAACAAGTCAAAAAAAATACACAATCCCATGTTTACTGACCACCAATATCACAAGTCCAACACTAAAATTAAAGCCTCTATACAAATTACAGCAAAACAAGAACACCACAGTTCAAGAAACTTGACAAACACATATACAATTTACTAAAAAACACACTTCCATTTGAAAAATAATTGTTAACACAATGCATTACTAAAATATAGGTGGAGGACACAAAACAGGATAGCATACCAAACATTAGCAACATACATAAAAAAATGATATTGTTCCTGTTTACTCTACAAGAACCTCTAACCATCACCCAGAAGCCAAATGCAGCATCCCAAAAGTGGTGGACACAAAACAGGATAGTACACAAAATACACACAACATATAGAAAACTAAATTCACATTTCTGCTTAGTCTCCAACAACCTCTAACCCTCACAAAGAAGCCAAATTAAGCATACCAAAAGTGGTGGACACAAAACAGGATAGTACAAAAAATACCCACAACATATAGAAAAATAACTTCACATTCCTGTTTACTGTACAACAACCTCTAACCCTGACAAAGAAGCCAAATTAAGCATAACAAAAGTAGTAGACACAAAACAGGATAGTACAAAATATACACACAACATATACAAAAATAACTTCACATTCCTGTTTACTCTCCAACGACCTCTAACCCTCACAAAGAAGCCAAATTAAGCATAACAAAAGTGGGGAACGCTAAAGAGGATAGTACTGCAAATACTTCCAACATACAGAAAATACAATTCACAGTCATGTTTACTCTACAACAACCTTAAACCCTCAGCCACTAACCAAATACAGCATCCCAAAACTGGTGCACACAAAACAGAAAAGTCCAATAAACATTCCTAACATATACTAAATAGAAATAACATTAATAATTACTGTACTAAAAAATAGAACTGTAACTGACAACTAAAATCAAACAATTTTCAAGTGGCGCACAAAAAACACCATAGCTTAACAAATCAGGATAACAGATACAATCTAAAAAAAATACTAAATACTATTTCATGCCCAACAAACTACTACAGTAAAAGAATAATACAATTACAACAGTAGTCTACACAAAACACCATACTAATGAATTACAGCCAGCGCTGTACGCTTTCTCACACATTCTCAAATCAATACTATTTTACACACAAGAAACAAAACTAATAGCACAACACATTGCTTTCAAAATACATAAACCATGCTATTCATGAAAAATAAATTACAATCAAATAACATTTTTCTATTTCCTTTACAACAGACACTGCGTGAAGACTCTCGGACAAAGATTTCCATCAGTGGATCCAGGGATATTCATCTTCAAATCACACTTCTAACAAGGTACAGTATAACAAGTAAAAAAAGAGAAAACAAAATGAACATTTTTGCTGTACAGCAATGTCAAGAGAAAAAATAAAATAAAACAACAACACACCAACAACAGTAAGCCCCACAAATCACCATCCTTCAACAAATATTACTGACACTTTTCTAATTTATCTACTAATTACCTTTTACCTACAACAACCTTTAACAGTAAACCCTAACTTCAATCTAGCAAACAAAATGGGCCAAAGATAAAACAGCATAGTACAACAAATAGTTAAAACACATCAAAAATTCTACTCTAAATTCTCTCTTCAGCGCCCCAACCTACAACATTAAGCCCAAAACCTAAATAGCATACTACCACAAATACTACTAACAGCTACCAAACAACAATACCTTCTTTTCACACACACACCATATAAGCCTACAACTAAAATATAAGTCTACTATTTCAACAATCACCTACAGTACAAATTTAAACAACAATATATTACTACAATTTTGGGCAATCTACTATGCCTGTAAGGCAACCCTACAAACCTACAACATAAAAAACAGCAAACAACCCAAAAAAAAACACATACTCATTTAACATTATAAAGCTACTACATCTACAATAATATATAATGCAATTTGCTTGGCTCCGCTATGCCTCTAAGCCAAAAATAAAAACCTACAAGACAAAAAGGAACAACAAACAAACAACACAGAGTAATTTAACAGTATAAAGCAAGTTCATGTACAGTGACCTATAATTACATACAAACCAAATACATTTACAATCACAACAGTGTTGAAACCCAAAAATTGCCTAAACCAATTTAACATTACAAACTAAACTAATCATACATTATTTTCATTTACATATTAAGATGGCTGATAACGAGACAAAACAGGAAAAGATAAGACGTCAAGCTAGAGAACGAAAACAAAGATGGGCAAACCAGCAGACGTCGGAGCAGAAGGAAATTAGACGAGAAAAAGAACGGAAAAGACGTGCAAGCAAACGACTATCGCTGAAAAAATAAAATCTAAACCAAAAAAAAGCTACTAAAAAACTAAAGCATTTAGAACCTGTTGCTGAACCATCACAAAACATTTCAACTGATCACTTACAAACTGATACTGATATATGCTCTTCAAATTGTCCTTTACTCAAGTCTTTAGCAGTAGAGGTTCATAATTGTGGGGATATGAATATTCTTTGTCAGTTTTGTGAGGCTTATCGTTTTAAACAGGAAAGACCCACAGATGGACAGTTTATTAGATGCTGTCAAAAAGGCAAGGTCAAACTTCCAGAAAGACAACAATTCCCACCATATTTACAAAGTATTATTACTAAACCTGCTTTCCCCAACTACAAGAGTTTCCAAACAAACATAAGATCATACAATAGTGCCATATCCTTTGCATCTATGGGGGCATCATCAGATGCTAATGTGCCAGGTCATGGCCCTTACTGCTTTAAAGTGTACGGACAAATTTACCATTGTACTTCCCATTTACATCCAGAGGAAGGAGAGCAAAGAAAATTCGCTCAACCAGAAATGAGGAGCAACCATTCATTAATATCAATATCTTAAGTACAAATTTAGATCCAATGACATATCCAATAGATTTTCCACACGGAGAACCAGGTTGGCAACCAAAATTAAACCTTCCAAGTTACCCAAATTCTAAAGTGCTCAAATTGCCATTCGAAATGGATTCAATCCAATTTTATGTGGGGGAAAACTAACACAACAATGTATTATTGATTCCTATTTGCAAGTTGAGGCCAATAATTTAAACTTCATTAAATATCAACAAGATAAACTACGTGTAGAACAGTATTATGGATTGATGGATTATGTCGCTGAGGTTGCTACAAGCAGAGACATGGCCGCTGGCAAAGCCATCATTTTACCATCGTCTTTCCAGGGATCTCCTAGCAATATGCGAGAAAAATACAATGATGCCATGGCTATTGTCACCAAATTTGGGAAACCTGATTTATTTATTACATTTACATGTAATACACAATGGCCAGAGATTACACAAAATGTCATCATTGGCCAAACTGCTTCCGATCGACCAGATTTAGTAGCCTGAGCATTTAAAATAAAATTAAATGAATTAATACGTGACATAACCATGACAAAGTAGATTCTGTCATCATTGCTGAACTACCAGATCCAGAAATACATGGTAGACTATATGAGATTGTAACTCATCGTATGATTCCCGGACCATGTGGAGATCTTAATCCACAGTCACCATGGCCCTCATTCAATTGCGATTTGGCCAATTGAATAGGGGTCTAAATAAGCACATAACATATTTTTTTTAAAGAAGTTTTTAGTTAGTAAGCATCTAACCAAAAGCAAGGTTTTTACTAACTAAAAACTTATTTAAAAAAAATATGCTATGTGCTTATTTAGACCCCTATTCAATTGTCCAAATCGCAATTGAATGAGGGCCCATGTATGGAAAATAAGAAATGTACTAAAGAATTCCTAAAAGATTATTGAGATAAAACTTTAGGCTAATTGTGATAGCTATCCATATAGAAGAAGAGAAGGCCAAACTGCAATCATCTGCAGCAAAAAAGTCGATAACAGATATGTTGTCCCATACAATACACATTTACTCATGAAATATAATGCACACATTAATGTAGCAGCCTGCACTTCCGTAAAATCCATAAAATATGTGTACAAATATATTTACAAAGGCTATGATGCAGCTACTGTAGTTGTCAAAAGTGCAGAAAATAACGAACCCCTCGGAGTTAGTACATGATGAACTTGCATCTCACGTAGATGCTCGCTATGTCAGTGCGCCAGAAGCTATGTGGCGTCTACTAAAATTTGAAATGCACGATCGATCACATGCAGTATATCGATTAGCTGTACATTTGCCACAAAGAAATTTAGTGTATCTCCATGCTGGCAAAGAAACAAATGCTTTAGCACAAAGTGAGCAGCGCCACACCACACTAACTGCATAGTTCCAATTAAATTCCACTGACTTAGAAGCAAAAGAAATCTTGTACATTGACATTCCATACCATTATGTTTTTGTTAATGGATTATGGCAAAAAAAAAAAAAAAACGTGGAACGAGGACTATGCAGAACTTGCTGACAAAGTCATCCTAACCTGTAAAAATAATGATGCATTGCTCCTAAATAATGAAATCTTTAAAAAAATGAATGCACCACAAAAAAATGATCACAGTGCTGATTCTGTACTTGCTGATGACAAAGAAAGTCAGGCAAACTTTTCTACTGAATTCATAAACTCATTAACTCTTTCTGGAATGCCACCACATATTTTGCAGCTAAAGAAAGGTGCAATTGTCATGTTACTGCGAAATATGAACCCCAAAAAAGGCCTATGCAATGGCACAAGATTAATTGTTAAACAATTAAAGGACCATTTCATAGATGCTGAAATTCTAACTGGTACCCATAAAGGAGAGAGAGTTTTCATCCCAAGAATTGATTTAGCACCAAGTGAAAGTAGCCTCCCTTTTGGACTTCAAAGAAGACAATTTCCCATCATCATGGCATTTGCCATGACAATTAATAAATCACAAGGTCAAACTTTCAAATCTGTGGGTATATTCTTAGAACAACCAGTATTTGCACATGGCTAACTATACATTGCCTTCTCAAGGTGCAAAAACAGACAGGCTATTAAAGTTTACATTGAAAACAATTAAAGTCAATGTGATTTATTACAGGATGGACGCATTTTCACAAAAAACATTGTTTACTATGAAGTACTGTAACTTTCATTGTAATAAACACAATCCATCCATCACTAACTAAAACCAAAAAGCAATACGACTATTTTACAACAAAAAACAAAGCAAAAACATTCACAAGCATGCTTTTATTTTAATAACGACTTGTGAGCTCACGATCAACCTTTTTACAGCACCAATCTATTTCTATAATAAACTGCATATGTAACGGAACCCATCACTGTCTTACCCTGTTTTATGATTATTATGGTTAAAATATGATCCTACTATTATACTGCATGTATGTTGGTTTATGTTCTGCAGAATATTGGCCCAGACTAGTGCAGACCTTGGCATGGGAGATAATCCTGTTACAGAGACTCCGCATAAAGATAAGGACGTCTATTGTATAAAGTGTTTTCATCATCAGACATAAGAACCAAGAAGTGTAATTGAATCAATGTCTGATTGTATCAAAGTTACCAGGTAGCCTAGGGGAGGTGTGACCACACCTATTGTTCTTTTTATGTGTATTGTGTGGCCAAATATGGGCATGTGTATTGCCTGTGGGAAGAGATGTGTATAAATATTTCTGCACAACAAAATAAAGTCAGTTCACTACTTGACCCTTCAAAACGTAGCCTCGTCTCGTTATTGGAGGGGATCGCTATATCATACTGGGGATTGCTATGCGCTGCATACTCCCTGGGAGCTTTAAGCTACGGCGGTTGTGGAGTCTGTGGTGGTGGTGGTGTCCGGTGCGGTGCTTGTAGGCCTCGACGCAAACTAGGACGCGTCCATCAACGGAGGTACCCGGTCGGGGTGCCAGTAGATCCGTTATAGCATACAATGGCAAAACACATAGAGAACAGTGGTTACACATCGCGGACCAACTTTAATGTCTTGCATTGTCTTTTTTGAGAACCACTCTTCTAAATAGGAAACTCTATGTGCCATTTTTAACTATTACAACACCAACCAAAAAATGCCAACCATTTCAAAGCACCAATGACAGAATAAATCATTCATATTTCATGGAAGTACTGTTTATAGATGATTAGCCCCACAAAACACTTACCTTCCATTTAATCAAAATTCAAGTTGAAACGTTAATTAAGTATGTTATTGTTCAGCAACTTTGAAATTTTAAAGAAAAAAATACCGTTCTTTAATTGTACATATTTCAAACATTATGGTTACACATTTCACATTTTGCATTTCATGTTAAATATGAATGCAGTCAGTCATCCGATCGGCTCTTAATGCGATCACAAACAAATTCTTTTTTTTACTCCTGTTATCCAATTTCATACGTTTCAAACATGGTTTTTAAGAAAAAGGTTACAACTGTCAATTACGTTAATTATCCACCAAACAAATTTCTAATTATACACATCTCATTGCCGTAATTTTTTGACGGGCAAGTCGCTAGTATAATATAACCGTCAATCATATTTCAGCCAATCAGAACATGGAGATGCTTGGAGACCATCAGAATGGGATATACCTCTGTAAGCCATTCTGATTGGCTGATATAACTGTCAATCATATTTTAGCCAATTATAATGCGCTGATGCATGGAGCCAATCAGAATGGGATACATCCCTGTAATATATTGACGACCAATGTCTCCTTGCATGGTGTATTATGTATTTCCCTAATTGTAGTGCTAAATTATATAGATTTTTTGTTTATTTGCTAAATAAATGTGTATTGTTTTTCTAAAACCTTTTGTGACTTCCCTCATATTATAGCACTCAATTGTTGTAAGTGTGTTGCTTTTGTGAAGTGAGTCTCTTGCAGCATGCTCAAATGAAAATAATTCATGTAACATATGAAAAGGAAAACATACAGAAAAGTTCTGTTTAGTGAATTTGTTGTTGTTATAACACTGCAAGTGATTTTACCCTTATGTAGCAACTACATAATAAGGTACAGATACTTACAAAAATTATATAGTATTATTATAAATCATATTGATTGAATTTTCAACTGTTTTATTAACATTTCACTTAGCATTTAACTATTTCTCATCAACTTTTCTATTATTTTTTTTTCATATATATAAATCTTTCAGTAGTGAAAGTGTCCCTTAATGTTATCATAAACTATTTCCATTTACCTGAAAATAAATATGCATAGCCAATATAATATTTTTATTAGAGGATTGTTTCCTGGCAGTCCAGTGGTTAGGATTTGGTACTTTCACCACTGCGACCTGGATTTGATTCCAGTCAGGGAACTAAGAGAGAATACTATGGGCCCTAATAAATTTGAAGCCCTCAGCGGTCGTGGTACAGCCACAAAATATGTGGGCTTGAAATTTGGCGGAGTTACAAAGCGATTAAATTAGACAAGCCCGCACGTGGCCGTCATCCAAATCTGTAAACAATTCTTCCGCACATTCCATTTGCTGTCATGAACATGATCAATTAGTCAAACCCGTGGTTACGGGTTTAGACAAAGCCAATAGTAAAAGAGATCGTAATCATTACGTCACAAAAAAAATGGAGGTTAGATTTCAATCACTTTCGGGTTTGAAGTCCAAGTTGCGATCGGGCCCGCATTCCAGAAATAATGCAATATGAGGAAATCAATAATTATGATATTCTAGTACATGCAAGCTCTATTATATGTATTAACACATTGATTGCCGGGATCGATATAACACGGAAATTAAACATAAAATAAATTACTTTTTATTGCAGATTTGCGGGCTTGAGAATATTGTGCTACTAATATTAATACCTTACATCACTTTCCCTGTAATTTGAAATACAGTATTGTGTTTATATTTGCTTTTGCAATGCTACGGACAGGACTTTAACACCCTTGCTAGTACCCCTAGGATTTTGGGCTCCATTTGCCGTTTACGGGTTTGAACGCCAGTGCATCTTTGTGGAATCATTGCAATTTAATAGCGATTTGCGAATGTCACATCATTACTGAGACAGAGTTCAGAATTTGAAATCCCGTAGGGTTTTTCCATTTGTAACCCGCAGATCAATTATCTAAAAGAGGCCAAATTAATAGCCGTACCTTTTGCGGGCTCTTTTACGGGCTACGGGAACTCAAAATTGACAAATTGAATAGGGCCCTTGGTCCTTATATTGATAGGGGCCCTTGGTCCTTATATTGATAGGGGCTTTAAGAGTAGAAGAACATTGTTACCTGTACTTAAAGAATTATATATATATATATATATATATATATATATATATATATATATATACTCTTAAAGCCCTTATTAAGGATTTTATGAGTACAAGAACATCATTAACTGTACTTAAAGAATTATATATATATATATATATATATATATATATATATATATATATACTGTATATTGAAGTAATATATTGAGTACGAACGTCTCCTGGTATTGTGTAATACAAATAATTTTTTCTTTCCCTAATTGTAGTGCTCATTTATACAGATTTTTTTGTCTGAAGCTTTGTCAGTACTTAGATAGGAGACCACCTAGGAATACTAGGAGCTGTATGTTGTGGCCCACTGGAGATGAAACTGGCAATGGTGTGTTACAGTCCATGAGTAATACCCTAGCAATTACAGATAGATAATTGAATGTATTCCTTAATAAAATCAATATTCAATATTTAACTTTTAGTTGGCCTCCAGAATTATTGGCAGCTAGATCTAAAACAATATGAGAGAAATCAAACCTTTCATAGAGGTAAAATTATTCACTGAAAAAAAGCATATAATATATATATATTTTTTACAGGTGGAAACCCTTTGGTCCTTTCCTTTTTTAACTTCGCCACCACACCGCTAGCAGTGGCAGCAGCATTGACAGTGACCAACTGCTAGATGGAGCTGTCGATATATCAGTGCTGATATCATAGTGTTAGGGTTAGGTAAATTGTTAGTGTTAGGGCAAGGGATAGGGTTAGTTTAAGGGTTAGGGTAGCCTTGTAAGGTTACAACTTCTATAAAATATAAACAACGCTGCAAACTATCGGCAGTGCCATCTAGCAGCTCCTTGCTGCAACTTCTACTGTCACTGCCGGCGCAGTCAGGGAAAGATCCAACCACTTTATCACAGTTTGTCTCAAGCCAAAAACTTTTCTACTTTCAAGCAAGCTGTTTGTCTCCAGCCCCAAATAATTAATCATCAAGTTCTAGTGGCTCTGACTGAGAGGAAGTGATAAGGCACCCGCTTGTGCGCTTGCATATGATTGGTCTTTGGCTGAAGACTGTAAAGTTGTTACATCTAAAAAAAAAGGGTCTTTCTTAGATCCAGCTGGGAGGCAGCCAATGACGTGTACGGTCTACACACAAACTTGTGTCTGACCATTTAACACTACCGCCTTGCCAGAGCCAGTTTACTTCATCAGCATAGGGTTAGAGAAGTGTAGAAGCTTGTGTTTCATAACTGCATTACACAGTCATTATTTTTCACCTTTCTGTAATTATTGTTATACAACCCACCATCAAAGATTTAAAATATTACTGATATCTCAAGCATATTAAAGTTCAGAGGAAAATGTTATCAAATGTCTTGTAATTATCACGTAATTTTGCCTTAACACACTAGATGGCAGGTTCTACCTGTTTTTGAGACTGAACTCTCAAATTAAACCATGTGAAAAAGATGCAGCATCTTACAATTTATATCAAAAAAAGCAAAAGCATTTTCTTAAACAAAACTGCCTACTGAAAATGTTTTATTTGTGCCTGTAAAATTCCACTATATAAGCATACGAAAATTATTTGTATTTTTCCAGTGGAAATAAAGCTCATGAACAAGCTGGATCTGATGCTTCAAGTCTACTATATATTATTTATTATGAAATGCTTTATGTCAGTTAAATACCATGAGCCTCATTCAATTCGAAGCCTGTATCTCGCGGTATACAGACCGTATTTCTGCGGGCTCGTGGTCGGCTCAAATTCCGGCGCTATTCAGTTGAGCAAGGGCTCAAGTTACTGGCTGAGGCCTCAAGCCCATAAACCCTGGTTTCACATGTAATGCTTCCAAGTATCCGATCCGATGATCCCATCACAGGTCAATTAACTAATAGGAACCGGAGAACGCCAATCAACGCAGCGGAAACGAGTATAAAAGACAGCAGTTTTTGAGAGAGATACAGATAGAGAGAAATAGAGACTGAGAGAGAGATTGACGGAGAAAGAGATAGAGAGTGCTAGAGAGAGAGAGTGCTAGAGAGAGAGAGTGCTAGAGAGAGCGAGTGAGAGTGCTAGAGAGAGCGAGTAAAAGCGACATAGAGAGAGAGAGAGACAGAGAGATAGAGAGACAAACACCGGAAGAGGAGAAGAGTGAGGAGAGGTAGAGTTATGGAGAGAGGGAGAGAGAGAGGAGGAAGCAGGTCAGGGAGGGGAGGTACAGGTGTTGGAGAGCAGAAGGGGGAGGGATGTGCCCCCAGATGTAGGCACACACGGTGTAGGAGAAGGGAGCGAACTCTGAAGGAGTCGTTGGAGCCACCAGCAGTAGTGGGCCTTTCAGGACAGTTGGACACTGGCTATCAGGAAATCCTGCAATGTGAGTATCATATGCACCATCACACCCTCACATGCACACACATGTACCCCACACACATAGATAACTGACATACAATAGCACTGTAAGATTTCTGGTTATGACTACAGATATATGGGGCAGCAATAACCATCTAAATATTATAACATATTATATTATTATCATAATTGTTATCAATGTGTCTGTCCAATACCTGCAGTTAAAACGGATTCTGAATAGCAGTTTACGTTAGTGTTATGTTTGCTGTTTGTTCAAAATTTACATAAAACAAAACAGTTTCAATTTCAATTGCAATTGTGTATGTTTTGTCATGAGTTCCCCTATCCCTATTTTATTTAACATTGCAACAGCTTGAAAGCTATCCACTGTGTTAAACGAGGTACAGGTGTAGATCCACAATGATTTCACATCCAAAAGAGAGTACATGTATGGGTGTGCACACTGCAGCATACAGACTGTGAAGGACTGCATGTGCATGTCATGTTTCAGGTTAGGCTAGTACGTATCTCAGAAGCATATTAATTGCTGAGAATTGGTCACCGATTGGTCAGTCTCACACACTGCACAGTAAATTCAGATGAGCATGTGTCCTAATGAACTGCAGATGACACACCGTACCAGCATTACATATATTGATATGAGCCATGATCCACAATGCTCATGATACAGCTCAATGTTTATCTCTGTAAAACAATAACCACAGCCAATTACAAGTGACCATGATGTCAGGGATATGGAAACACACAGCAAACAATTGTTTAGAGAATCAAACTCAAATACTATTGTCCTCTCATTTCAGTACCCAGGAGGTGTACCCCAGTCGCAGAGACCCAGGCAGTAGCTCCACAGGAGAAGGAACCACAATCACCAATGCAGGTGGTTGTGGTGGAAGCCGAGAGCCCGGGACCATCACAGGAGGCTGGCCCATTAACAGCAAGACCATTGTGGGCAACACCCCCAGACCCTCACATGCATCATGCGCATGTTCCCATCCCTTTCAACCAACAGACATGTAATTGAGCCAGCAACTTGAAGAGGTGTCAAGGTCCTGGGGACCACTCTCAACAGGCCCACCACTGCCACCTGGTGAGATGCAATGGATGCGTTAGCTGGACCCCATTGCTCTTCCTCTCCTGACTGGGACCCACCAGACCGGCCCACAACAGATGTTGTTCCAACAGATGATGCCATAGCAGTGGTTTTCCCAGCAGTTGTTGTCCCAACAAATGATGCCACAGCAGTTGTTGTCCCTATAGGCAACACCATCGCCAATTGCAACAACATCCCAATGGGCAACACCTCTGGCCTCACCACAGTACATCCACAGTCCTGCTTTGTATGGTGACAGAACTCACAGCCCCTCACAAGCCACCTGGAGAGACATATTGCGGCACATGCACATGGATGATGAGCATGACAATATAGTAATGCAAAAGCTGACAGCTCAGCTTCAAAGGCAAAATGATATTGGTGCAGAGCAGGTCTACAGCATCAGAGCAATATATGGTGAGCTATGGTGGCATAATTGAAGAATGAAGAGGTATGAGCAAATGGCTCATAGGGACAGACAAGCCTAGAGACATCACTTGGCCTGGCTAATGCAGTTGGTGGAAGACTCAGGATACAATCCAGATAGTTTTGTAGCAGATATAGTTGGATCACCAATGCTATTGGGCACACTATTATATAGTTTGGTTCCACAGGCTCCACCACCACACAGCAAGAGCCAGCTGCTACACAGCCACCCCAGTTCAACGCACCCCTCAATCCAATACACCCTGGCGGTTGTAGAGGGAGGAAGTGTGCGGGGACAGAAGGTGTGGGCCCAGTGCTCAGAAAGAGGAAGTAGGTAAGATGTCCCCTAGTTCAGTGATTGTCAAACCTCTCCCCAAGACCCACCACACAGACTATGATTTAAGTGAAACACTGTGTGAATACACATGTGAAGCAATTTGAGGCTCCACAACCTGTAGAATACTAGTTGCCTGACTTTTGGTTGCCGAGTTTCACATAAATCATGGCCTGTCTGATGGCTCCTGAGGAAAGGGATGTGAACCACTGCCCTAAGTCCTCCTCATCCACACTCCTCAATGAATATTATTTTGTATTAATGTTAAGATGATTAGAAGGGTAGGGGAAAGACTGCACGCCACCTCCTAGTGCAACATGAGTGTATAATAATCACGTCAAAACATCATTCATACAGTGTTTCACTCACATGTGATAACCCCAAAGTTACAAGGTATCTGTAAGGATTAAAAAGGGTAGCTCTGGAAGTACCCAATGACCAATCCTCAAATCTCAATCCCAGGCTCAGGATACAATCCAGATAGTTTTGTAGCACATATAGTTGGGTCACCAATGCTATTGGGTACACTATTATATAGTTTCTACAGAGCAAAATATGATACCAACTCCTTATGTCTACTATAGGGTATAATTGAAATACACTAGTACAAACAATAGTGTGTTTATCATATATTTATTGCACCATACAATCCTCAACACATGCCATATATGGCCAATAGCGATTGGCTCAATGAAAATGAATCCAATCAATAATTTACATAACATAGTATCAAACAGTATATAAATATGTATATAAGTACTGCTCATATCAGCACTTAACAAAATCAAACCCTTTCTGCTCTCCCACAGATGCTTATATACCCTCCATTGTTCTAACAATCAGGAAGTGCATCCAAAATGGCGTCTCCCCATGTAACATGCATCATGTGACTCTTATGACAACATCACGTGACCAACATAGCAATCCCAGCACTTCCTGATTCATAAACTCTCACTCTATGTGAATGCCCTCTGGTGGCTTTATAGGCACATTACATGTCTTTTTCCAGATATGGGCACATATATATACATATATATATATATATATATATATATATATATATATATATATATATACTGTATATACACATACATATACACAGATATACTTATACATATATAAATACATATAAAGTGGATATAAAAAGTCTACACACCCCTGTTAAAATGTCAGGTTTCTGTGCTGTAAAAAAATTAAACAAAGATAAATCATTTCAGAACTTTTTCTACCTTTAATGTGACCTATAAACTGTACAACTCAATTGAAAAACAAACTGAAATCTTTTAGGTAGAGGGAAGAAAAAATATAAAAATAAAATAATATGGTTGCATAAGTATGCACACCCTTAAACTAATACTTTGTTGAAGCACCTTTTGATTTACTTATTACAGCACTCAGTCTTTTTGGGTATGAGTCTATCAGCATGGCACATTTTGACTTGGCAAGATTTGCCCACTCTTCTTTTAAAAACACTCCAAATCTGTCAGATTACGAGGGCATCTCCTGTGCACAGCCCTCTTCAGATCACCCCACAGATTTTCCATCGGATTCAGGTCTGGGCTCTGGCTGGGCCATTTTTTAAAACTCTCATCTTCTTCTGGTGAAGCCATTTGCAGGTAAAATCTCCTTCAAAAGATCATCCTGTAATAGAATGGGCCAAAATTCCTTCATAACATGGCGTATAGATGGGGCTGCTGCGTTATATTTAGTAAGAAACCGTACATCTGATGTTTTGTGACTATTCTCTCCTCTACAGGGGTCCTCCTTCTTATATAGAAGACTTGTTCTATTCAAATCCAGTGCTCTCTGTCTGGCCCCCTCCACTACATGAGTGTTATATCCTTTAGCCAAAAATGTATGTCCCAATCGTATACTCTCTTTATCGAAGTCCGCAAGGTCACTACAGTTTCTCCTCACCCTTTGAAATTGGCCATAGGGTTTATTTCTGATCCACTTTGGATCATGGCCACTGGTTACATCCAAATAACCATTAGTATCCGTGGGTTTGGTATATAAACTCGTAGTGACCCTGCCCTCTCCACCTCTTAGTAGGACATCCAAGAACGGTTTCTCCTGTTTTGCTGTCACCATGGTAAACTCAAGATTCATAGTATTTGAGTTAACCAATTCTAAAAATTGTTCTTTAGAACCCTGTATGGATTCGTCCCAAATAATAACAATATCGTCAATATACCTTCGGTAAAAAAACATGTTATCAGCAAAGTGATTGCCTTTCCAGATGTACTTATCTTCTCATTGCCCCACAAACAAATTCGCAAAACTAGGGGAAAATTTGTTCCCCATAGCTGTACCAGTGGTTTGTAGATAGAATTTCTGCTCAAATAGAAAAAAATTATGGTGAAGGATAAATCCCATGGCCTCCAAGATAAAATTCACCTGAGAGCGTTCCACATTATTGTAGAGGTCCAAATGGTATCTAGTCGACTCGATCCCCAGGTCCTAGGGGATAAGAGAATAGAGCGCCGAGACATCTAGACTAATCCAGCAGAGATTGTCACTCCACACCTGATGTGACAATAGTTCCAAAAGGTGTGGAGTGTCTCTGATATAGGACTTAAATTGGGAACCATGGGCTTTAAATACTCATCTATATACGCTGGGAGTCTGTCAGTTGGAGACCCAATACCTGAAATAATAGGCCTTCCCGATGGGTTAGACAGATTCTTGTGAACCTAAGAAAGGTGGTAATAGATAGCAGTCTTTGGATGTGGGATGGTCAAAAAAACAAATTCCTTTTTATTCAAAATGCCCTTGTCCTTTGCTCCCCTAATGAGCAAGTCATAGGCAGCCTGAAAAGCCAAGGAGGGATCCCCTTCTAATCAAATATACGTGGAACCATCGTCAATGATGTTAAAAGCCTTCCTGAGATACACATCTCTATCTTGTAATACCAACCCTCCTCCCTTATCTGCCTGCCTAATAATGATGGACTGGTCATTTTTAAGAGTAGCCAAAGCTTCAATTTCTTTGTGGGAGTGGGGATATGGATTGTGCAATATGTTGGGCTATTGTCCTTTATTGATCTATATATATGTATTTTAATTAATCATGAGATATATGTGCAATGTGTTTTGTTAGATAAGAGAGGGGATATGGATTATTTCATATATTGGATATAGATCTCTATTGAGCTATATATTTTACATGTTCTTTATTTTATATTTATGTAGATCTCCTTTTTATATGCATTCTGATTTATCAATGTCTTTTTTATATATATCTATTCATTTTTACCCCAGGGTGATCCTTTTTTTTTTACTTGGAGCTACATAAGATGGGAGAAACAGATAGGGCACGTCCCCCTCCTCCTTTACCTTTTATGTGGTCACCAATTGAAGATTTGCATGTATTGTCATTGGGGATATACGTGTATATGTATATGGATGTATATATCTATATGTATATATGTGTAGGTGTATATATATGTATATTTATGTGTATATATATATATATATATATATATATATATATATATATATATGTGCCCATATCTGGAGAAAGACATGTAATGTGCCTGTAAAGCCACCAGAAGGCATTTACATAAAGTGAGAGTTTATGAATCAGGAAGTGCTGGGATTGCTATGTTGGTCACGTGATGTTGTCATAAGATTCACATGATGGACGTCACATGGGGAGACGCCATTTTGGATGCACTTCCTGATTGTTAGAACATTGGAGGGTATATAAGCCTCTGTGGGAGAGCAGAAAGGGTTTGATGTTGGAAAGTGCTGATATGAGCAGTACTTGTATACATATTCATATACTGTTTATGTTTTTATATCACTGAGGAAGCCTTTTTGTCGAAACGTGTTTGCTACTATTTTATGTTTTTAGATTATTGATTGGATTAATTTTCATTGTGCCTATCCCTATTGGCCATATATGGCATGTATTGAAGATTGTATGGTGCAATAAATATATGATAAACACACTATTGTTTGTACTAGTGTGTTTTAATTGTCCCCTAGAGTAAACATAAGGAGTTGGTATCATATTTTGTTCCGTAGACACGATATAATAGTGTACCCAATAGCATTGGTAATCCAACTATACCTGCTACAAGACTATCTGGATTGTATCCTGAGCCTGGGATTGAGATCTGAGGATTGGTCATCGAGTACTTCCAGAGCTACCCTTTTTAATCCATACAGATACCTCATAACTTTGGGGTTATCACATGTGAGTGAAACACTATATGATTGATGTTTTGACGTGATTATTATACACTCATGTTGCACTAGGCGGTGGTGTGCTGTCTTTCTCCTACCCTTCTAATGATCTCTACTAGTTACTTGGACATGGTGGGAACGGTGTCCTGAGAAGAAGCTGCACACCTCTGGCATTTACATTGTGGTTCTGGACTTATATGGACGGACATTTACTCTGATTTCCATCTGTGTATTTCTCCAGAGGAACATCTATATAGTTCATACATATGGAACACTCTCTTGTTGGATGTATCCATTTTTTTCTCACTATTTTCTTTAAACACAGTAGGTATACTATAGAGCGCTTCTACTTGTAGCAATATACTATATGTAAATTGCTTCTCTGTTTTCTTGTATTAATGTTGACATACTGGGTATACATCTTGGAATATAGCCACCCGCAATGGCGTGGGACATTCCAGGATGGGCCTAGAGGAGAATATACAGTGCCTTGCAAAAGTATTTACCCCCACTTGGCATTTTTTGTGCTTTGTTGCCTCACGACCTGGAATTAACATGGATTGTTTGAGGATTTGCATCATTTAAATTACAGTACATGCCCACAACTTTGAAGATTTTTTTTTATTATTATTGTGATGCAAACAACAAGTAGGACAAAATAACAGAAAAAGTCAATGTGCATAAGTATTCACCCCCCTCAAGTCAATACTTTGTAGAGCAAACTTTTGCGGCAATCACAGCTCCAAGTCTCTATGAGCTTGCTACATCTTATCACTGGGCTTTTTGCCCATTCATCCTTGCAAAACTGTTCCAGCTCCTTCAAGTTGGATGGTTTGCGATTGTGAAAAGCAATCTTTAAGTCTGATCACAGATTTTCTATTGGATTGAGGTCTGGGCTTTGACTAGGCCATTCCAACACATTTACATGTTTCACCTTAAACCACTTGAGTGTTGCATTAGCAGTGTGTTGGGGTTATTGTCCTGCTGGAAGGTGAACCTCCGTCCTAGCCTCAAATTAGGTTTTGCTCAAGAATATCCCTGTATTTAGCAGATTCCATCTTTCCCTCAACTCTGACCAGTTTACCAGTCCCAGCTGCTGAAAAACATCCCCACAGCATGATGCTGCCATGACCATGTTTCACTGTGGGGATGGTGTTCTTTGGGTGATGTGTTGGGTTGCGCCAGACATAGCGTTTTCTTCGATGGCCGAAAAGTTCAATTGTAGTCTCATCAGACCAGAGCTCCTTCCTCCATACATTGTGGGAGTCTCCCACATGCCTTTTCGCAAATTCAAAATGTGCCATTTTCTTTTTTGCTGAAAGAAATGGCTTTATTCGGACCACTCTGCCATAAAGCCCAACTTTCTGGAGCGTGCAGCTTATTGTCGTCTTATGTACAGATACTCCAGTCTCTGCTGTTGGACTCTGCAGCTTCTCCTGGGTTACCTTAGGTCTCTGTGCTGCCTCTGATTAATGCCCTCCTTGCCCGGTCCGTTAGTTTTAGTAGGTGGCCATCTCTTGGCAGGTTTGCTGTTGTGCCATGTTCTTTCCATTTGGTTATGATATATTTGATGGTGCTCCTGGGGATCATCAAAGATTTGGATATTTTTTTATAACCTAACCCTGACTTGTACTTCTCAACAACATTGTCCCTTACTTGTCTATAGAGTTCCTTGATCTTCATGGCAGTGTTTGGTTAGTGGTGCCTCTTGCTTAGGTGTTGCAGCCTCTGGGGCCTTTCAAAACAGGTGTGTATATGTAATGACAGATCATGTGACACTTAGATTGCACACAGGTGGACATAATTTCACCAAAGCTTTTTATGGGCTTCATAACAAAGGAGGTGAATACATACGCACATGTCAATTTTCTGTTTTCTATTTATAAAAAATTATTTTATGTACATATTTTTCTCATTTCACTTCACCAACTTAGACTATTGTGTTCTGATCCATCACATAAAATTCAGATTAACAAAACATTGAACTTAAGGCTGTAATGTAACAAAATAGGTAAAAAGCCAAGGGGGTGAATACTTTTGCAAGGCACTGTACCTGATGGAGGGGAGTTGGCTGTTGCTCCACGTGCCTCTGCACAGCCTCCATGTGATTTTGCGGCCCTTCCTGATGGGTTACAGTGGGTTAGTGTGGTGTATGTTCCCCTGGTCACCTTCAGGATTGCTAAGTGGTGTTGGTGAAGGGGCTTGTGTACCTGAATGAAGCTGGGAGCTACACCAAGTAGGGCCACTGTAGGTGGACATGTCACAGCAGAGAGGTCAGACAAATCACAGTCCACTAGAGAAGGAACTGGCAAACCCCCTCCATTATCTTTGGCATGCAAACCTTGTGGATACCCACAGACAGAGACATAAGTAAGTGGGCTACAGTCCATAGGGTCACAGAGAGTCGGAAACAACACAGGGACTGAACAACCAAATGTGAAATATTCCCCTGGTACTTGATATATGCCACTAGCGACTTGCCCTTCAAAAAATGATGGTCAATTAAAATTAAATGTTGTGAAATTTGTTTGCAACACAAAATGAGTCACCTCCATTTGTCCCTTTTTTTATTTCTAAAAATAAAAAAAACACATTAATTTTTTTATCTTTTTATTTTTTTAACTTTCAACTTATATTTCACAAACATTAAACTTTGTAACATGCAACTTGTATATGAAACATTCGTTCAACATTTTGTTAACAATACTAACACTTTTCAATACATATTTATCACTGAGTAACTGCAGACTATATTAACTTGGAGTAAGTAAATAGTTTTAACAATAACATGCTTTTTATCATTTGTAACATATTTGTTAAACTCTTGTTAAACTAAATTAGCATTGAATCCAGAGGAAGGCAAACAATAAAAACCCTCTATTGAAACTTGTCCAATTGTATCAAAGAGAGAAAATTAATTTGATCCTGACCCCATCAGAAATTAATTCCTTCCTGACCCCATTAACTGTCGATCGGATTTCTCCCTGAATCAATACTTTGTCTTTAAATAATACATTTCCAATTATTATTAAAATACTTCAACTTTATACTAACAATAAATATTTGACTATACCACATATATATTTAACAAACTTTTTTCAAAATTAAAAAAAAACATATTTAACATCTGAAATTGTAACATCAAACAATAACATTTAACTCTTGTAAATCCTGAAAAATTCAGTTAATAGTTTTGTGGGGCCAATCATGTAAATATAAAACTTTGAACCCATTCAAATCTGTTTAAGGATATTTTACTGTTGTTTTTGTTGTTATTTTTGTTGTTTTTTTACAGTTTGTCCATTCTGCAAATATCACATAGATTTTCATAAGTGAAATAGTGTTCCCCTATTTAAAGAGTCCCAGAGTACTTTAATTTTGTACTGGAAGTCAAACCACTGTTCCCTATGTTTTTTTGTCCATTCTTTAGATGTTTTACGTGAAATATTTTTTTTTTGTGCAATCATATTGAGTCCCATAAAATGTTGCCATTAAAATGAAACCATTGTCCTCTATCTTTCCAACACCTCATAGTAGACAATGTTTTTGGGGTAAACACATCCATCGTCCAATAAATGACCTTGAGTTTCGTTTTCTTCAACATGCACTTTAATTTCTTTTGGATTAGTGCACCTTGAAAAAGCCACATAGAGTTGTCCATGTGCAAAAACTGGTTCCTTTAAAAAAATCCCAACTGACTTAAAAGTTTGTCCTTGGGATTTATTGATGGTCATAGCAAATGCCATGATAACTGGAAATTGTCTCAGTTGAAGGACAAAGGGCAAACCACTCTCACTTGGAGCTAAATCAATTCTTGGTATAAAAACTTGTTCACCTTTATGGGTACCAGTTATAATTTCTGCATGTATAAAATGATCTTTTAACTCATGCACAATTAATCGGGTCCCATTACAAAGTCCTTTTTTTGGATTCATATTTCGCAATAACAATTGCGCCTGTTTTCAATTGTAAATTATGTGGTGGCATTCCAGATTGTGTTAACGAATTAATAAATTCGATACTAAAATTTGATTCACTGTCTTTATCATCTGACAGAATTGAATCTGCACTGAAATAATTATTTTGTGGTGCATTGATATATTTTAAAATTTCGTTATTTACATTCAAGGCATCGATATTTTTTGATGTTAATATCACTTTGTTTGCAATGTCTGTGTAATCCTCATTATTAAGAGTGTTTAGAAATATGGCTGATATGAGTGATTCATTGCAAACCATTTCTGATGGAATTTCAATGGTATCATTTGGTAAATGCTGTATTTCTGGATGTTTTCCATCTCCAATTTTAATGAGCCAGTCATTGAATTCATTTTGGCCTTCAGATCTCATATTTAATTCTAATTTGAGATGTGTAAATATTTGCCACAATTTACTGGTCTTGATACATGTTTCAATGATCTCTGTTGTATTTCCATGTGGCACAACAGGTAATGTTTGCCTAAAATCACCTCCTAACAGCATCACCTTTCCACCAAATGGCAACTTATTATCCATCACTTCTTTTTAAGAATCTGTCAATACATTGCAGTGCATGACATGACATCATTGTTGCCTCATCTATGATAATTAGTTTAGTTAGTTTAAATTTTTTTGCTTGTATGGAATTTAGTCGACACTGATGTTTCCAAAATGGGAACTGGCAGCTTAAATCCACGATGCACAGTTCTACCGCCATCTAACAAAAGTGAAGCAATTCCAGTTGTTGCAAATGGCATAGCTATCTGACCCTGTGATCGAATATAACTCATCAAACAATTGTACAGATAAGTTTTTCCTGATCCACCTGGTCCGTCTAGATACAAATACCGGTCTTTGACCATGTCATCATCTGTAGCATTTGTGATGGCATGAAATGCTTCTAACTGTAAAATATTTAAAGTTGCCAGTTTTTCTTGTGTTTTTTGTTTTTGAAGCTCAGTGTCATCAAAATTGATGTCATCTATAAGTCCTGGATCAGGTGAATTAAAACGTGCACAATTTAATCCATGAGCCAACAATATTTCTTGGATTTCCATCAATGTTTTTAACAGAGCTATTGGTTCTCTGTAACGTTTCAAGAAATCTTCTGACATGTTTAATTTAAATGTTTCCCACAGAGTGAAAGCATCAGGTACATTGCAAAATATACAAATGAATGCAAATTGTTGTCTCATTTGCTTAGGCATTTGACATAGTGCTGCTTCTTCCAGACACCTCTCCCATTCTGTATCATCAGCTATGAAATTTTGATGTCTTGAAGCTAATAGGAATGTATCATAAACTATGTCATTCACTGTACGTAAATGCTCAAAACTCTGTGCACCGGGAAAATGTAGCAGAAGTAAACTTAAGCTGAAACGTTCAATATCCCTTGGACTGACGGTATAAATGCGTGGTATGATTTTATGTGTATCACTTCTTCGTTGTCGCCATAGACCATTTACAAATACATAGTGATATGGTATCTCTATGTATAAAAATTGTCTGGCCTGCGTATCCTGACAGTTTAATTTAAACCATGCAGTAAGTGTGGTATCTCTGTCTTCACTTTGATATAATGCAGTTCTTTCATTTCCTTGAGTAAAGCAAACCATCTGACTTTGGGGCAAATGTACAGCTAAACGATAGATAGCATGTGACCGATCATGCATCTCAAATTTCAAAAGGCACCACATTGCTTCAGGAGCACTTACATACCGAGCATCTAAATAATTTGATAGTTCATCATGTAAAATTGGATTTTAGTTTTCATTTCCAGCACCTTGTACAACAACAGTACCTGCATCATATCCTTTGTTTATATATTTATACACATACTTAATTGATTTAATCGAAGTGCAAGCTTCCACATTGATGTGTGCATTGTACTTGATGAGCAAATGTGGATTGTATGGAACGACAAATCTATTATCAACCTTTTGGCCACGGATAATAGCTGTTTGTCCTTGTGTTCTTTTATACAAAGGATATCCATCACAATTTGCATAAGTTTCCATTTGAAATTGTTTTGGAAATTCTTTAGTACATTTGTTATTTTCCATACATGGTGAATTTGGATTCATCTCTCCACATGGGCCATGAATCATTCTATGAGTAACAATCTCCCAAAGTTTTGTATATTTTTCTTGGTCTGGCAATTGTGCAGAAATTATGAATCCACTCTCTCTGCAGTGTTCAACTTGTCTTTTTCCTGCAGTATTAAAAGTATGTGAGCATGTGGCAATCCTCTTTTTTGAAATTCAATGGTGTAAACAAAAGCCACACATTGTCCAAATAAGTGTGCTTTAGTGATATCATGTATTAATGAATTGAGTTTGATTTTAAATACTCTTGCCACTAAATCTGGTCGGTCAGAAGTAGTTTGTCCCAGATTCAAATTTTCCTTGATCTCTGGCCATTGTGGATTACACGTGAATGTAATAAATAAATCTGGTTTTCCAAATTTTGTAACAATAGCCATGGCATCATTATACCTTTCTCGCATATTGCGAGGAGCTCCTTGGAAAGAGGATGGCAAAATAATTGCTCTTCCAGCTGGAATGTCTCTGTTGGAAGCTAAATCTGCCACATAATCCATTAATCCACAATACTGTTCTACTCGTAATTTATTTTGTTGATATTTAATGAAATTTAGATTATTGACTTCAACTTGTAAATATGAATCAATAATTCATTGTTGAGTGAGTTTGCCTCCATGTAAAATTGGATTAAAACAATCCTGGATAGCAGTTTGTGCCACTTTATATTCCAGCATGGAAATATTAGATCTAATACGAAGTTTAGTATTAGGATAACTTTCCAATTGTAATTTTGGTTCCTATCCTGGTTCCCCATTTGGAAAGAAAATGGGATATGTCATTGGATCTAAATTACAGCTTAATATAATGATGTTGATAAATGGTTGTTCTTCATTGCGTGGATATATTCTAATATCCAGCTGAAAAGGTGGTTCACCATCTTCATTTTAAAACACCATGGCAACCACATTTACAGTAGGTAAAGTATATCTTCTTTGATCAGTGTTGCAATCTCTTTTTAACACCATATTGACTCTTGGTGTAGGCAATTGATGTCTTTCAGCATGTTCCTGTTGTTCTTTTTCAAGCTGTGCTAATTGTTTGTATGCTTGACTATATGGGTTTTTTTGCATAATTTTATCCAGCTGTTCAAAGACTATGCGCAAACACTGTCTATTTTCTGGAAGTGTCATTCTTTGTTCCACAGCTTCCATCGTATCCAAGACATATAACTGTGCAAATTTCCTTTGCTCTCCTTCGTGTGGGTGTAAATGTGAAATTCGGTGGTATATTTGACCTTGAACTCTGAAACAGTAAGGACCATGTCCTGGTACATTTTCTGCTAATGTTGCACCCATTGTAGCAAATGAAATTGCACTGCATAAGACCTTATGTTTTGTTTGAAATTATTATAATTTGGAAATGTTGGATCGCTCATAATGCATTCTAAATAATATGGAAATGGGTGTCTTACTGGAAGTTTCACCTTTCCTTTCTGACAGCAACTAATGAAATTTCCGTCAGTAGGTCTTTCCTTTATAAAATGATAGGCCCCACAAAACTGACAAACTACATTAAGTAACCCACAATAATTGGTATCTACTTGTACTGCAGTAGTAAACACATTGTCATGCATTTCTTCAACACAGATATCAGACCCACTTTCTATATGTACACGTTTTTCTTGTGTGTCTACATTTAATTCATTCAGCAAAATAGAATCATTGGACACTGGTTCACAGAGATGTTTTTGTTTACTTTTACGTTTTTTGGAAGCCCCAACACACTCACTTGCGGCTTTCTTACTCATCATTCTTTTATTTAAAAGTCTCTGACATTCTTCTTCTCGCAAGCGTTGTGAAGTTTCCGGTGTCTGAGCATCTCTCCACCTTTGCTTCCTTTCCCTTGCCAATCTTCTTTTGCGTTCAGTTTTGTCTTCTCCATTATCCGCCATTTTAATCTGTAATTGTAAATAGAAATGTAATTATTGTTTGTTCTTTGTTTTGTATACATTTTTTTTTTCATTTTTGTACTGTTCCATTAAATTAGATGAATAAAATATTAAAACATTTTCAAATATTGTACTTTAGACTGAAAGAAATGAAACCATTTTTCAAAGTATTTTATTGACATATATGAAATGGAAATAGCTGCACATATCTATCTTTATATTATTAATCCTTCAATTCCATTCCTTCTTGATTGAATTCACAGCATACCATCAATTTCTTTTTTTGCAAGTGTTGTAAGCTTCTTATTTTCTTTAAATATTATTATTAATTAGTATTGTCTTTTCAACTTTTTTCAAGTTATGACTAAATATCATACATTAATGACTCAATAAGTACTCTCCATTTTCAACAAATATCAATTTTCACCAAATATATAATATATAGCCTTTTTCTATGCATCACTACAAAATTAAATGTTATACCTGTGAGGCTGATGTTGATGTTGTTGAAAGGCTGCAAACGTAACACTGTCTGTTTATTCCCTTACAGATCCAAATAAACTGTAAAATCAAATTGAGAATATTTTACAACTTTTGCTTCATCGATATCATTAAATGAACATCAACAGACATATATTCGGCTACATAAAAACCTAAAATCATATTTTTTAATATCTTGCTGTAGTAATATAATTAAAATTCTGTACCTGTCCAAATTATCCTTATGATGTTCAATGTGTGCAAACGTCACTATCTCTGGTCATTCAGCTACAATTCACTGCAATTAGACAAAATAGTCAAATTAATGTATAATCTGTTGCTTCATCTGTATCAATCAATGAGGCTTAACATACATATTTTTGCATAGATTAAAAACATGAAATAAATATATCAATCAATCAGCATGAACACACATATGAAAGCATAGATTATAAGCATACACTCAATATTACTATTAGTCTTTAAATAAGAATCAATTAATCTATATTAATATTAAATTAATAATGTCTGACTAAATATAACGTCAAGACCTAAGCATGAGTCTGTTCCCTTTTTTTTTTTTAAAAGGTCTTTTAAAATGAGTATGTTACAACTGAATTCTTAAAATAATGTACATTACTAATGAAATAAGAATCATATTAATGATTAGTAATGACACATTATGAATGTTATTTACAATTCTTTCCCACAGGTAATCACGATATTAAACAAAATAATTATAAAATTAATGTACATTAATAATTAATTAATCAATCTGTTGCTTTTTTATTCACATTCTTATAAGTTAATTGATTTTGATATTAATCATTAATTAATTAATTAATGTACATTATGAATGTTATTAACAATTTTTTCACACAGGCAATCACGATATATCCCCAAATAATTCTTAAATTAATGTACATTAATAATTAATGAATAAATGTGTTGCTAATTAATTAATGTACATTATGAATGTTATTAACAATTTTTTCACACAGGTAATCACGATATATAACAAAATAATTCTTAAATTAATGTACATTAATAATTAATTAATCAATCTGTTGCTTTTGTATTCACATTGTTAAACGTTAACTAATTTTGATATTAATCATTAATTAATTAATGTACATTATGAATGTTATTAACAATTGTTTCACACACGTAAGCATAATATTATTTTTCTATTAATTACATTTCTTATTTTTTATTTATTAAATAAGTACCAATTTATTAATTAATAATTATAAATGATATATTTACCTTTTTGCAATGTAATAATGCTGAAGCAGTATACTGAAGAGCTAACAATCTCTTGAGATTTCCCGGCCTCAGAAAACGTCCAGTCAGACTGTCATCACCTGAGGAGAAAGTGTCAGTTTTGTGTCAAGTGTGCCCTATATATAGGCTTTGTGCGCGAGACAAATGTTTTAGGCGGGATATCCGCAGTTTCGGCGGGAAATCCTATGTGGGGCAAGACAAAGGCGGGAAATCTGTGTTAATGCGTAAATCGGTAATATCGTTTCGTAAAATGTACTCGCAACTGTCTTTTTACTCATTGAGCGGTTAATCCGCATCCTTTATCTCGTTGTTTTTCTAACACATACGTCTATGGCTGTGTTTTACGCAGTTCGTAGTAGTATAGCCTCGTTTTCATTGCCAAAATGGCGCTCATTGCCAAAGTGCTACGATTTAATGGCTCGCCTCGCTACACGAGGCTCACCGGACGATGAGCGCCTGCGGCGCTCATCGCTAATTCGTACGCACTACGCAAAGCAGCGTGACGACGGATCGTAGTTAGACAATTATAATATGTGATGTGGTGGTGTAATTTGTCCACTATTTGTTTTCCCAATGTAGATTTGATGAGTGATATGTATATAAGATTATCTTTGTATTTTAAGGGTCCACATTAGGGCCTCCGTGAACGAGAAAGGGTTAATATGGCAGCCATTTTCAATTTAATGAGGTAGTGTGTCTTTAATAGCTTTCAGCATCTTGCAGCATGACTTTTCATATTGGCATATGCATGACCATTACAACATATGAGAAAAATAAAAAACATTTTTTTTATCTATTTAATAGTTGGGAGTTGTTGTGCAAGTAATTTTAATGCCTTCCATTGCTTTGGCCATATTTTAAAGTGCTCTGTTGTGATTTTGTTGTGTTTTGCAGTGTTTCAAACAATGTTATAAACCCTTTGATCGTCCTATTTGAGAACCATAAGCATTGGGCCGCCATTTGCTTGCAATTGAATAGCGGTTTGAGATTTAAGCGATCTGAACTCTTCCGGACATAAATGATCAAAGGCTTCAGGAGGCTGTGTTTATTATTTACAGCTCTTCCATATAATTTTGCAACATTTCATCAAGTATGAAGTCAACTACCTTTATGATTATCACCACTCTTTCTCTGTCAAATCTGCCGCTGCCTTTTCATAATTCCACTATTTGGGGAACTGGGCCTCTCTTGATCACAAGCTCTTCTGTCATCACTTCACTGGGATAAAAGCTTGTGTGTGCCAGCACTAGTCCCCTTTACACTACCAGTTTCTGTCCCTCACCTTCCCCTCAACCCGGGCCCTCTCACATACTCCTCTCCTCAGCTTTACTCCCTCAGAATCCTCACATCCTTCAAAAGGACAGTTGAGACCACCAGGTGCCTTACTTGGGGTCAACTCAAATCTGCTATAATTTCAACATCAAGGGGTACACCTATAGCACCTGCCAGCTGTTGCATATTTGTTCCTTGTACTACAAAGCACACGCTAAAGCCCTACTATGTAATGCACCCTGCTCCATCAACGTGGCACGTTTGTCAGAATGCCTAGTCTGCTACCCTTCACCTTCCATCACTCACTTGTCACAGGATACAACAGGTTTCCTTACTGGGGTCATTGCATTGCCTCAAGTTTCCTTCAACAGCAGAATTTACAGTCAGCTGGAGTTATAAATATACTCATTGCCACTTCCTCTTGGACTCTTTTTCATGACCTCCCTTTCCCGTATGGAAGATTAATCCCATTGGTGTCGCCACTAAAAAATATTCTTTAAAAAAAGCTCATTCTCTCAGTTTTTATCTACCACAGACTGTGTGATAATTAGAGGGAAAGGCAGATGAGCCAAATAAGTTATTTTCTTTGGTATAAACAAGGGAGGTACCAGTGATTGGGACACTGCAACAAAATGGGGCTATACTACCTTCACCAAATAATGGGTTAAAGTGGGAAGAAATCCAAAAGAGGTTGAAAAAAATAAAATGTTAATAAAGCCCCGGGTCCTGATGGAATACATGCATGGGTACTGAGGGAACTGGGTTCTGCAATAGTCAAACCATTGTATCTGATTTTTCAAGACTCACTCACCACAAGGTCGCTACCAGATGACTGTAGAAAACCAGATGTGATACATTTAAGAAGGGAGCAAGAGCAAATCCAGGGAATTATAAACCTGTAAGCATTACTTCTGTAGTGGGAAAACGTTTAGAAGAGTTCATAAGGTATAGTAAACAAGAATAAGACTGAACAAGATTAGAAGTAGGAGTCAATATGGATTTCTGAGAGATAGGTCAGGTCAAAAATGTTTAATTTGTTTCTATGAGGAGGTTAGTAGGAACTTGGATCAAGGCAACCCAGTGGATGTACTCTTTTTGGATTTTGCAATAGTTGCAAAATCATGGAAGACTACTGTGCAAACTAAGGGGTACGTGAATTGTCGTAAACATCTGCTCATGGATTGAGAGCTGGCTAAAAGACAGACAGCAAAAGGTTGTTGTAAATGGGTTCAGTATTAGGTCCTCTGCTTTTTAACATATTTATTAATGACTTAGTAACAGGAAATATTGCCTCCATTTTTGCTGATGACTCTAAGTTGTGCAATGTAATTAAATAAGAAAATTATACTTTCCAATCCAAAGGAATTTGCATAAATTATAGAAATGGGGAACTGCATGTCAGATGAGACTTAATACGAATAAATGTAAAGTAATCCACCTGGGAAGGAGAAGTAACTATGCAATTTAGAATCTTAATGGAGCAAATCAGGTATTGAAAGAGATTTGGGAGTACTTGTCAACAACCACCTTGGCAACAGTGCACAATGCAAAGCAGCATCTGCAAAGGCAAGTAAAATATTAACATGTATTAAGAATAGCATAGAAGAAAGGAAAGCAAATATAATTCTGCCATTATACAAATAGATAGAGGTGCTCAATCAGAAAATGAAATAACCTCAATAATTTATGGTCTCTTAACCTTTTTTCGATATCCCTCCTGAAAGAGCTCACTCTTGAAGCATCACAAACAATTATTCCTATTTTAACAAAACCCCATATCTGATGAACTCTTTGTCTTTTCGCATGATCTTTCCTTCATCAGTCACAAATTCCCCATCCGCTCCATTCCAGACTTCCCATCCAACCTAACCTAAAACAACTACACTCATCCGTTCAATCCACCATGATGACAGGCATTTCTAATAATGCCAAGAGGGCCTACACCCAGGCTTGGCATCTCTTCCAGATTTTTGCAGCTAACTACAAATTCTGACCTCGCATCATCTGCACATTCCTGTCATTTGGAGCCCACTGTGATTCCCACTTAGGCATCACCTTTGCCACTTTCAAAACAAAACTCAGAAGTATAATACTACTTAGCCCTCAATTCCAACATTAAGAAATCATTGCTTTCATCTCCACCAGTTAAAACCTTCCTAAGTGGATTAGCAGTAAAACAAGAATCACTTCCTTTAATCAACTTCCCATAGATGAACAACTTTTCAGGCAGTTAATAACATTCTTGTCTATTCACTGTTTTCGGCCTAGAAACATCAACAACATGGTCTAGAGCCATCTTATTAGCATTCTACGTCCTGGTGATCTCAAAATCTCTCAACCCATTTTCCTCTCTAAACACAATATTAACTTGTGTTTAGAACTAATTTTCCCCCTCCAAAAACAGCAAAACTCCAGTGACCATGTCATTTAACCCTACTCATGACTCCTTCTGCCCTATACATGGGATATCCAGACAAATGTATATCCTCTCTTCTAAATCATTCAACTATCCTCTACTAGCAATATCCAACCAACCTCTCACTACAGTTTCTTTTATCCACTACATCAACTTAGCCTTAACCCGCCTCAGACTCAATCCATTCTCCTACTCTGGCCATTCATTTAGGATAAGAGTAGCTACTTCTGAATCCAGGAATCAAATGTCAGTCCATATTATTAAAGCACTAGGACTGTGGAAGTCCTCATGCTACGATCACTACGTCCACAGTCTTACTAACAAATAATGCAATGCATTCCAAAACAACACAAAATAAGCCACATTTTCTATCCTCTTCCTATAGTCTTTTTGGCCTCTAATCAGGCTAGGATGTCGTAGCTACATATGCCGCACGTCAGGCTACAATAACTAAAGAGAAAGCCACAACCACAAATATATTCAAATATATCATGTATTTTGGGTACACAGTAACTTCTAGAAATATTTAAATCCTGCTACAGTGGTGGTTTTATTTAAAGGTGTTCAAGTGTTTATGATATTTATGAAATATTTACTTAATAGTGCTCATGCAATATGGTTTATTCTATTTATTAACTGCTTAGCAATGAAAATGGTTATTTAAAGAAGAAAAATCCAATATAGTTTTTAATACTTAAATTGGAAGCATAGGAACAAGAACTTGGAGTAACTTGGGATAATGACATTTGGTTAAACGCTATTTAGATGTCAATGAAAACTATAAAATGTGCTAATTTGAGAGAGATCTAATTTAAATTTGTTAAAGATGGTATATAGTTCTGTCTATATTAGCCGAATTAGATTCAAATAAATACTCAGAAAAATGCTGGAGAGGATGTAATGAAAAAGGCACTCATTATAACTTGTGGGTTTTTTGTGTGGATAGAATTGCTTAAATTTCTGAAGGTCATTTAATGCCTTTTCCAGATTTGATGTTCTTCCACATTTTTCCAGATAAGACCAGCTTTCTCACAAAATGTATTATAATTCAAATTCTTATGGCAGCTAAAAGATTAATAGTCCTTAAATGGAAGTCAGGAGCAATTTCTTCCTGGGATGATCTCAAAGAACTGGTTGATTGCAGTTTTAATATAGAAAACGAGTTTGGGGATTTCCGTAATGGAATGGGAGTGAACGCTGGTCGAAACTGGAAAATGTGGGAACAATATATACTCACAAGCAAGTAATGTTTTTTTTACCAGGTGTACTGATTTATCATGTTTTTTTCTCTCCTTTTCTGTATATATTTTGTTTGTATGTGTGTTTGAATTTTGTATTTGTAAAGGAAAAAAAAATTGAAGCATGGTGTTTTGCACATCATCAGATCTGCTTCTCTTGATACTATCAGGGTAAGAGAGGAGCAGCCCAGGGGGAGAGGATACTGTCCTAATAGAAGTCTTTATCTATCGTCCTGATAACATCTGTATCTGCCTACTTTGCTGCAGTGGCTACTGCACACAAACCTACAATGGTCAAAAAAAATTATGACGCCTTCTGGGCAGGCCCTGTTTCACTGACTAGTCAGCTAACAAGGATGAAAAGAGGCACGTCTGCTTTAAAGGTATATAGAAGCTTCCTGGATTATGAATGTGTCTGGTAGAGGAGAATCAGTAGTGTATGAAAGCATTTTTGTCTTAAAATAAGCATTAATAAACATTAATAAACTTACCCTAGCATCTGCATAATTTAATTAGCTTTCTGACAGTTGGGTTTGAGACGGAACACCCTTGTACATACAGCCTAAAATAGCATATAATTCATAATTCTTTGTAGCCAAATCAGATGCAGCTATAAGATTGTAGCCTGATGGGAATACTGCAACAAAGCATCATGGGATTTGTTGTCGGTTTTCCCCTCTCTCAACTCCCTTAAATTATCCAACTGAACTGTGCTGCTACTTGCTGGAAGGTTAGTTAGATAGGGTTAAAAAAAACATACACAAATGCAGTGTTTCTAATCGTAGGTACCAGGCACCTACGTAAGCAGCTCTGGTGGCGTGGAAATAAATGTGTATATATATATATATATATATATATATATATATATATATATATATATATATATATATATATATATATATGCATGGATAGATAGATGTATTTCCTTACCTGCCCAAGGTTGTACACCCCTTCCTGAGGTGAGGAGGGGCCACGGCAGGCCAGAGGACTGAGCGGGAACACAGGGGGTCTGCGGGAGCCAGGGGGGGGGGCTGCAGGGGCCAGGTTTGGCTAGGGACAGCACTGTCCCCCCTAGAGCAGGGCCCCGGTGCATTGCACTGGCAGTAGCTCTGCCCCTGATAAATCTGTATGTGTACAGAATGACAATGTAATGTATATTTCTGATAAAAGCAGGTATGTGTTAGATTATTAAAAGTTAAAATGAGGGGAACTTCCATATACCTTTAAATTTATATAGTACATACATTTATATATAATGTCATTTTAAAGGTTACATTGAATCTATTTTCTTCAAATACATATTTTTCTTATATCATATTTTTATATCAGTTACTAAATAAATAAATTGCATATTTCTGTCCACCACAGTGGTTGTTTAATTTAATGTGCATTTACAGTACTACTGTGCAGGAACCCTGTATTCCAAAAAAATGCAGTAACAGATCCAATGTAGTCTTATTATTTAAGGTTACAACAAAAACACAAATTTCAGTTTTCTCCAGTTTTAATTTTTTTAGATATTGTAACTCCATTTTAGACTCATTGATCTCAACTATCATTCAACCTCTGCAACACTCTATAATGGGTCACCACAAATTCCCTCAAACTAGGTGATACGCACCAAGGACTGTTTGTTGCTCTCTAGCCCTAACAAATGCTCGAAACCTGCTTGCAGGAGACTCTGAGTTTGAAGCTCAGTAGTTTCCACAGCAACGATACAGAATGTTACCCACTACATTAACACACTACATTAGCCCTAAAAACATTCCTTATCCCTATCTATAAAAAACATTCCCATGACAGGGAAGGTATTAAATAATACAAATTATGTAGGGGTTTATGACTCCTCTGCCTATGATCAACTACCTTCTATGAGCCCGGGGATCCCCAGCAATTCCTTACAATACCCAAATATGAGCCAGGGATCCTCAGGGATTCCTTTTTCCTTCATGTTATGAGCCAGGGGATCCCTGGGCATTTCCCCTTTATAATCATGGGGGTCCTTATAGATCTTATAGACTCTCATGGTATCTCATATTAACTACTATATTCTCATCGACCCCCTTGGCATCTAAATGTAAACCTGTAGCACGGGGGTCCACATCAGTCCCCTGTAGCATCTTCATATTAATACCTGCCACGGATGTTCTTAATGGACCCCTGTTGCATGTAAATAAAAACCCCAGCCACGGTGGACCTTGACAAACCACCCTGGCATCTAAAAATTATCCACATGCCACAGAGGTCTTTAACAGACCCCACATGGCTCCTATCCTTAATTTTTCATCCACAAGAGTCTTCAAGCATCCAATGGCACCTTTGCTACAATCACAGGAATCTATATTGGACTCCCATGTAAGCTAACCCCCCATGGTTGTCTATAAGTTCATGATAGCCCTTACTAGTAAGAATTTTATAAAAAAGCATTAAAAAAAATAAAATAAAAAATCATAGAAAATTAAAAATAAATAAACCTGTAGGTGGGAAAAGTCATCTTATGATGCCCTCCAGCAATCATCAATGAAGCCCTGGTCTTCATTGTTCTGCCCTGCAAAGCAGGCTATCCATTTTGATTTAAGAATCCTGTGCATGATCCTCATCTTCTGGCCCTTTAAAATGGGCTTCCATCTAAAAACGCCCTTAAAAAGTAAAAAAAAAATACTAGTTCAAATGGAACTCCTCATAGGAGTAGCTCCCATGCTGACTAATGGCTTTTGGTACACTTTCTGGCCTTAAATTGAAATTGTGAGGATTCTGATTTTTTGATATCATCCTGCTCAAGTTTCTGTGTGACCATTTAGCACTACTACCCTGCCAGAGGCAGATTTCTTTATCTGTGTAAGGGTAGAGGAAAGCAGTTTTGGTAGAAGCTGAGAAGCTCATCAAAACTTTGTTGGTAGAAGCTGGGAAGTGTATCAAAACTTGTTGCAGAGGCATTATTTTTTACATTTACTGTAATTATTTTTATACAACTCACCATCATAATAATGAAAAAGTTTTAAAATTTATTTTATTAATGTATTTTGAAAAAAAATGAGTGTTCCATGTCCTGTTAGTAATAATTATGATGTACCTTAAATTGAAATGTTGAGGATTGTGATTGGCTGAAATATGTGTCAACCATATTTCAACTAATCATATTAGAGTTTTTTATGTCATCTTGCTTAAAGTTTGCCATTGTTAACCAATCAGAATCCTTAAAATTTCTATTTATGGCCAGAAACCACCATTAGTCGGTGTGGGAGCTCCTCCTGTGAGGAACTCCATTAGAACTAAATTCAAGAAATATAATTGACCTAAAAATCCTGCTTTATTAAATAGGAATAATCTAAAAACCAAAGAAAACAACGCCGCAGGTGAAAATAAAACTGTACTTGTGCTGACTTGGCAAAAAACATATTATAAAGTGGGCATATAATCTTACTCTATATATTGATACATGAATAGAATATGCGAAATAAATATCATAAGAGTATGTATCACCATAAATTGGTATCTTAAAATATCCACAAATGCTCTATAGTATATCTATACAGTTATCCACACTATAAAATATAACATATCTAAGATAGCTAAGATGTCTCATATCAGGTAATACTCATATGCAATTAAATTGCTAATCCTAGGATTGCTTGCCTACACAGCACTAGTAAATATAAAAAAAACTAGCGACTTGCCCGTCAAAAAATGACGGCAATTAGATGTGTATGTTTGTAAAGTTGTTTAGTTATTAATATACGTATTTGAGACTTGTAAGGTTTTAGTTATGATGACATACTGTATATACTCGAGTATAAGCCGAGTTTTTCAGCCCTTTTTTTAAGGCTAAAAAGGGCCCCCTCGGCTTATGCTGGAGTCACTCCCCCTAGTGTCTCTCTAACACCCCCCCGTGTCTCTCTAAAACCCTGTGTCTCTCTAACCCCCCGTGTCTCTTTCCCTCCCCCCTCCTCATCCTCAACCCCCCTCCTCCTCATCAAACCCCTCCTCCTCATCAAACCCCCTCCTCCTCATCAAACCCCCTCCTCCTCATCAAACCCCCTCCTCCTCATCAAATCCCCTCCTCCTCATCAAATCCCCTCCTCCTCATCAAATCCCCTCCTCCTCATCAAATCCCCTCCTCCTCCTCATCAACCCCCTCCTCACTGTCTCCCCTCTAAATACCTCCCCCTCACTTACCTGCTTCTTCTCCGGCCTCTGCTCCGTCACCCAGTATATGCCAATGACGCGGCGCATGTGACATCACATGCGTGCCGGCGCCGGGGTCAAGACGGAGCAGAGGCCGGAGAAGAAGCAGGTAAGTGAGGGGGAGGTATTTTGAGTGGAGACAGTGAGGAGAGTGTTGATGAGGAGGAGGAGGGGGGTTGATGAGGAGGAAGGGGGTTGATGAGAAGTAGGGGGGTTGAGGTGGTGGGGGTTGATGAGGAGGAGGGAGGTTGAGGAGGGGGGTTGAGGTTGAGGGAGGGGCGAGGAGGGGGATGAGGATGGGGGGGTTGAGGAGGGGGGTTGATGTTGAGGGGGGCTGACGAGGGGGATGAAGATGGGGGGTTAAGGTGGAGGGATGAGGATGGGTGGGTTGAGGATGAGAATGGGGGGTTGAGGGGGGAGGATGAGGATGGGGGGGTTGAGGGGGGAGGATGAGGATGGTGGGGTTGAGGGGGGAGGATGAGGATGAGGGGGTTGAGGAGTGAGGTTGAGGGGGGGTTGAGGAGGAAGGATGAGGAGGGGGTTGAGGATGATGAGGGAGGTTGAGGATGAGGAGGGAGGTTGAGGGTGAGGAGGGAGGTTGAGGAGGGGGTTGAGGATGAGGCGGGGGTTGAGGATGAGGAGGGAGGTTGAGGATGAGGAGGAAGGTTGAGGATGAGGAGGGAGGTTGAGGATGAGGAGGAAGGTTGAGGATGGGGGGTTGAGGATGGGGGGTTGAGGAGGGGGATTGAGGATGGGGGTTGATGTTGAGGAGGGGGGTTGAGGTTGAGGGGGGGTGAGGAGGGGGTTGAGGATGGGTTGGTTGAGGATGAGGATTGGGGGTTGAGGGGGGAGGATGAGGATGGGGGGGTTGAGGAGTGAGGTTGAGGGAGGATGAGGAGGGGGTTGAGGATGATGAGGGAGGTTGAGGATGAGGAGGGAGGTTGAGGATGAGGAGGGAGGTTGAGGTTATGGAGGGGGGTTGAGGATTAGGGGGTTGAGGATGAGGGGGGGAGGTTGAGGATGAAGAGGGAGGTTGAGGATGAGGAGTGGGGTTGAGGAGGGAGGTTGAGAATGAGGAGTGGGGTTGAGGTGGGCGATAAGGGAGGGGGGAAGATACACAGGGAAGGGAGAGGGGAGAAGAGAAACGGGAGAGAGAGGGGGGACACAGGGAGCAGCACATTTCCCACCCTAGGCTTATACTCGAGTCACTCATTTTACCTAGTATTTTGTGGTAAAATAGGTGCCTCGGCTTATACTCTGGTCGGCTTATACTCGATTATATACGGTAAGTACTATTGTGATATTAAACATGTTTATTTTTATAACATTTTCTTTTGTTCAACAGTAACTGTTAAAGCGTTTTGTAGTAAAAGTATTAAGATTTGAATGTAAAAACTGTTGAACTTTAAATTAATCAGTATTGTAAACTTGAGGTAATGGTTTTTTAACATGCAAGTTCTATCTCAAGAATTGTTAACTTAAATATACATTGAATGCAGAGGAAGGCAAACAGTAAAAACCCTCCTTGAAACGTAGCCAATTGTATCAGAAAAGGGGAAAAAAATTATTCCTTCCTGACCTCATTAACTGGCGATCGGATTACTCCCTGGATTAATGTTTAACCTAATAGACAACATTTAGATTGTGCCTTAAAACGTGGTTGTGCTCTTGAACTTTGTAATATGTCTGAGTAAGGAACTTGAAAGTATATTTTTAGAAACATGAACTTTCTTATGCGTCTAAGTATTCATGCATAAACAGTACTTCCATGAATTATGACTGAATTCTTTATTGATTTGTAGTTTTCAATGTTTGACCTTTGTTTGTTGCTGTAGTAATTGTTTTAAATCGCACATATAGTTCGGTCCTTGGAAAAGTGGTTCTGTAAAAAGAGAATGCGAGAACTTAAAATTGTTGCACGATGTGTAAGCACTGTTCTGTATGTGTTTGACAATTCAATGTAGTTCAATAGGAAAATATTGTTGATGTAAATCTAATTTGTGTTGCGTAATAATGACCTTTTGAAGAAAACGGACATTTATGTGTATTTTTTGTAAAAATTTGGTGGTTATATTGTGTTTTTTTAGGTTTTTGCGTTTGTTTTTAAATTGATTTTGCATAGCTTTTGTTTGTTTGATGTAAAGTTACAGTACTTCATAGTAGACAATGTTTTTAGTAAAAATGCATCCATCCTCTAATAAATCACCTTGACTTTCATACTTTTCAATGCAAACTTTAATAGCCTGTGGATTTTTTCACCGTGATAAAGCAACGTACAATTGGCCATGTGCAAATACTGGTTGTTCTAAGAAAATACCCACAGATTTGAAAGTTTGTCCTTGTGATTTATTAATGGTCATGGCAAATGCCATAATGATGGGAAATTGTCTTCTTTGAAGTATAAAAGGGAGACTACTTTCACTTGGTGCTAAATCTATTCTTGATATGAAAACTCTCTCTCCTTTATGGGTACCAGTTAAAATTCCAGCATCTATGAAATGGTCCTTTAATTATTGAATAATTAATCTAGTGCCATTGCATAGGCCTTTTTTGGGGTTCATATTTCGCAGTATCATGACAATTGCACCTTTCTTTAGCTGCAAAATATGTGGTGGCATTCCAGAAGGAGTTAATGAGTTTATGAATTCAGTCGAAAAGTTTGCCTGCAAGTACAGAATCAGCACTGTGATAATTTCTTTGGGGTGCATAAATTTTTTTTTAGGATTTCATTATTGAGGATTAATGCATCCCTTTTTTTACAGGTTAGGATGACTTGATTGTCAAGCTCTGAATATTCCTGGTTATTTATGCTATCTTCGAATATAGCCAATATAAGATCTTGGTGACAAATCATATGAGGTGGGATGTGCACAGTGTCCTCAGGTAAATTTGGTATTTTTTCTGTTCTGCCTTCTCCAATTTTAATAAGCCAATCATTGAAATCATTTTGGCCTTTTGATCTCATATTTTGTTGCAGTTGAAGATGGGTAAAATGTTTCCATAGTGTGCCTGACTTTATACAGGTTTCGATAATGTCAGTTCGATTTCCACGTATAACGGCAGGTAATGTTTGTCTAAAATCGCGACCTAACAACATTACCTTTCCACCAAATGGAAAAGTATTATCCATGACTTCACGAAGCAAACGGTCAATACATTGGAGGTCATAGCATGACATCATTGTGGCCTCATATATTATAATTAATTTACTTTTTTTCATTTTTTTTGCTTGTAATGATGTCATGCGAATATCTGACACAGAGGTTTCTAAAATAGACACTGGCAGTTTAAAGCCACTATGTACAGTTCTTCCACCTTCTAACAAAAGTCAAGCAATTCCAGTAGTGGCAAACGGCAGTGCTATTTGACCTTGTGCTCGTACAAAACTCATTAATAAATTATATAGATATGTTTTTCCTGATCCGGCAGGTCCATCAAGATAGAAATAACGCTCTGTCACCATGTCATCATCTATTACATTTGTAATGGCATTAAATGCTTGCAATTGTAATGTATTTAAAGTTGCAAGTCTTTCTTCTGTTCTTTGTACTTGTAGTTGAATGTCATAGTCTTCAAAGTTCATTTTGGATCAGGCAAATTAAAACTTGCACAACTTAATCCATGAGTTAAAAATACTTCTTGGATTTCCATTAACGCTTTTAAGTGTGCAATAGGTTCATTGTATCGTTGCATAAAGTCTTCAGCCATATAACTTTTAAATGTGTCTCACAAAGCTTATGCATTTGGAGCATTTGAGAAGATACAAATAAATGCAAATTGTTCCCTCATCTCCCGTGGCATTTGACATAGTGCTGCTTCTTCTAGACATCTTTCCCATTCTGTATCATCAGCTAGTAAGTTTCTATGTCTTGCAGCTAAATGGAAGGATTCCTATACTATGTCATTAACAGTTCTTAAGTGTTCAAAACTTTGTGCTCCAGGAACATTTAAAAGTAATAGTCGTAAGCAGAAACATTTAAGATCTCTTGGACTGACTGTGTAAATTCTTGGGATTATTTTATTTCCTCTCCTTTTTCTAGGTCTCCATAATCCATTCACAAAAACATAGTGATATGGAATTCAATATATAAGAATTGTGTTGCTTGTGAATCTGTAGAATTTAATTCAAACCATGCAGTTAGTGTAGTGTGACGATGCTCACTTTGGGCCAATGCATTAATTTCATTTCCAGCATGGAAATACACTAAATGTCTTTGTGGCAAATGTACTGCTAATCTATATACTACATGTGATCTATCATGCATTTCAAATGTTAAAAGGCGCCACATAGCTTCTGGTGCACTTACATAGCGAGCATCTACATGAGATGCAAGTTCATCATGTACTAACTCAGTGCTTTCGGGGTTGTCTGCACTTTTGACAACTACAGTAGCTGCATCATAGCCTTTGTAAATATATTTGTACACATATTTAATGGATTTGATGGAAGTGCAGGCTTTTACATTAATGTGTGCATTATACTTCATGAGTAAATGTGGATTGTAGGGTACTACATATCTATTGTCAACTTTTTTAGCCATCACAAATGGCATACGTTTTGTCTCTATAATCTTTTGGAAAATCTTTGGAACATTTATTATTTTCCATACATGGTGATTGTGGATTAAGCTCGCCACAGGGTCCATGAATCATCCGATGAGTTACAATCTCATATAGTTTACCATATAGTTCTGGATCTGGTAGTTCAGCAACAATGACATAATCCACTTTGTCACCAGTATCTAATTTATCTTTTTCTTGAAGTATTATTATAAGATGTGCATGTGGAAGGCCTCTTTTTTTAAATTCAATTGTATATACTGTGACAGGCTGGCTGCCACTTCCAGGGTCAATGCCCTGTTGACCGTCTCTGTAATGAAGTATCTCAGGAGGCGTTGTAGCATTAAGGAGCTTTACTGAAAACTTTGTCAGCAGGTACAAACAAAAAAGAACACAAAACAAAGCCTAGCTTTCCTTGAAGCACTAACTAAACAGAAATAGGAGTTTTCCTCACTACCATCAACTAATGCAAAAATAAAGCGTTCATGTATACAGGCCTGTAAGTTTTCTGTTGAAAAGTCTGTGGGTTTGCTTTAGCATGCAGAGCTGTCTCTCCTGACTCTCAGTCCAGACTGAACCCCCCTGCTGAGTGCTCAGTAGTCCTTTTAAAGGCAGAATGCAGCTGGGCTTGATTAGTCTGTTGCAGGAGGCTTAACTCTTTCACTCCCATGGGGAAAAAGGGCTTTGGTAAGTCTGCTACTTACATACACCCCTTGTATGATTCTATTACAATACATAAGCAAGACATTTGTCAAATAAGTGACTTATAGTGATGTCACGTATTAATTCATTTAATTTAATTTTAAAAACTCTGGCTACTAAATCTGGTCTATTGGAAGGACTGTGGGCAAGAAGTACATTTTCTGTAATTTCGGGCCATTGGGGATTACATGTAAATGTAATAAATAAATCAGGTTTTCCAAATTTGGTGACAATAGCCATAGCATCATTGTATCTTTCTCTCATATTTCGAGGAGATCCTTGAAAAGAAGATGGTAAAATGATGGCTTTGCCAGCTGTCATGTCTCTGCTTGTAGCAACCTCAACGACATAATCCATCAATCCACAAAACTGTTCTACACGTAGTTTATCTTGTTGATATTTTATGAAGTTTAAATTATTGGCCTCAACTTGCAAATAGGAATCAATAATCCATTGTTGTGTTCGTTTTCCACCACATAAAATTGGATTAAATGTATTTCGAATGGCAATTTGAGCTACTTTAAATTCAAGCATAGAAACATTATTTCGTATTCTGGCTTTAGCATTTGGGTAACTGGGAAGGGTTAATTTTGGTTGCCAACCTGCTTCTCCGTGTGGGAAAAAAATGGGATATGTCATTGGATCTAAATTTGGACTTAAGATACTTATATTAATGAATGGTTGCTCCTCATTTCTGGGATATATTCTAATGTCTCTTTGAAATGGTGGTTCTCCTTCATCATTTTGAAACACCATTGCAACCTCATTTGATGTTGGCAAGTTATAACGACGTTTATCAGTATGTCTATCTCTTTTAAGCACCATATTGACCTTTGGGATTGGTAATTGATGTCTTTCTGCATGAAGTTGTTGTTCGTTTTCTACTTCTGCCAATTTTTTATAAGCTTTAGTGCAGGGGTTATTGTCCATAATGTTATCTAGCTCTATAAAAACACTGTGTAAGCATTTTTTATTTTCTTCCAGCTGCATGGTCAACAGCTTCCCTTGTATCTAGGACATATAGTTGAGCAAATTTTCTTTGCTCTCCTTCCTCTGGATGTAAATGTGATGTCCGATGGTTAATTTGGCCTTGGACTTTAAAACAGTAAGGACCATGTCCTGGTACATTAGCAGCTAATGTTGCTCCCATAGATGCAAAGGATATGGCACTATTGTATAATCTTATGTTTGTTTTAATATTTTTGTAGTTTTGAAAAGTAGGTTCAGTCATAATGTTTTGTAAATAGATTGGAAATTGTTTTCTTTCTGGAAGTTTGACCTTGCCTTTTTGACAGCAACTAATATATTGGCCATCTCTGGGTCTCTCCTGTTTAAAGTGATAAGCCTCACAAAACTGACATTGAGGGCCCTATTAAATTCTCCCTCGTAGTTCTCTCGGTGCTCGCAAAAGGCAGTTTTCCTGCTGTTTGCGAGTACCGAATCTCTCGCAGCCTGCTTTGCGATATGACTGCGAGAAAATGGACGAGAATAGGCTCCGAGAGAGCTACGTAGCCTTAAATCTATGCATGAGTCTCGCATATCGTAAGAATCCCTACGTGGACAAAAAGTCCACGCAAGGGATCCGAAAGCCTCTACGTGCTGCCTCGGAACAGCCCGAGACAGCAGTGTAAGGCTCCCCCCTGCACCCTATACACATCCCCATGCTGCAGGGGTCTCTATCAGGACCCCTGCAGCACCCCCACATTAACCCCTTGCAGCGGGGGTCCCCGATCTGCATAGATCAGGCCCCCCGCTGCATTTAAACCTTTTAAATTTCCCGCCGCGGCTCCTTAAAGGGGCCGCGGCACACTATTACCCAATCCCGGCTGCGGCACTTTTAACCCCCCTCTATGCTGGGGGTACCATCGGGAGCCCCGAAGTGTCCCCATATAAACCCCCCGGCACGATCGTGACCCTGCTGCAATTAAATTTTAAATTTCCCGCCTTGCGCGTCCTCAAAGGACCGTAAAGGTCCTGAAAGGACTCGCACTAAAAATATTAACCCCAGGCAACTATAATTACCCCATTAACTCATGGTGGTCAATCCAGACCACCATAAGGCCTAAATTAACCCATTAACTCATGATGGTCAATACAGACCACCATAAGGCCTAAATTAACCCATTAACTCATGGTGGTCAATCCAGTCCACCATAAGGCCTAAATTAACCCATTAACTCATGATGGTCAATACAGACCACCATAAGGCCTAAATTAACCTATTAACTCATGGTGGTCAATCCAGACCACCATAAGGCCTAAATTAACCCATTAACTCATGATGGTCAATACAGACCACCATAAGGACTAAATTAACCCATTAACTCATGGTGCTCAATCCAGACCACCATAAGGCCTAAATTAACCCATTAACTCATGATGGTCAATACAGACCACCATAAGGCCTAAATTAACCCATTAACTCATGGTGGTCAATCCAGACCACCATAAGGCCTAAATTAACCCATTAACTCATGATGGTCAATACAGACCACCATAAGGCCTAAATTAACCCATTAACTCATGGTGGTCAATCCAGACCACCATAAGGCCTAAATTAACCCATTAACTCATGGTGGTCAATACAGACCACCATAAGGCCTAAATTAACCCATTAACTCATGGTGGTCAATCCAGACCACCATAAGGCCTAAATTAACCCATTAACTCATGGTGGTCAATCCAGACCACCATAAGGCCTAAATTAACCCATTAACTCATGGTGGTCAATCCAGACCACCATAAGGCCTAAATTAACCCATTAACTCATGATGGTCAATACAGACCACCATAAGGACTAAATTAACCCATTAACTCATGGTGCTCAATCCAGACCACCATAAGGCCTAAATTAACCCATTAACTCATGATGGTCAATACAGACCACCATAAGGCCTAAATTAACCCATTAACTCATGGTGGTCAATCCAGACCACCATAAGGCCTAAATTAACCCATTAACTCATGATGGTCAATACAGACCACCATAAGGCCTAAATTAACCCATTAACTCATGGTGGTCAATCCAGACCACCATAAGGCCTAAATTAACCCATTAACTCATGATGGTCATTACAGACCACCATAAGGCCTAAATTAACCCATTAGCTCATGGTGGTCAATACAGACCACCATAAGGCCTAAATTAACCCATTAACTCATGGTGGTCAATCCAGACCACCATAAGGCCTAAATTAACCCATTAACTCATGGTGGTCAATCCAGACCACCATAAGGCCTAAATTAACCCATTAACTCATGATGGTCAATACAGACCACCATAAGGCCTACATTAACCCATTAACTCATGGTGGTCAATCCAGACCACCATAAGGCCTAAATTAACCCATGAACTCATGATGGTCAATACAGACCACCATAAGGCCTAAATTAACCCATTAACTCATGGTGGCCAATACAGACCACCATAAGGCTCTATTTAACCCCATCAGTCCCATAAGGGTATATTATTACCATTATGGGCCTGTTACAACCCAACATTAACCACATAAGTGCCATGATGGTCCTCAAGGACCATCATGACACTAACTACAAACACTACACTATAACCCCCAATAAACCATTTAATCTAAACTAACCCCCCTCTACACTAATCTATTAACACTTACACTACCTACCTACACTACCTACCCCCTAATAAACCTCCCCAACACTCTAATTACAAAAAAACAAAAAACCTACAGTACAGAAAAAAAAAAATTACAACCCCACCCCCCACTACAGAAAACAAAAAAATACATTACAACCCAACCCCCCACTACAGAAAATAAAAAAATTACACACCTGAAAAGGAAAGACAGATAAACACAATACAATACATACATATAATACATTACATACATTACATACAATACATGACATTACATATAATATATTAAATATAATATATTACATATAATATATTAAATATAATATATTAAATATAATACATTACATACATTACATACAATACATGACATTACATATAATATATTAAATATAATATATTAAATATAATATATTAAATATAATACATTACATACAATACATGACATTACATACATTACATATAATATATTAAATATAATATATTACATATAATATATTAAATATAATATATTACATATAATATATTACATATAGTCCAAATCAAATACCCCCTATCTATCTAACATACAATCTATTTAATTTAAAATAAATCCTAACTATATCAAATACATCCCCCTATCTATCTAATATACAAAAAATCCTAACTACATACACAGACCCTAATTCTAAAATAAAATAAAATAATTACAGTCCTAACTCCATACACAGACCCTTATTCTAAAATAAAATAAAATAATTACAGTCCTAACTACACAGACCCTAATTCTAAGCTAAAATCAATAAATTAAGACCACTTACCTTTAAGATGTTGCTTCAGATCACTAACCTATGGGTCAAACAAAAAAAAAAAATTAGTACAAAACATTAACATTTAATAAATAAACATTCTATACATTCTAAATAATATACTCACCTTTACAGCATGTCCCGTCACTGTTTAGCTCTTCCGGCACGGCCCTGTTAAAAAAAAAACACAATACATGAATACATTAATACAATATATAAACAATAAATAAAATACACATATAAACATCTAAATATACATTTAACTTACCTCCCCGCGATGTCCCCGGCCTTCTCTCCTTCAGCCCCGGCTGGGCCGCGGAACCATCCGCGCTCTAAAAAAAAACAAAAAAAAAATGGAGATCCGCACTGGCAGACCTCCCCAACGCTAATGAACCTCCCGGAGTCGTTTCCGGGAGGAAATTGGCATTGTCGGCTTGTGATTGGCTGAAAAAGCTGTCTATCAATTTCAGCCAATCAAAAGTCGTCAATGTGTGAGCCAATCAGGATGGGATACACCCCAATATCCCACCCTGATTGGCTAAAACACTTGTCTATCTTTCTGGGAACCAATCACAAGGCTCAGATGCCTTCAGCCAATCACTATGGGATACACCCCCACGGAGTGATTGGTAGAAGAAATCTGCGCATCCTGATTGGCTCCTACATTGATGATTTTTGATTGGCTGTCAGCTTTTTCAGCCAATCACAAGCCGACAATGCCAATTTCCTCCCTGAAACGACTCCGGGAGGTTCATTAGTGTCGGGGAGGTCTGCCAGTGCAGACCTCCGTAAGCTTTTTTTTTTTTTTTTTTTTTTTTTAGAGCGCGGATGGTTCCGCGGCCCAGCCGGGGCTGAAGGAGAGAAGGCCGGGGCATCGCGGGGAGGTAAGATAAATGTATATTTAGATGTTTATATGTGTATTTTATTTATTGTTTATATATTGTATTAATGTATTTATTTATTGTGGGGGGGTTTTTAACAGGGCCGCGCCGGAAGAGCTAAACAGTGACGGGACATGCTGTAAAGGTGAGTATATTATTTAGAATGTATAGAATGTTTATTTATTGGATAATAATGTTTTGTACTAATTTTTTTGTTTTGTTTGACCCATAGGTTAGTGATCTGAAACAACATCTTAAAAGGTAAGTGGTCTTAATTTATTGATTTTAGCTTAGAATTAGGGTCTGTGTAGTTAGGATTGTAATTATTTTATTTTATTTTAGAATAAGGGTCTGTGTATGTAGTTAGGACTGTAATTATTTTATTTTATTTTAGAATTAGGGTCGGTGTATGTAGTTAGGATTTTTTGTATATTAGATAGATAGGGGGATGTATTTGATATAGTTAGGATTTATTTTAAATTAAATAGATTGTATGTTAGATAGATAGGGGGTATTTGATTTGGACTATATGTAATATATTATATGTAATATATTATATGTAATATATTATAAGTAATGTCATGTATTGTATGTAATGTATGTAATGTATTATATTTAATATATTATATGTAATATATTATATTTAATATATTATATGTAATGTCATGTATTGTATGTAATGTATGTAATGTATTATATTTAATATATTATATTTAATATATTATATGTAATATATTATATTTGATATATTATATGTAATGTCATGTATTGTATGTAATGTATGTAATGTATTATATGTATGTATTGTATTGTGTTTATCTGTCTTTCCTTTTCAGGTGTGTCATTTTTTTATTTTCTGTAGTGGGGGGTGGGGTTGTAATGTCTTTTTTTGTTTTCTGTAGTGGGGGGTGGAATTGTAATTTGTTTTGTTTTTTTCTGTACTGTAGGTTTTTTTGTTTTCTGTACTGTAGGTTTTTTGTAATTAGAGTGTTGGGGAGGTTTATTAGGGGGTAGGTAGTGTAGGTAGGTAGTGTAAGTGTTAATAGATTAGTGTAGAGGGGGGTTAGTTTAGATTAAATGGTTTATTGGGGGTTATAGTGTAGTGTTTGGAGTTAGTGTCATGATGGTCCTTGAGGACCATCATGGCACTTATGTGGTTAATGTTTGGTTGTAACAGGCCCATAATGGTAATAATATACCCATATGGGACTGATGGGGTTAAATAGAGCCTTATGGTGGTCTGTATTGACCACCATGAGTTGGGTTAATTTAGGCCTTATGGTGGTCTGTATTGACCATCATGAGTTAATGGGTTAATTTAGGCCTTATGGTGGTCTGTATTGACCACCATGAGTTAATGGGTTAATTTAGGCCTTATGGTGGTCTGGATTGACCATCATGAGTTAATGGGTTAATTTAGGCCTTATGGTGGTCTGGATTGACCATCATGAGTTAATGGGGTAATTATAGTTGCCTGGCTTTAATATTTTTAGTGCGAGTCCTTTCAGGACCTTTACGGTCCTTTGAGGACCCGCGAGGCGGGAAATTTAAAATTGAATTGCAGCAGGGTCACGATCGGTGCCGATCGGGGCCCCCCGCTGCAGGGGGTTTATGTGGGGACACTTCGGGGGTCCCGATGGGGACCCCCAGCATAGAGGGGGGTTCATTTTAGGTGCCGCGGCCGGGATTGGGTAATAGTGTGCGGCGGGGAATTTAAAAGTTTTAAATGCAGCGGGGGCCTGATCGGTGCCGATCGGGGACCCCCGCTGCAAGGGGTTAATGTGTGGGGGCTGCGGGGGTTCCTATGGACCCCTGCAGCAAGGTGTTCATGTGAGGACACTTCAGGGGTCCCGCATCGAGGGGGGATTAATTTTTGGTGCCTGGGGGGGTTTTGGAGTACCCCCCACGGCAGGGCTTATGTGGGGGACTGCCGCGGAGGTCCCTTTTAGGACCCCCGCAGCACTTGATGAGGAGTGGGAGCCTGCGATATCATCTCGCAGGCTGTCACTTCTCATGTACATTTACGCAGCGTAGATACGTACGGCCCTGCTGCGTAGCTCATACGTTGCTCGCAGCAGGGCTAATTTAATAGCATAAGTTAGAGAAACTGTGCAGTACGTAGGGCTTAAGTAGAAGCCTCTTATTTACGAGGCAGGAATTTAATGAGGCCCTGAGTATTCATGTCCCCACAATTATGAACCTCTACTGCTAAAGACTTTAGTAAAGGACAATTTGCAAAGCATATATCAGTTTCAGTTTGAAATTCATCAGTTGAAATGTCATGTGATGTTTCAGGAACAGGTTAAAAATGCTTTGTTTTTTTAGTAGCTTTTTTTGGTGTATCTTTAATTTTTGCAGGTGATTGTCTGTTGCTTGCAATTCTTTTGCGTTTTTTAAATATTTTAAATGTTTTTTAAATATTTGATTTGTAACAGTTTGTTTTTATGTGATTGTAGTTCATTGTAGCTGAACTATCTTTGTATTGTTAAATAAGTGTGTTTTATTTTTTTGCTCTTACTTTCTGTCGTAGGTTGTAATTTTTGTCTTACATGCATAGCACACTCAAGGTAATTACATTATAGCTTCTTGTAGATGTAGTAGGTGTATAGTGTTAATTTAAATTGAGTTTTTGTTTTTTTTGTTAATTGCTTTTTTTGTTGTAGTTTTTGGCTTATAGGCATAGTAGAGGGCAACAATTAGTCTTTGTAATTTGTCCTGCAGGGGATTGTTGTAATAATATTTTTATATTTTACTTAAAGGCTTATATGTTGGAACTGTGAAAAGGTTTGTATTGTTGTTTTTTTCTGTGTCAGTAGTATATGTTCTAGTATTCTATTTTATGTGTGTGGTTTGGTTTTATTCTTAATATTGTACATTAGGGCTGGGAATTGAGAATGAAAAATGTTATTTAGTCTGTGTTTTCACTATTTTTTGGACTATGCTGTTTTATGTTGCTTATTTTTTTTTGCCTAGATTGAAGTTTGGGTTTATTGTTAAACGTTGTTGTCCGTAAAAGACAAAAAGCAGTTAAATGACAAATGTGTCAGTAATATTTTGGTAAAGGTGATAATTAGTGGTTCTTATTGTTGTTGGTGATTTCTTTTTTTTCTATTCACATGGATGCAGAGCAAACATGTTTATTTAGTTTTCTCTTTTTTTACTTGTTATACTGTACCTTGTTTGAAGTCTGATTTGAAGCAGAATATTTCTTGGTCCGCTGCTGTATGTCTACAATGCTCTTCCCGCAGTGTCTGTTGTAAAAGAAAAAGCAAAATGTTATTTGATTTGAATGTATTTGTAATGAATAGCATATTTAATTTTTTTGGTTTACTCTATCTGTTATGGTGAATTTTTCTAATATGCTGTTTTTTGTGGAACACTTTAAAATACTCTAATTGTATTTGTATATTACAGTTATCCTTTTTTTTTTTTTTTACTGTAATTATTAATCTTTTTCCCATTTTGGATATAATCGTAATGTTTTTAGCATTATCCTGTTTTGTGTCCACCACTTTTGTTATGCTTATTTAGGCTTCTTTGTAAGGCTTATAGGTTGTTAAACAGTAAAGAACAATATTAATTTATTTTTCTATCTATTTGTGTAATTTTTTTTGTACAATCCTCTTTTGTGTACTCCACATTTTGCATACTTTATTTGCTTAATTAGTGTTCTTTGAGAGGATTAAATGTAAAAAGGAATGGTAATTGCCTTTTCTATATCATGTTGCGCTTTTTTGTTCTATCCTGTTTTGTGTTCACCACTTTTTGGTTGCTGCATTTGGCTTGTGGGTGATGGTTGGAGGTTATTCTACAGTAAAGAGGAAGAATACTTTTGTTTTATGTATGTTGCTAATGTTTCGGATGCTATCCTGTTTTGTGGCTACCTCTTTTTTTTTCTGTGAAACTGTCTTTCTTGTAAAGGTCTTTGTGAAGTTTGTTGAACTGTGTTGTTTTGGTCTTTATTGAATTTCTATTGGTTTCTTTTTTTTTTACTTTTAATTTTTATATTGGCGGCCATTAAACATAAATATTTCTTCTTTTTTTTTTGTACTTCTTATACTATACCGTGATTGAAGTCTTGTTCTTGTGCGAATGACAGAGGGTCCCCTACTGCCAATCTTAATCCGCCAGTCTTCTTGTAGTGTCTGTTTGAAAAAGAAAGTTAAATGGTTAATTGTATATTTCTTATTTTTGATTTTGAAAAGCATGGTCTTTTTCATCAATGTAATTTTTCTATCTTACCTCTTCTTCTTTCTTTCTGTTCTTTAAAAGTGATTCTCTTTGACAGTCTACGGTGCAAATTCTTGAGTGACGCTGTTGATGCAGAGTCTGTTTGAATATGGAAAAAAAGGGGAAAGATTCGGCTTCAGGTTACATATGTATTAGTGTCATATTATTTTTTGCTATGAGTTGCAGTAAATTAATGCCATTTGAATATACTTGTTTCATTAGTTTGAGTTATCATTAGTTTGTTGTAGGGCCTATACACATAAATGTGCGTGTCACATGTCACTATACATGAATCACATTTTCATAGTTAAAGTTTGCATTTTTTTTTTTTTTTTTTTGCTGTCTTTGTAAGAAAATTTAATATATTATAGCTTACCTCTCAGTTGTAATTTGCACAGTGTAAAGTAGGAAATTAGGAAATAATTCTCTTCTCAAGTAACAGCAGCAGTTAACTATCCAGTCACTCCGTTCATCACCTGAGGAGAAATGTAGAATTTTCTGGAAAGTAGGCAGTATTTATAAACTTTGAGGTGCCTCAGACTGTTCGAACGCAATACGCATGCGCTATTTGCGTTCCAGCATACAATTTGCGTTCCAGCCGCCATGTTATGCGTAGTAGTTGTAATTTTTCTGTAAAATGGTGGTTAATATCAGTGTGGTACGTGCCGCATAGAGTGTGTTACGTGCCTCGTGAAGTTGACTGCAACGTTGTTTCAGTTTTGCGAGTCACTGTAGTATTGCTGCGTCTGTAACCTCGTTTTCGTTTTGTTCGGCTGCCATTTTTTCTCTTGTTTCGGTGATTTTCGGATGTTTAAACTCCGTTTTGTTTACTTAAATGGACGTGTAACTTCACTTTTCGAGATGCTGGATGCCCCCCCTTGCTGTAGGTAAGCTTTTTATGTGTTTGTTGTGTTTATTTATTGTGTTTGTCATATTTTCATGTGCGCCGGTTGCGGACGGTTTTTGCATGTTTGGAATGAGTCGTAACTCGTCACGTATTTTTTGCGAGGGCCACAGTTGCTGGCATGGAGCGCGCCTTCGGCTTCGCGAGGGCCGCAGGCTCGGTGCGCGAGCCCGCAAACATTAGCAACGGCTCGCATGCTTACAACTATATATGTGATCACTAAAAACACAAACAATGCACATGGGTAAATTCTTCTCTTATTAGGGGAGGAGAGTATTATATGTTGCTTTAGCAACCTTTGCTAGATCCAAAAATAGCTGTAATGAAGACATGAAATAAGGGCTGCCAATAATGAACACAATACTTGCGGTTTTTCTTAGTCCAGTCTCAGTACATTAATGTTGATCAGCTAGGATCACAGTCTGATTACATCCTCTCCTCCACCAGGGACATCCCTTGCGCACAAAAAGAGTACAATCCCGACGGTCTGTTCGCCCACACATGAGCTTCCTCATGGGGTTCAGCTCATTAAAAAAAAAATATGGTGAGACATACTCTTATGATATTCATTGTGCATATTCTGTCCATGTAGCAGATCATACATAGAGTGAGATTATATGCCAAAATTATCACCTGTTTTTGCTGTGTCAGCACTACTACAGTTTTATTTTCACTAGCGGCGTTGTTTTCTTTGTCTTTTAGATTATTCCTTTTTATTAAAGTTATACACTCCATTAGAACTAGTTTTTTTTTTTTTTTTAAAGAAAATTTCAACGGGTCAGAAGATGAGGATCATGGGCTTCACTCTAGACTGAAGGGGACAGTATTCTTAAATCAACATGATTAGCTTGCTTATCTAGGACAGAAGAAGGAGGACAAGGGATTCATTGAGCATCACTAGAGGGGGTCAAAGCATGGGTAAATATACTTTCCTCCCCCTTACAGGTTTAGTTTGTGTTTATTTCATGTAATTAATATTTTTTTTTGTTTATGGTAATAATTTTCTTTTGTATTTTTTACTGGTAGAGACTATGGGGATCCTTAGGACTCCCATGGGGGGATTATGTTACATGGGGTAAAATATGGACCCGTGTGGTGGTGAATAGGGTTCCATTTAGGCCCATAAGGGTTAATGTTAGGTGCCATGGGAATTTATTGCGCACCCACAGGTTATGGAGGTCCCTGTTAGGTGCCATGGGGAGCCATGAGGACCTTCATGGTACAGGGTTAATGTTAGGTGCCATGGGGGTCCATAGGGACCTCCATTATTATACTTTGGATTGAGAATCCCCAGGGTAATAGGGGCTAGATTGTGGGAAGAGGGAATCACCAGGGATCCCCAGGCTCTTAGTAGATAGGGGTCCCATGAATACCATGGATCACTGTGCTCATAGTTAGGTTATTGAGGAGGATCCCGGGTATCCCCTGGCTCATGGGAGTGGCAGTATTAACCCATTAATTTTGTTAGATATGAGGAATCAAGTCATGAATTGGACCCCTAACCATGTAAAAATAGTTTCTTCTGAAAACAAGGACTTTTTTCAGCTTGGGCCTGGGCAGCAGCTAATGAAGTGCATTGTCTACCCACAAGCTTGCTTGTGACCATTTACGACTACCTCCATGTTAGAGACAGATTTCTTCATCTGTGTAGGGGTAGTGCAAAGCAGTTTTAACAGAAGGCGAGAAGCTTGGCATTATTTTTCACCTTTACTGTAATTATTTTTATACAATCTAACATCAAATATTTAAAATGTTTTAAAATTGCTCTTTTATTTTTTTTTATTTTTTTTTTAACGGAGCGTTGCATGTCCTATTAAGCAATAATGATGATTTACCAATAAAACTATCGACTGAACTTAATTTAGGTCACTAGGCCTCAAGGCACAGCTTTTGCTAATTCCTATATTTTTTTTTTCTCCCTACCTCGGCAGGTGCAACCTTGTTTGCAGCACACAGAATGTGAGACAGCATTACAGGGGCATATTGATTCATTTCATTCAGATTTGTGCACTGCAAAGCACAGATAATACTCTTTATTTCTTTCATCCAGGTGAACATATATATACAAGCGACTTGCCCGTCAAAAAATTACGGCAATGAGATGTGTATGTTTGGAAAGTTGTTTAGTTATTAATATATGTGTTTGACATTTGAGGAACAGGTTCTAAATCCTTTGTTTGCTTAGTAGCTTTTTTTGGTGTATCTTTAATTTTTGCAGCGGATAGTCTTTTGCTTGCAATTCTTTTGCGTTCTTTTTCTCGTTGAATTTCCTTCTCCTCTGGTGTCTGCTGGTTGGCCCATCTCTTTTGTCTTTCTCTAGTTTGACGTCTTGTCTTTTCTTGTTTGCTCTCGTTAGTAGCCATGTTAATCTGTAAAAGAAAATAATGTATAATTAGTTTAGTTTGAGATGTTAAGTTTGTTTTTTAAATTTTTTATTATCAACAGTTTGTTTATATGTGCTTGTAGTTCATTGTAGCGGTACTTTCTTTGTATTGTTAAATAAGTGTTTTTTATTTTTTTGGTCTTACTTTCTGTAGTAGGTTGTAATTTTTGCCTTACATGAATAACACACTCAAGGAAAGGACACTATACCTTCTTCTACATTTAGTAGGTGTATAGTGTTAATGTAATTGTATATTTTTTTTGTTTTGGTAATTATTTTTTTTTGTTGTACTTTTGACTTACAGGCATAGTAGAGAGCAAAAATGAGTCTTTGTAATTTTTACTACAGGGGATTGTCGTAATAGTATTTTGATATTTTATTTTGTGTCTACCATATGTTGCATACTTTATTTGCTTAATTAGTCTTTTTTTATGAAGATTAAATGTTTTTGTACAGTGAAAATGAATGTTTTTGCTATTTTGGATATGATGGCAATGTTTATAGCACTATCCTGTTTTGTATCCACCACTTTTGGTATGCTTATTTAGGCTTCTTTGTAAGGCTTATAGGTTCTTAAATAGTAAAGAAGAATATTAATTTCCTTTTTTATGTGTTTGTGTGATTTTTGCTACAATCCTGTTTTGTGTCCACTATATGCTGCATACTTTATTTGCTTAATTAGTCTTTTTTATGAGAATTAAATGTTGTTGTACATTGAAAAAGTATGTTTTTCCTATTTTGGATATGATCGCAATTTTTTTAGCATTATCCTGTTTTGTGTCCACCACTTTTGATATGTTTATTTAGGCTTCTTTGTAAGGCTTATAGGTTCTTAAACAGTAAAGAAGAATAGTATTTAACTTTTCTATCTGTTTCTGTGATTTTTGGTACAATCCTGTTTTGTGTCCACCATATTTTGCCTACTTTATTTGTTCAATTAGTGTTCTTTGTGAGTATTCAATTATGTTGGACAGTACAAATTAATGTTAATTGCATTTTCTATATCATGTTGTGCTTTTTATTGTTATCCTGTTTTGTGTTCACCACTTTTTGTTTGCTGCATTTGGCTTGTGGGTGATGGTTGGAGGTTATTTTACAGTAAAGAGGAGGAATACTTTTGTTTTATGTATGTTGCTAAGGTTTCAGATGCTATCCTGTTTTGTGGGCACCTCTTTTTTTTTTTTTGGTTTCTGTGAAACTGTCTGTCTTCTTAAATTGTATAGGTCTTTGTGAAGTTTGTTGAACTGTGTTTTGTTCCTTATTCAATTTATATGTATTTTTTTTTTTATTTTACTTTAAATTGTTAAATTGGCGGCCATTAAACATATATAGTTCCTTTATTTGTGTACTTGTTATACTTTACCTTAATTGAAGTGTTGTTCATGTCTGAATGACAGAGGGTCCCCTCCTGCCAATCTTAATCCGCCAGTCTTCTTGTAGTGTCTGTTTGAAAAAGAAAGTGAAATGGTTAATTGTATATTTCTTCTTTTTGATTTAGCAAAGCATGGTCTTTTTTCAGCATGTAATGTATTTTTCTATCTTACCTCTTCTTCTTTCTTTGTGTTCTTTAAAATGGATTGTGCAAATTCTTGAGTGACGCTGTTGAGGCAGAGTCTGTTTGAATAGTAAAAAAAGGGCAAAGATTCAGCTTTAGGTTACATATGTATTAGTGTCATATTATTTTTTGCTATGAGTTGCAGTAAATTAATGTCATTTAAATATACTGGTTTAATTAGTTTCGGTTAACATTAGTTTGTTTTAGGGCCTACACACATAAATGTGTGTGTGACATGTCACTATACATGAATCACATTTTCATAGTTAAAGTAGTTTTTTTTTTAATGTCGTTTAAATATACTTGTTTAATTAGTTTGGGTTAAGATTAGTTTGTTGTAGGGGCTATACACATAAATGTGCGTGTCACATGTCACTATACATGAATAACATTTTCATAGTTAAAGTTGTTTTTTTTTGTCCTGTCTTGGTAATAAAATGTAATATATTATAGCTTACCTCTCAGTTGTAATTTGCACAATGCAAAGTAGTAAATTAGGAAACAATTATCTTCTCAAGTAACAGCAGCAGTTAACTATCCAGTCACTCCGTTCATCACCTGAGTAGAAATGTACAATTTTCTGGAAAGTAGGCAGTATTTATAAACTTTCAGGTGCCTCAGACCGTTAGAATGCAATACGCATGCGCTATTTGCGTTCCAGCTTACAATTTACATTCCATCCGCCATTTTATGAGTAGTAGTTTTCAAAATGGTGGTTAATATCAGTGTGGTACGTGCTGCATAGTATGTGTTTCAGTTTTGCGAGTCACTGTAGTATTGTTACGTCTGTAGCCTCGTTTTTGTGTTGTTCGGCGGTTATTTTTTCTCTCACTTAGGTGATTTTCGGCAGTTTCAACTCGTTTTTTGGACTTAAATGGACGTGTAAATTAACTTTTTGAGGTGCCGGATGCCACCCCTTGCTGTAAGTAAGCTTTTTATGTGTTCGTTGTGTTTATTTATTGTGTTTCTGATGTTTTCATGCGCGCCATTTTCGGACATTTTTTGCGTGTTTGGAATGGGTCGTTGCGCGGGCATATTTTTTTGCGAGGGACGCAGTTGTTTTTTTTTCTAAGTTGTGCGTGTGTGTGTTAACCGCGTGTGCGGCGCCTTTGAGCCTACACCTCCGCAAATGCGGCGCCTCGCTTCGCGAGGGTCCGCATTTGCAGACAAACACCACAGCAGACGTTGGAGCCTCCACCACCGCAAATGCAGCCCCTCGATTTGCGAGGGTCCGCATTTGCGGACAAACACAGCCGACGTTGGAGCCTCCACCACCCCAAATGCGGCGACGTTGGAGACTTCACCTTCCGCAAATGAGGCCCCTCGCTTCGCGAGCCCGCAAGCGTTAGCAACAACTCGTATGCTCACAACTATATATGTGATATTGCATATATGGTGTGTTGCAGTATGTTGGGTACCTTTATATACAGGAATATAATTTGCTTGTGCACTTATCCGTAAACAAGTAAATGTTAATACATAGCAGAAGCAACTTGAGGCTGGCTGCTGCCCCCTGAAAATGTGCTGCCCTAGGCCTGGACCGCCTTGACCTAGCTAAAATGCACTACTGCAAAGGTAAGTGAATTGTAAAAATACAACACAGTCAGACAAATGCACCAATAAGGGATACCCTCTAGACAGCTGCCTTGTTTTGCAATTGATAAACTTACCTTGTACCAGGTGATATATTGGCTAACAAACTAGTGTTGAAAAAGATAACACAAATAGCCTTTAACAATACACAATAAATACAGCCTCTTTAAAATTGAGAGCACATACCGCTTGATAAAAACACTTTTTACTGACATTTCACTCGTCTGAAAGTCTGGCGTAACATGTTTTCAAAAGTTCTTTAATTGTCAAGTACTTGTAGACCAATCATGTCTTAGCACACTATAACCACTAGATGGCAGGTTCTACCTTTCTTGACACTTAGTTCTAACTATGTGAAGGTGTCTTATATAAAAAACAAAAGGAAATGCATATTTTAAAGGAAACCGCTTACGGAAAATGTTTTTTTTGTGCCTGTAAAATAAATTTCTCTCTATACAGAAAATGTATATTTCTTTTTTCCACTAGTGCTCTGGAAATAGAACATGTGAATAAGCTGGAAATGATGCTTTAAGTCTTCTACGTATTAATATGAAATTGTTTTTGTCAGTGAAATACTATGAATAGCAAAATACTATTAGTGATATACAAAAACGAGTTATCCCGATATAAATATATTCCAATATATCATGTATTTTGGGTACACAGTCATTTGTAGAAAGATTTATATCCCTTTACAGTGGTCATTTTATTTAAAGTTGTTTAAGTATATAAAATATTTAACTTAATAGTGCTTGTGCAATGTATTTTATTTTGTTAATTTAATAACTGTTTAGTAATACAAAATAGTATTTTAAAGAATAAAAAAACATAATGTTGATTTTTATACTTACATTTGAAGCTTTCTGTTTTGTACATTAGCAGATCTGCTTCTCTTCATACCTTATCATGGGTGGGAGTCTTATATTTTTTCTTAAAGGTTTTCTTTTTTTATATTATAATGGTTATAGAAAAGTGGGTTACCCCAGGTTATTAAAAATGTTCAGCTCATAGCAAAAGGGCTAGGCAGGCTTTTTACTTTTAAGTATCCTCCCAGTACTTATTGTGAGTATCGTGGCAGTTGTTACCCCTTTGTGGGGCCATTGCACCTGCATAAAACCAGCTCTGCTTTCCAGCACCTTAGCTTACTTGCTAATGTACTATCTCCTCCATTATTTTTTACTTATGACCAAGCAATGATCAGTCAAGAAAGCCCCTCATCATTCATATATATGTGTGTGTGTGTTGTTCAGTCATGTCCGACTCTCCGTGATCTCATGGACCGCAACACACTATGCTGATCCACTTGGAATTCATGGCAGAGATACTGGAGTGGATTGCAAGTTCCTTTTCCAGTGGGCCACAGCATACAGCTCTTGGTATTCCTAGGTAGTCTTCCATCCAAGTACTGACCAGGCCCAACCCTGCTTGGCTTCTGGGTGGTGTGGCCTCTTGGTTCCCTGACTGTAATCAAACCCATGTCACAGCGGTGAAAGCACCGAATCCTAATTACTGGACCACCAGGGAACCTATTCATATATACCATGTCCAATCATTTCACAAAAGAAGGCCTGTGCTTCCTGTATCACTTTATAGCATGACATGTATAGATAAATAGCCCTAGTATTATGCTACTGGATATGTTTTTGGTCTATAAATGAAGTACAAAACAACTAAGTCAGAGGTGCTGATCAGGGAACCAACCAACCTTAATAGGTTAGTTCTATGGCCATGATAAGACACTCTGAGAGCGGCCTCTTTTAGACACTTGTGCCCTTCACAGGGAGAAATATCCTGTAGTATATCAGTCTTGTCTCACTCAAAAGAGCAATCCAGACCCAAAATACCAGGCAATTCTACCCTAAACAGGAGAAACAGCAAACCCCAGATGCGTTTCGGCCTTTATGGGCCTCGTCAGTGAGGTGTTTCATTTTTTTTTTTTTTCTATAAATGATGTATAATAATAACATCTGAAATTAAAGTACTTCTCAAAATATTTCAAGGATACAATAATAACCAGGTTTTAATAAAGATCTCTCCGATAGGCTAAGACCTAGATGTCAAGTCTTTTTCATAAATGAGTTAGCAAATTACATAAAATCTAGGAATTTTTGTTCAGCCCTATTTCAATTGACTTAACTTTTTGATTATAGCTTCCCTTTAACTAACAGTACAATGTCTAATGGTTGTTTTTGACAGCAGAAGGTATTACACATGGTATCCATATGTTCCATCATCTGTAACAGTCTTGGTGGTAATTTAATTCATGTTGGATTGCAAATTAAGCATGATTAATAGTGAAGTGAAGCCATCTTTTTGTTGCTTTGAAAGATTACAGCTAAATTCACTGCCATGGCCCATAACATAAATATTAACACAAAATACTTTAAAAAAAAAACTTTAATGTATATAGCTCGGAGGACACATGACAAATCATATATATAAAATAAATACTTAACAAAATAGCAATGGAAGCATAATTTAAAGAAAGATTACCAACACTGGAAGTTGTTAGGTTCATGGCCAAGCGAGTATTACTTAAAGGACCACAGTAGTCATATATTTAAATATTCTCTTTTGAAGAACTACACTTAAAACTAGGATAATATTTTTTAAGAATGTTAAAAAAAAGACAGCCCTTAATGCATAACCTTAATTTATAGTGCAGTGAATCTATTATTTATGGAGCTTAGTAATCGACTTCCTGACATGGGAAGAGCTTTTGATTATGGTACTTCAGTCTGCAAGTGCTTTCAAGAGGACTAATGGACATCTTGTTCATTTACAAGGATATACCTCCATGAAAAATTACCAGAAAGCACCAGACAGAAAAGAATATGGATCCACCCAATAAAGTATACTTGCAGATAAATGAAAAATAATCATTTTTGTGTGCTTTTGCTTTCGAAAATATATTGCAGTCATTAAGTTTTGTTATTCAAACCATATACAAAAAATATGACCACAGTGGTTCTTTAAAAGTACAGTTTACCATTTTGACTGTGAAAAAAAAAGGGGTTTGCAGATGGCTAACTAAAATAAAGTCTCCATGGTTGAGGTATAAAGCTTTCTAAACAGATGCATAAAATGAAACGAAAATTCTTCGTTAGTGAAACTAAATGGGAAACATTTACTAAAGCGAGAGTTTTCACAGCATTTTTGGAGATTGCACAAATTAAATAATATCCCCCAGAGTATAGCGTGGAGCTGGAGAAGTTTACCAACCATCTCACTTTACTACATCTGGTAAATTGTTACTCAAGATGCTCATTTGGGATTAAAACATTCAATATACGTAGAGGGCAAGACACACCAAGCTCAACGCCAACACATTCTTAAAGGAAAATTGACAGTTGGTAATAAATCGCTCTAGTAATCTTACCAATAAACATTGAGTAGTTTAGTGAAACCTACTTAATTTAGCCTATGATGTAGTTTTGCTTCATATTTAGGTGCAACCACCCTACAGTCCTTTCCATTAGCATGTTGCCTTCCCCATATTATGAATAAAAACTTCCTGTACATTTTTCCAACACAAAGGAGCTCAATTAATATTTCAATGTTATGGTCTTTGTTTAATGCGGCAAGATATATTTTTATACCCTTTCTTATTAGAAGCAATAGCTAAATGACACTTGCTCACCTCATTTAGATTTCATTATAACAAAACAGTTTTTATAAAGTGGGCTGAACTATAAGTGATGATGTTACAAGCTTTCATTAAGGTGAAAGGACTTTGAATATATTTAAGTTAAATACAATCAATATTAACCACTTATATAAAGTGGTACCTCGGCACTCGTCGGCTTCAAATCTCGTCTAATTATGTAGTCGACTCATTTTCGTGACTCATTGTTTTCTCCTCTTGTTGTGCCATCTGGAATCAATTAATGATGAGTACCGATATACCACTCTATTGTCAATTTATATTGACAGATCTGCAACGGTCGCTTTTCCTTTCATCATATTCTACAAAAATAATAATACTATTGGACATCATAATTAGGGTTCGTTCAATGACCTTGCTGTACTGTCACATGGCAGTTAGAGGAAAATAAAGTTAAAATATGCCCCATTTGTATCAACACCGTCTGGGATTTGTACTTCCGTGGAATCATTGCATGCCTTGAGATTTTCTAGTCAATGTAAGACATGTTAATAAAGTAAACTCCCGATTATCCGGCACCCACGGGGATTGCCTATTGCCAGATAAGTGTAGTTGCCGGTTGCTTGGGAGTCCTGATTTTTAAAGCCCTAACTAACCTTAAACCCCTTAAAAACATTAAACTATCCATTAAACAGATACTGCTATCTAAGCTAAGTCTTTTAAAGCTAAGAAAAAATTGGTTGCCGGTTGTGCCATATAATGCCGATTATTCCCCCGATTGATAAAAACTCTGTTGCCAGTTGCTTGAGAGTCCCGGTTAGTTGAGCGCCGGTTATTCGGGAGTTTATTGTATCCACATACGAGCAGTATATATCTGACAGGTTATATATCAAAGAGGGTCCAACATTAAAAACCTTTATTTGTAACGCTAATTTCATTCTTTAGGGCCATCGGCTGAAGGCCTCACTGGCAGATATTGATTCTGAAAGTTATTTGTACAATAAATACAAAAGGTGGTTTATAAATATAGCAAGAAATTCCCATATACAAAAACATAGTTTGCAGGAGTTAAATTTGCGGTAACATTTCAAAAGTCCCAAAATGTATATATACAATGTGTAACTGTATACAGTCAGTTGAACTGGTGACCAAATCAAACTCCAATTTGTAGTCCGTTGAGTTAATCACATAAACTGGCAAAAAAAAACATTTATTACCATTTTCAAAAAAAATAAATATATAATGCAGTGTAATGCAAAGAGAAATGATGCCAGCTTTTTTAACTTCAGATGCAAGAGTTATAAACTGTTCAGTGCGCTCCTAGCTTAGAGTCTATAAGCTTTTCTGGTTGTGACAAAAAAAAAAATGTACTATATATAGAGAAATGAAAAATGAGCTAATATAGTACATAAGAAAATGAATATAAGATTCTACATTTGCTATGTAGTTTCCGTAGCACAGATTTATAAGTTCAGGAAACACAATGTCTTTTTCAGGCTCTGTAAAGGAACATCCAAGCAGACTTTTGTCTTCTGGAACAGGGATGAAAGATCTTGTGATCTCCAACTCGATTCTCGGAGGCAAAATTCGAGTTCTGTATTTATTTATCAGGGTGCTTCTGCAACTCAACATGTTTCCCAGAAAGATAACTGTTTTTTTTGTGTGCAATTGTTACAAAAAGAAGGAGCAGTTAAGGCAGTTGATGTCTACATTTCTACTTGCATTGCTCAAGTTACATATCGATATCTCCATCGTATGCCAAGGTTAGAGGCTTCTGCTGAGGAAATGTACTCATGTGTTCTTTTGGCTTTTTACTGAAAGATATAAAAATATATAAGTATAATTACCAAAAACACATACCGGATATAAATATTCAACAACAAAAAATGAATTTTATTTGGATCAACGGTGCTAGGTGAGGTTAAGCTATCTTATATCCTCATTTCATATGCTAGATGATACATATTTATTAAATGTGGGTTAAATTTAATACATTTCGATAAATAGGTACCAAAACACAGTTTAACTGCACTAAGCCCACTTTGATAAATATAGCCCACAGAGACTTAACGGTACAGAACATTTTCTATATTTCCCTCAAACATTCTGGTTATTCTTTGGTATAGATCAGTGGTTCCCAACAGCCAATCGAAGGACAGATGTTGGTCCCTCAAACCTTATCTTCATGTCTTCATGAAGAAACAGGATAAAGAGAACTTAACACTTTAAACATACTGCTTCCATTAGTCATAGTTATAGATTATTATTATTGATGAACATATATGAGGTTAAAATGTACTCAATTCCGATTTGTTCAAATTTTAATGTGCAAAATGCATGTTAATCAATAATTATGGGAATGTTTATTTTTGGATGCATCTCTATGTGTATAATGTCATGATATCCTCTCAACAAAAAAAAGTTTAAAATGTGAAAATGTTAGTGTGCCACATTTAGTATTAGCCTACTAAAATTGTATTGGCCCGCAAAGACGGGTCCCAATGAGCATTGGAAAGTAACCAGTTGGTTCCCAGATAAAAAGAAAGTTAAGGGTCACTGGAATAGACCATTCAAACCAATAAGCTTAACATATTTATTTTCTGTTAATCATTATTAAAGAACATAGTTAGCAAATATATATATATATATATATATATATATATATATATATATATATATATATATATATATATATATATATATATATATATATATGTAATTGTATGTTTTTTTATTCACATATTTAACAACATTTCTGATTTTTTTAATTTTATTTCGGAATTGTAAAAAGTATGATGTATAACCTTAAAGGTATATCTAAGTTTCATGGATTATTACATTTCTGCAATCCTTAGGGAAACAACATCCTTTAACTTTGTATTACTGTCTCCCTCTAATCCCTCCAAGGGGTGTATACACAGGCACCTGACCCCCCCAATAAGCATGGGGACCAATTTTAACCCATTATTCACCTGCTGTGTCTTCCTCAGCCAATAGGACAGCAGTTATGTTAGCCCCAAGTAACTGCTGGGATATGACCCGCCCACCAGAGTGAGAGGTGAGTGAGAGGTGAGTGTGTGTGTAAGAGAGAGAGAGAGAGTGATAGAAAGTGGTGGGCGAGTGTGTGAGTGTGAGAGAGAAAGAAAGAAAGAAAGAAAGAAAGAAAGTGAGAGGAAAAAACTCACCAGCAGCAGCAGTTGATGCAGGGAATGGACAACCTGCAGGAATGGTAATTATGTGTGAATGTGCTGCACAGAGAGACTCTTATATGAAAATACATAGCACCTTCTAACATGGTGAAACCTTACATGCCCCAGCACAAACAGGAACCCCAGAGATTGATACAAATGTTTCAACTGCCTGAGGTTCCTCCTGATTGGCCAAAACAAATTATGAACTTTATGGTAATTTAGCCTTGGTAGAGGGGGTGTTTACTCTGATTTTCAACTGTCAGAAATTACAACACATTTTGCTAACTTCAAGGTACATTTTTAAATGTTCATGCAAAAAAAGGTTTTCATACACTGCAGATTTTCATCAGATGCACTCATAATCCAGGAAACTTAGATATGTCTTTAATGTATAATACAATGGTTTATAGTACAATTTATTAATTCACTTTTCCTAGCAGACACAAGTCATTAATAAAAGAGATGTGCTTACCAGATTAGATAGGAAGTAAGAATGAGGAAAATTATTAGGAGGAAGCTGCCAACAGACACCCCATACACCCAAATCTTCACTCTTCCATCTAAAAATAAAATTCATGAATAGATACTTGAGAATAATGTTTTAAGGGTTGGAATACATTTTATATTCTAAAGAAATCCTCTCTAGATATATTTCCAAAACTAAATTTGTATTTTAGTCACAAATACTGGTGCAAAACTCACAATTGATCATATATTACAGAATAAGAGAAAGAAAGAAATGCAAGTTTAATTGTGCACTTGTTGGTTAAACACGTTAACCACTGAATGCACAATAAAACAAACATTTTTCACACTCTCGTTCTGTAGCATTCAAATAGATTCTCTCAAGCTTAATCTGAATGTGTAGCCCTACTTGTGAGGAGTGTTATATTTGGAAGCCTTGCACTATTCACTAAAGCTATTGTATCTTCCCAGTGGTCTTGCACCAAACTACATAAGCACTAGAGGGGTTCAAGGTTACAATATTCCCATTACTTATTGGATTATTTGAAATATATAGACTCATGTATTTAAAAAATGTTAAAGTTCAATCATTAATTTAGGCAAATTCTTTTGTATTACGTTACAGGTTTTAACACTGCTGTACGCCTATGTGCCATGAAAATAAATGGCAAGTAAGATGTGAGAATATTCAACATTCTTGCGGTTTGCTGGCAGCAAAGTATTCAGCAGAATTACATTAGCTCAGGGTACCTGCAACCTATGGCTAGCTCCATTGCAGTGGTTCCCAAACATGGGGAGGACTTTATTGATTTTGAAAGTCGATTTTTCAGCTACATTGGAGGCATATTTGAGCAGGTATGTACAGCTTTTTATGGACAATTATTAATTTTAGTCATTTTATTAATTGTTTCACAATTGTGTTGCAATTTAAATTTTCAGTTTGCTTTATATATTCAATGTCCTCTGCAACTGACATCACCTTGCCTCCTCTTAAACACAGATCTGCAGAAATAAACAGCAAAACGGGTGAGTTTTGTTGATATCATGTTCTCCAATGTGTTGCAGTTGTTGCCAACTCGATTAAAAAACTGGTTGTGACCTCTGTCCTAGTGAATACTACAAGATGATCGGAAGAATTGCAATATTCTCACCCTAATGACCTCACAAGCAATTTGAACCTTAATAGGTCATTGTGTCTGGTAATCTTTAATGATAAGACAGTCCAGTGAGTATAAAGAACCAAGTCATGTTTTAGTAGAATATTTTTAGTAGAACGTCATCCTAAATTCTATTTTGGTTTACCAATTTGACTGAAGACTTAATAGACCAGATCACAAACCAAGACTGCTCCTTCCAAATGGAAAGCAAATACAGATTCAGTACTTTGCATACATGATTTTTTTTTCTAAGAAACAGATCAATATATTAATATTTTGAACATGTTTTTTACAAATCATATTGTGACCACTAAAAACATTCCTGTTCTTATAAAGGTCTCTACAATAACACACTTTATTATAAACTGGCTTATTTTCCTACTATTTATTAATGTTTTTTGTAAATAACATCCTATGGCTAGGAATGATTATATCAAATATAAATGAAACCAGATATTATTAAGTCTTATTTGCCTCAAATCTTATAATATATTACGTTTCTTCTATTATGGTAGCTCACTCGCAATCATGAAAAACAATTGAATACTGACCACTTTTTAGCGGTGTAACTTTATGAATTAGGAAATTGGATAGGGTCCATGGTTATCAATTGGTTAAACCAATAATATGATGAAGGTAGATTAGTATATAAAAATAAAGCATACACAACATTATCTATACAATCCTTTCAGAACAATTTGTTTTTTTTGGATTCTAGAACTTGCCTGGGTCTAATGGTTGAATAGACCAGCCTTTAAAAATGTCAGGGACTTTTGAGTTGATGGGTTTACTCTTCCCTGAAAAGGTTTTTACATCAGCCTTTTTGTTTTCAGTGCCAGGCACTTTCAGACAGTAGTCAAGCAAGCCATTAGATCTTATTATCGCTGTGTATCCCTGCTCACAGCCACAGGCTCCACTCTGCAAGACAAATATATCAAGACAACTACAAGTGAGATGTTGTGTGGCCATATGAATATCTCTATTTAGGACAAATACAAAATTACTATATATACTATACTCTTTTGTTTAGGAAATTGTATGGAAGGCTAAGCGGACATCTGACGAATGGTGTTAATGCAAAATGTATTAAGATTCCTATTATACTGAATATATATAGATGATCTGCATTTTCTGAAAATGTTAGGATATTTCTGTAGAGAGAAAGAGACAAAAGAGTGTGAAAAGGAAAGACACAGAGAGAGAGAGAAATAGAGGGAGGAAGGCAGGAAGGAAGGAAAGAAAGAAGGAAGGAAAGAAAGAAGGGAGGAAAGAAAGGAGGAAAGAAAGAAGGAAAGAAGGAAGGAAAGAAGGAAAGAAGGAAAGAAGGAAAGAAGGAAAGAAGGAAAGAAGGAAAGAAGGAAAGAAGGAAAGGAGGAAAGAAAGGAGGAAAGAAAGAAGGAAAGAAGGAAGGAAAGAAGGAAGGAAAGAAGGAAGGAAAGAAGGAAGGAAAGAAGGAAGGAAAGAAGGAAAGAAGGAAGGAAGGAAAGAAGGAAGGAAGGAAGGAAGGAAAGAAGGAAAGAAAGAGGAAGTAAAGAAAGAAAGGAAGAATAGAAGGATAGAAGGAAGGACGGAAATGTCAGCTCTCATGAGTTTCTCTGTGTGCTTCTTGCATGTAGCTGATATGTAGATATTCTATCACAAGTATATTGAAGAGGATAAAATAATTAAGTAGCCTAGCTAAAACAATCATATAAAACATTTTTTTTATAACATGCACAAAAAAAAAATAACAAAAAAAAAAATCAGAGATCAAGCCGATAAGACTACATATAAAACTCTTTTTACTACAGACAGCTTTATTGTTAACACACATTTCTTGAAATATTGATTGCTGGACTAGATATTCACAGACCTCTACCTGGCCCTGACGCCGCTCCTTGAAGGAGGCAGCATACTACATGGGCTGTCACAAATCATCTACCACATTACAGGAACTGACTCTAAAATGTAAAACATATATGAAAAGTCTAGCTGAAGTCTAGCTTTTCAAAAGAGCATAATATAAATCTAAATCTTACTTCTTACTTCCTCTAGGTGGTACCAAAGTTATAGTTATAGTTCAATTTTCTTGAATGTCTTAGAAAGTGTGGTTTAGTCTTAATAGATTTGTAATGTGTTTATTACCTGCAAACAGTAGGAAAAGGGCTTTCTGCAAGGAGGATCACAGTGTCGAACTGCAGCAGGCTGTAACTGGACAGAGCAGCCCCCTGAAAAGAACACAATCTTTACTATCAAGCATTGTTAGCAGATGCTCTGAGATGTTTTTTGGATATTAAGCATCTAACTTAACACATTAATTATATTTACCAATATGTCATGGATATAAAAGCATTTTCTGAAAAAATAATTTTAGCATACTCATGCTAGTGCATGCAAGTTGCCATGACAGTAACTCTTCCTTTTTAAGGTAGCAGTGACAGAGCAGGGCCTACAAACCTTGCAAGCATATTTGCAATCTCCCCTTTGCCCATGAAAATAATCAATCAATCAACAAACCCCCCTTCATCCTCATTCCCTCTCTATCTTAAATTCCTTGTGTACATTTAAATGGTTTTTAAATTTTTACCCAGAAAACTTTAAATGGTGGTGTTAATTTTTTTTTTTTAAATATGGAGACATAGGGATTTACTTGGGAATTGAACGCTAACATATCATATAGATGGGGTAAAATATTCTCCATGACTGCAATCAAACCTATTTTAATTGTTGGGCAATGTTGAAATTACTTAGGGGGGTTCTGTGTGATGTGACCCTTGAACTGAATGATTATCTACTAACTTGACTGCAGGAACTGGGGGGATGGGGGGGGACAAATCCCCCCCAGATTTTTCTATCGTTATATGTATGTATAAATAAGCTATTTTACGGCCTGTGTATACATGAGCTGCATCGCCCTGCAGAGTTATTCTGGCTCCTACAACCCTGCCGATAGCCAGCTGAAGTTAAATACTAAAGAGAAGGCAGACAGCAGCTAATAAAGGTGGGAGTTTTAGTTAACCCCATTACCTGCTAAAGTGCATGTGAGAGTCTGTCCAAAGGCTCACTTCTCTACTAACCCCTTCATAGTCTGTCTTTTCAAAAACATTTACTCAAATATGGGTCATATTTTCATTGTTTTGTATATATTTTATATGTGTTGTATACAATATAACTAAGTGGATCACAGTAGGTGTCATAATTAGTGATTTGTATTTTTATGGGATACTGTATTACTATGAAGTCCTTTATACTTTGATTACTAATATCAGTGTTGTCACTAACTATATGTATGTATGTATACGGCTTGGAATATATAATGTAATAAACTGAAAATATTCTTGGTTAAAGCAATCGGGATCTATGGGAATCACCTCACTTCAGCATACACCATTTCCCTTTGTACATGGGAAAAATATTGGGTTAAAAAAATTATTGAAGCAGCTCATGCATTATATATGTGCGTCATTATGACTGAATCAACCACTTTTTATTAAATCAGGTTTTTCTGTCCAAGATTACTTTGCATTTATTTGAAGTGAACTGATTCTTTGACATACAGTTTCTACCTTCGGTGGCCAATTACTTTCAACCAAGGCTAGATGTCTGCATGGCTCTCTGCACATCTCAGCACAGCGCATTACAGATGACAAAAAAGAGGTAGTGTTCAAGAACCCATATCTAAAATTTTCCAGCTCATTATCGGTAGTGATCTCATTAGAAATATTTCTCCAGTCTCAGCCATCCCACTGCACACGTCCACATGGCAGAAGCAAGAAATAAATGGTATCTACTTTTCAATTTTAAACAGTGCTTATTTCACTATCTCTCTTCTGTACCTGTAACATTTATTCCATCTGAGCGTTGACACCAAACATTTCGCTTATTATCTCTCCATGGTGTTGTTTTCCATGCGTAGCTGAAACATTTTCCACCTGTGAATAAACACATTGTGCAATTAACAAATATTGCTCTATCTAGTGTGTTGAGGCAATATATGTATATATATATATATATATATATATGTATATATATATATATATATATATATAATTTCAGTATATGTCAAAGGGAATGTTCCACATTCATGAATAGCTCATTTTGATTCTTTTAAATATATATGTGGAATTGTTGAATTATAACATATGTTTCACATAAAAAATAAAAAATAATAAAATATAAGTATATAAAGTGTCCTGTATAATTATGGTAACAATATACACACACCTATCTTGTAGAAACATATATTAAAAGGACTACTTGTTTGTATCATTTTTGAAGCTTTTCAGCTGACACTTTTTTGTACAAAGATACAACAGGCTTTAGATAATCTTTTACCCATCTAGTTGGTAGCTGCAGCTCTCGGTTCCCATTATGCTTCCAAATGAGGTGTAATTGCAACACAATGATGTTAGCATTGGCTTTATCAAGAAGACTCAGTAGCAGTAATCACTACTACGTACTGCATTTACCCACTATGGGCTTCTTAAAGACCATGAACATTTTATTACACGATGGAAACGGCAACAAGATAAAAAGAATGGAATATGGATCTTCCAAATAGTAACAAAGGGGAGTTCCAGCTCATTAATGAGATCTCAAGTAGAAAAGCTGGTTATCTCACTATATTCCAACAAAGTTCGTATATATGGTAGGAGTTTTTATACTGAATGTCAGACTGAATGCAAATTTCTAAATCAAATAGTATAGTGAGAATATACATTTGTATATTATACTATTGATCATATGTTCATGTTGGTTATTTCCATTACTGCACCCTTTAATAAATATTACCCCATGTGTGAATACTGAAGCTTGGTGGTGCTCTAAGTTTATGATTTATTCTAAAAAAAAAAAAGAATTATTTTGATAGAGACATAAAAACAATAATAAATACATAATTTCAGTGTGGTGATTTTTTTCTATATGGTCTATGGAATAACTATACTCAAAAATGGACAAAATGAACTTGAAGAAAGTACCATATACACAGCCTTTGCATTTTAATTTTTTAGACCAAATTTTTCTTTACATCAGGCAAAAATGTTCTTTAGTCAGCTGATTATGCGTGTTACTTTTTCAAGAGGGTGTGTACTTGTAAACCAATGTGTTTTTCATTACTGCTACTGAAAGCTCTGGCAGTTTAGAGGCTACATTCCCATTATGAATATATAACTTCCTGTGCAATTAAAGTCTCCCACATCTGGAAGTTGATTTCTAAGAATCAAAATGGTAGATCAACTTCCATAATTGCATATAAAAGATAAAATATTGCAGACTAATCTAAAGATATTATGCATATCTTCAAGTGTGTTGTTTTCAAAATAATATATTTTAAATGTATGACCACACTGGCCCTTTAAAGCCAAGGCAAACATTATGTATTGGCTACGTAGTATACATGTACATTAAAATCCCAGTTATCCGGCACCTAACCATTAGGGACTCTCAAGCAACCGGTACCTACCAAAAAAAAAACTCCAGCTAAACCGGCATAACCGGCACTATTTGGTCCTATTTGGCAGCTCAAGACTGCACAAAAAAAACTAACTTTTTTCCTATTTGTTTTTTCTGGGTCAAAATGGCCCAGTTTAGGTGCTAATGCCTTTTTAAAGGCATTTCGAGGGGGGTTTGAGGGTCGTTTAGACCCCTTTTTTTGAGAGACTCCCGATTAACCGGAAACTAAACTTATCCGGCAATAGGGAGTCTATTTAGATTCTAGATACAATTTTAAACCATATTTTAATGCATAATAATATAAAGGTACAAAAAATCCATTTATAACTATTATCAAATCTGTTTTTATATGTACCATATAATGATTATTCTTGACTGAATGATGTATTATTCATGTTTATATTCGCAAGCACTGTAAATTCATATAGACATTTCAAGCATGACCTTTTGACTTTCTTGAGTCACAATCTGATTATTACGTTACATATTCTCTCCAAAATGTTGATAATTTTATTTTAATTTCCTTTATCTCTCCATCCCTCACATCTCACTTATGAATTCCAAACTAAGTTCCAACAATCACTCAGTGAAGGCAGATCCTATAGATAAAGCAGTGTATAGGACCTAAAGTGTGTCTTTCATATGTGAACAGCCCTTGGCTCTTTACACTAAAAGGAAAGACTGGAAAACCACAGAGATGTAGAGAATTCAACACCACTCCCTCAGACAACATACTAGATATATTTACACAGCCACATAAATATATATGTGTGTGTGTTTGTGGGTGCATGTTAATATATAATTTCTGTAATATATATATATATATATATATATATATATATATATATATATATAGTAAATAAATAAAACATTTGTGTTGACGTTTGAAACTTGTTTTGTGCTCAGAATCTGCTGAATACAGTTACATATATATATACAGTGGATATAAAAAGGGCCTACAGCAAGATTAAAGGAGCTATCTGGCAAGTACTGGATGTGTGGTACATGTGACAACAATCTCCCGTATTCTTCATATGTCTGGGCTATGGGGTAGAGTGGCAAGACGAAAGCCTTTTCTTACGAAGAAAAACATCCAAGCCAGGCTACATTTTGCAAAAACACATCTGAAGTCTCCCAAAAGCATGTGGGGAAAGGTGTTATGGTCTGATGAAACTAAGGTTGAACTTTTTGGTCATAATTCCAAAATATATGTTTTTTGCGCAAAAACAACACTGCACATCACCAAAAGAACACCATACCCACAGTGAAGCATGGTGGTGGCAGCATCATGCTTTGGGGCTGTTTTTCTTCAGCTGGAACTGGGGCTTTAGTTAATAGAGGGAATTATGAACAGTTCCAAATACCAGTCAGTATTGGCACAAAACCTTCAGGCTTCTGCTAGAAAGCTGAACATGAAGAGGAACTTCATCTTTCAGCATGACAACGACCCAAAGCATACATCCAAATCAACAAAGGAATGGCTTCACCAGAAGAAGATTAACGTTTTGGAATGGCCCAGCCAGAGCCCAGACCTAAATCCGATTGAAAATCTGTGGGGTGATCTGAAGAGGGCTGTGCACAGAAGATGCCCTCGCAATCTGACAGATTTAGAGTGTTTTTGCAAAGAAGAATGGGCAAATCTTGCCAAGTCAAAATGTGCCATGCTGATAGACTCATACCCCAAAAGACTGAGTGCTGTAATAAAATCAAAAGGTGCTTCAACAAAGTATTAGTTTAAGGGTGTGCATACTTATGCAACCAACTTTTTTATTTTTATATTTTTTCTTCCCTCTACCTAAAAGATTTTAGTTTGTTTTTCAATTGAGTTGTACAGTTTATAGGTCACATTAACGGTGGAAAAAGTTCTGAAATGATTTATCTTTGTCTAATTTTTTTACAGCACAGAAACCTGACATTTTAATAGGGGTGTGTAGACTTTTTATATCCACTGTATATATGTACACACACACACATTATAGATATTCCTGCATATATTCTCTACATAAATTTACCTACAATTCTAATTTAATTTATTAGTGACATTTATAAAATCAGACTGAAGCAAATAGACTTGAATAAGTGTCCAAAAAAATGTTAAATGTTAGCCCACAATATTGTACAATGCCGACACAAACTGTGTAGGATTATCTCAATAACGCAAACATATTAAATCCAACACAGAGTCCGTGTTTCACATGCTCATATCCAATCCTATTTTTTTCTGATCTAAGTAATATTTTTAACAAGGTCTTGTAGGTCACTTTCCAAGTTTAGTATTTCATTAGGTTTTATAATATAAGGAGAGTGGAACTGGAAACTATTAGACAGGGAAGACTATACTAAGGTAGTGAAGGATCTCATGCACATACCCCCAAGGAAGCTGTGTGAAGGATTGTGAAACGCGTCTGCCCGGACCCATCAGCAGGCTACAATTCAGAATCTGGTGTACAGTGTGTGGACCAACACCAAAAATGTGATTTTGCTTGGACACACCATGACTAAACTAGCATCATTGAGGAGGACCTCTGGTGAGTACTGAGGAGAGGCTTGGGAACCACTGATCTAAAACCATGCAACTTTCCATATATTTAACTGAAAGGCTGTATAATGTGAGTTATATTACATGTTTTATTTGTTTCATGTGCAAAAATGTAACCAATACTACACTAGATATGTTATACTTTTTGGTTCATTCTATGTTAAAATATATGAATGAAAATAATGCTTTTGAGCAATATAATTGATCTGAAAACATAAAAGTAAATAACCACCTGCACACGGACGTGTCTCTATAACCTGTTCTGGACAGCTCTCTTGGTTTTCCAGAGACTGGATAATAAATGTTCTAGATCTTGACTGGCGGCCAACGGTTTCAAAGCTTCTTCCATTAATGCAAGTCAACTCACAGGAACTCCAGTGCGACCACTCTGTTAGATGGCAGTCACCTAAGGGTTAACAACATAATATAATTAGGCACACAGAAAAATCTGTTATAATTAAAGAGCAACTTTGGCTTTCTAGTATAATCAAGCTTGCTGTCCTGCTATTTAGAAATGTCACTGGAGATAAGTGTATCAGGATCTGCGTAATGATGCAAGTGGGACCTGACCGAATTACTTCGATAGACTGACGCAGCTCACTGTACAGGATTTGTGCTTTTTTTAAATGTCATTTAGGCTCCAGCGAATTAACATTAATTTATCAAAACCACACAGACAAGTCTACAAAACCAAAGCCCCAAAATGTATTTAATGAGTTTATATTTATCATCATGGAGACAATAGCAAATTGTTCCAGGATATTTATTGCTTATTAATCCAAGGCTCATTAATGGCCCATTCACTGCCTGTGGGAAGGATTCAGAAGATTAGGAGATGTTCTCTGAGAATTACGGGGCTATATCCACTAAAGGCTGAGCTTGTGATAAGCTGGTGTTGATGGCTAATCTAGTTACAGACCAATAGAGAATTGCTTCCTTCACGAAACGATCTACTCAGTTGCCCCACTAACATCTCTCAAGTCTTAATGGTGTCACTTTGTGGATACAAAGTCCGGCCAACCCCCCTGATAGGTTGTTATTTTGTTATGTAGATTCTCCTAATGGAACATGAAAGGTTTCTTAATTTCTCTAGCAAGATCTATGGAACTATTTTCTGTTATGCACTTTATTTTAAAATGCTCTTTTAGTTTTATCATACAAGGGCTTGATAGTGGTTCAGTGCTTTTGCTGCTGCGACCTGGGTTTGATTCCAGTCAGGGACCCAAGAGGTCACACCACCCTTAAGCCATGCTGGGTTGGGCCAGGATCTGTATGCTGTGGACAACTGGAGAAAGAACTGGCAACCCACTCCAGTATCTTTGCCATGAATACCAAGTGGATCAGCATGGTATGTTGTGGTCCATGAGGTCACGGAGAGTCGGACACAGCTGAACGACACAGACAGACACATCATCATACAAATAGTATCTGCCTGGGTCTGCCCTCTGCAGCTCTTGAAGACAGAGACTCTGCAATGCAATCTTTCAAATTAGCCTATCAGTATCCATCACGCAGCAGAATGTTGCAGAGAGATGGTCACTGATTGGCTACTATAAAACACGGAATGACCAGACCTAAAAACATACAAATAGTACCTGTTTGTGTCTGCCCGCTGCAGCTCATGAAGACACAGTCTTTCAAATTAGCCAATCAGTAACACCTCTCAGTAGGATGTTGCAGAGAGATGGCTAGTATAAGACACTGCACAAAAGGTAGACCTCAGCAGGTACTATTTGGATGAATTTAGGCAGAAAACCCAGAGGTTTTAAGCTCTTCTTAATAAAAGTAAAGTAGATAGATACCTAGGTATATTATATTTCTGGTCAAATTCAGAAACCTCCCATGTCCCTTTAATGATAACTATCAGCAGACTCTATATGTAATACCTTATAATGTAAATCACGAGTAGGATGCCCATAAAAAAAACTGTAAATGCTAAATCTATATGACATTAAGTACTTTAGCAACTGAATGTTATTTTACAAATGTCATCTTATTTTGAAGTTTGTATTTTTTTCTTTTAATAAGCTCTTCTGAACCACGCATCATAATATCCATTTCTAATGGAGTGATTATTTCCAATAATTGCTTATTTCGCACTGGGATTCTTATTATATTGTTTTTACCCTAAATCCGCATGTAAATGAAAAGACTGCGTATTCTCAGATCTCAAGGAATAACTGGGCTTATTTGTTGACTTACGCCTTGGGATTTGAACGTGCTCAATTTTGAATAACATTTTACTGTAAGAAAATGCAAACATTAAATGAGAAAGTACTTATTATTAACTAGAAATGTAAATGTTGCAATATTTGAAACTAACACTAAGTACCTTTTAATTCATATGTCTTTAGACCCTTTTATAAGCAAAGGATTAAACGTAATATGATTTTTGTATAGTGGCAAAGTAAAGTTTTTTCATAATTTTGACATAGATAGGGGTGCACGTTAATGTAAAAGAAACATAGTTTTAAGTGGATTTTTTTCCATAAAATAAATGGATATGGAATACCTATATACTTTTATGTATTTTATTTTATCAAGAAGTGCTTATAAACTGTGTTTTTACTGCCTAAATCAAACCGATAGTCTCTATATGGGTCTACCCACTGCAGCATATGCAGATTCATACTCTGTAAGGCTGGATGTGCAGTGTCCTAGCCTATCACGGACCACGTCTCAGCAGCATGTTGAGGAATGTTGCTGAGAGATGATCACTGATTGGTTAGTATGAGTGCAGCAAGTACAGAAGAGAATGTGTCTTTGTGAGCTTCAGAGGGTAGACCCATAGAGAGACTATTTATTTGACTTTGTTTTTACCTTTATTATAGGACCATGTTTGTGAAGTATGTAACAAACTAACAACACTAGCAGTTACAAAATTGAGACAAAAATGTTATATTTAGATAAGCTTGGCTGTGTCATGGAAGATTCCCTCTTAGACTGTTAGTCTGCCTGTAGCTTGAGGGGGAGGTTGCTTTATGGGAGCTTAGTCTTCCATTGACTTCTATTGTTAAGTGTCTTTTTTAAGGATGGTGTTTTCAATAGAAGGGTAATGCAGTTCTTATCTTATCCGAATCCGCTATTCCCCCATCTCCTCCCGGGTTGCTTATCCTTTTGGGTACAAAGACAAATGTCTGTCATCATTAAATGCTAAACTTAATACAAAATTCAAAATTAAAGGGTATGTTTATTTATTTTTTTACCATGTAAAAAACACCTCTCCATTACCAAGTTATGTTCTTCAGAAGTGCAAACTATAAACAAGCACATCAGCGGTCCTTTAAGAGTTACAATTATAATGAATATGGGAATATAGGAAAAAAAGTTTATTATAATAAAAGTAAAAAAATAGTCAGTGTAAATAAAAACTGAAGAGTAAAATAAAAATGGAATTAAACTTACAGTTTAAAAATGTAGTTCTCATCAATATGCTAAAATAAAACATAATCACATATTATAATTGTCAAACTGCGATTTGTCGTCACGCTTGCAAGCTGAACCGCGGAAATCAAAAAAACCACGAAAAACAAGAAAATTAATTAAAAAAAATATAAAAACACACGGACAAACAGCACAGGGGGAGAGCCAGGAAGCCTGGGAGTGAGGATGAGAGCCTTATTTGATGCATTTTGTCACTCGAAAATCGGCTAAGCGAGAAAAAAATGGCGGACGAAAAACGTAAATAATTCTGAAACTGGATGAAAACAAGGCTGAGCAAAGCCAAACACGCGGGACTCAGAAAATACACAATGGCAAAGACAGTAACACGTACACAAACAACGCCAGGCACGCGGGACTTTGAAAATAAAACAAATGGCAGTCAGCGCCGCCCACACAAACAGTCAGCGCACACACAGAGAAGAAAGACACAGGGAAGGCACAGGGGGGAGATGCTGGAAAGAGACACATGGCATTCCCAAGCACAAAACTGGCAGGTTAATAAACCCTGGAATGAGCGGCCTGTACAGTAGGTGGAAGGAAAGGCTCGCAATGAGCGACAAAGGTGCTCAGAGGCGCAAAAGCCTCACACTGTGTGGCAAACTGCATTGCCAGCCTTACAATTTTATGTCCATCATTTTTTGACGGGCAATTCGCTAGTTATAATATATTTGTAAAAAGGTGTGAAATAAAGATATTGAAATTAAGACACCTGATTATTATATACTAGCGTCTTGCCCGTCAAAAAATGACGGCAAAAAGATTGTAAGGGCGGTAAATTTTGTTGGTGTTCCAAGATGCTACGGTGCTCATTGCAAGCCTTCAGCGCTCATTGCAGGTTGTTGGTTGTTTGTGTGCTATGAGCATTGTTTTTTTTTTTGCTAATGCTAATGAAATAATGAATAAATTATACATCAATATACTTTACCTATTTGGAAGTAATATCTGCAGAAAGCATTGTGCTGAAGAGCTGACATGTTTCTGCAGCATACAATGTAGGTTTGCAGTGTTGTGGAGCTGCTGTGTAAGTGTCAGCAATGTGTGCAGTGTGTAGTGTAAATAGCGTGCGTGCGCGAGGAGAAGCCGTTAGGGTAGCTGTGTACTTCCTCATTGTGTAAGTTAGTGTTGTAAAATGGCGCCTAATGTGTGTTACGCTTCTTTGGCCGATTTGGCGTCCTTGCTCTTGGATCGCGTCCGTCTTTTTCGGAAAATCCGTAGGTGTTTGGTGGTGTTTTGCGTCTTTAAAGTCCTGTGGCCTCGTTTTCATTTTTTTCGGCGGCCATTTTGTCTCTCGCTTAGGGGATTTTCGGGTGTCTAAACTCTTGTATTTTAAGTGAAATTGTAGTGTAACTTCAGTTTTCGAGGTCCTGGATGCCCCCCTAACCCCCCCCCCCCCCCGCTGTTCGGGCGGTAAGGTCGTATTTTTGGAAGGTCGTAATGTTTTTTTTCTAGGTTCCGCGTCTCGTATTTGTTTCTCGTAAGTCCGTAAATTTTGCGAGGTCTGCAGTTGCTGGCAAGGAGCGCCTTTGGTGCTCCATGCCAGCAACTGAGGCCCTTTCTTCGGGAGGGCCACAGGCTCGCCACGCGAGCCCGCAGCGTTAGCAACAACCCGCATGCTCACAACTATATATGTGATTCTGTAAGAAAAGAGAGCAATAGAAAAAAATGTGAAACACTTGATGTTGAGAAAATTATCACATTTGAGAAATAACTTGGAGGAGAGATCTCATGGGATTTATACCAAGGGGACCAATTTTCTTAAAATGAATGTATTTTACATTAGTTTGCAAAGATCCCTCATTCTTTCTGCACCGAGGGATATTAAATAAATTACCATATGCAAAGGGGATTAATCAATCTTTTTAAACCACTTTGTGCTTTTTCTTCTTTTAGTTGTTGAAGATTAAAATTCACCTAATTTAATTTTTTCTTAGGCATGGATCACACTAGTACTGATAAACTATCCATTTGGTAAACTTCTCTTAAAGGTAAGTCAACTGCTCTGTTGACTGCAAACTCCCATTCAAACCTAGCATTAAAAAAAAAGACTTGCTAGAAGATTCACATAATATTATGAGTTATCACGAAGGCAATCATAAGGGTAATACATAAAACACTTAAGGAGGTATTTAGAAAGAAGCACAGTTTGTCTCATATCCATAGCAACATCGAGTAGGTCACCAAAATTATCTGCACTTCACTAATTTATCCAGTAGGGAATCTCTTTAGAAATTTTGTTGTTGTTGTTGTTTAGTCCTTCAGTCATGTTCAACTCTCTCTGACCATATAGATGCAGCACGCCAGTCACATCTGTCTGTGTTTCTGTTTGTGCTCCACATGGTTTTCATGGCAAAGATACTGGAGTGGGTTGCCAGTTAATTTGTCAGACCTTTCTGCTATGACCTGCCTTTCTTGGGTGACCCTCCATGATATAGCTCACAGCATCATTGAAGCCCCTTCACCATGACAAGGTAATGAATCAGAGGGACTGTAGACATTAATTAACTCTTAAAGGGATATGAAAGTTTCATGGATTAATACATTTCTGCACTCTATAGGCAAAAAGTAGCCTATATGTATGCAGCACATATCATAAAACATTTTATTTTTATTATATATATATAAATATATATATATATATATATATATATATATATATATATAAATGCCACTAATGATTATGTGGACACCCCCTGGGGTGTCTACACAGACCCCTGATCCACCCCCCCCCCCCCCCCCCCCCCCACAATCAGTATGCAGCATTAGGGAATCAATTTAACCCGCTATTCACCTGCTGTTGCTTACTCAGCCAATCTCCTTGCAGCTTCCTGTCTGTGATGTGTGCTATGTGCCGCTGCTGACATAGTGTCCCACTACATATCCCAGGCTGCTTTGCAGCACAAACAGGAATCCCAGAGTTAGTTCAAATGTTTCAGACAACCCGATTGGCCAAAACAAATTATTTTAAATTTGATGCTAATTTAGCCTGGGTTTGAAGGGTTTTCACCCTAATTTGCAACTGTCAGAAATTATAAGGCATTTACTAGCTTCAAGGTAAGTGTTTAAATCTTTATTTTGGGATGCAAAACATTGTGTTCATTCCCTACTAATTCTCCTCTATCAGATGCATTCATAATCCAGTAAACTTAAGTATGCCTTTAATACATTAAATTGTAGGGTACATACACATGTTTAAATATATTGGGTATAAGCCTATAATTGTTACATTTGATAATTTCCAATAAGCTACTCTAGTGGTTGGCCACTTGAGGAGCATTCATTGGTTAAATATTTTAGCAACACCAATGTGAAGCAATCAGTGTGAAAAATTACACTCAACAAGTATTTTTCTTTCACATTTTTCCCTTTATCTGAATTGGAGCCCATTTATATTTTAATATTTGTGAAATAAGGAATTATGTACCACAATGCATAAATTATTTAGAAATAGTGATGATAAAAAAATAAAAATTACCTGGGCAAGGCACATAACATGGCAGTTTGAACGGACTCTCCTCTGAAGGTGTTGCTCCACAGAACTTTGTGTCCACTTCTTTTCTGGTATCTGCAGGTGAGCCATCATGTACCATGCAGGTGATATTGCGCATCTTGAATCCATCTCCACACTGATCATTCTAAAAACAATAAATACATAATGTTACTAAAAATGTATTTAGTAAGTTATTGCAGGGGTTCAGTAATTTATCATCTCAGAGAGGACACCTATTAAGTTCCTACATTATTCTGTGAAACCTTTTTTCTGTTGAAAAGTTGAATATTTAGAAAAATCAACATAGAATAAGATAGGATCTGGTAATATAAGACATAATGCTTATTATTACACTAGTAACTTGCCTGTCATAAATGACAGGATCATAGAATGTTATTTCGAATTGTGCGTGCGGTCTCTGTGTGTGTGTGTAATATGTGGCAGTACATGGTCTGTCTGTCTCACTCTGTGCTGTCTGTCTGTATGCTGTCGGTCTCTGTGCTGTCCCTCTCTGGGCTCCCTCTGTGCACTCTCTCCCTCCCTCTCTGTGCTCTCTCTCTGTGATCTCTGCCTATGATCACTCTCTCTCGCTGCTGTCTCTCTCTCCTGAATCTCTTGCTCTCTCGCCTGTCTCTCCATCCTGTTTGTCTCTCTCTGTCCTGTGTGTTCCTCTCTCTATCCTGTTTGTGTGTCTCTCTCTCTGTGTCCTGTTTGTGTGTCTCTCTTTCCTGTGTATCCCTCTCTGTCAGGTTTGTGTTCCTCTCTCTCTCTCTCTGTCCTGTGTGTGTTCCTCTCTCTCCTTCTCTCTGTCCTCTCTCTCTCTATGTGTTTGCTCTCTTTGCATGCTCTCACTTTCTGTGCACTCTCTCTCTGTGCTCTTGCTGTCCTGTGTGCGTCTCTCTTTGCACTCTCTCTCCTCACTCTCTGTCAGTGCACTCTCTCTATCTGTCCTGTGTGTCTCTCTCTCCTGTGCGTGTCCCTCTCTCTCCTGTCTCTCTCCCTCTCTCGCCTGTCTCTCCCTCCTGTTTGTGTGTGTCTCTCTCTGTCCTGTGTGTTTCTCTTTCTGTCCTGTGTGTTCCTCTCTCTGTCCTGTTGTGTGGGTCTCTCTCTCTCTGTCCTGTGTGTTCCTCTCTTTGTCCTGTTTGTGTGTGTGTGTCTCTCACTGTCCTGTGAATCCCTCTGTCGGGTTTGTGTTCCTCTTGCTCTCACTCTGTCCTGTTTGTGTGTCTCTCTCTGTCTTGTGTATCCCTTTTGCTGTCCTGTGTGTCTCTCTCTCTCTCTCTCTCTGTCCTGTGTATCCCTCTCTCTGTCGGGTTTGTGTTCCTCTCACTCTCACTCTGTCCCGTGTGTGTCTCTCTCTGTCCTGTGTATCCCTCTCTCCGTCGGGTTGTGTTACTCTCGCTCTCACTCTGTCCTGTGTGTTCCTATCTCTGTCCTGTTTTTGTGTCTCTCTCTGTCTTGTGTATCCCTTTTGCTGTCCTGTTTGTGTCTCTCTCTCTCTCTCTGTCCTGTGTATCCCTCTCTGTCGGGTTTGTGTTCCTCTCGCTCTCACTCTGTCCTGTTTGTGTGTGTCTATCTCTCTGCCCTGTGTATACCTCTTTCTTTCGAGTTTGTGTTCTTCTCGCTCTCACTCTGTCTTGTTTGTGTGTCTCTCTCTCTCTCTGTCCTGCATATCCCTCTCTGTCGGGTTTGTGTTACTCTCGCTCTCACTCTGTCCTGTTTGTGTGTCTCTCTCTGTCCTGTGTATCCCTCTTTCTGTCCTGTTTGTGTGTGTCTCTCTCTCTCTGTGTCCTGTGTATCCCTCTCTCTTTCAGGTTTGCGTTCCTCTTGCCCTCACACTGTCCTGTTTGTGTGTCTCTCTCTGTCCTGTGTATCCCTCTTTCTGTCCTGTTTGTGTGTCTCTCTCTGTCTTGTGTATCCCTTTTGCTGTCCTGTTTGTCTCTCTCTCTCTCTCTCTCTGTCCTGTGTATCCCTCTCTCTGTCGGGTTTGTGTTCCTCTCACTCTCACTCTGTCCCGTGTGTGTCTCTCTCTGTCCTGTGTATTCCTCTCTCCGTCGGGTTGTGTTACTCTCGCTCTCACTCTGTCCTGTGTGTTCCTATCTCTGTCCTGTTTTTGTGTCTCTCTCTGTCTTGTGTATCCCTTTTGCTGTCCTGTTTGTGTCTCTCTCTCTCTCTCTGTCCTGTGTATCCCTCTCTGTCGGGTTTGTGTTCCTCTCGCTCTCACTCTGTCCTGTTTGTGTGTGTCTATCTCTCTGTCCTGTGTATACCTCTTTCTTTCGAGTTTGTGTTCTTCTCGCTCTCACTCTGTCTTGTTTGTGTGTCTCTCTCTCTCTCTGTCCTGCATATCCCTCTCTGTCGGGTTTGTGTTACTCTCGCTCTCACTCTGTCCTGTTTGTGTGTCTCTCTCTGTCCTGTGTATCCCTCTTTCTGTCCTGTTTGTGTGTGTCTCTCTCTCTCTGTATCCTGTGTATCCCTCTCTCTTTCGGGTTTGCGTTCCTCTTGCCCTCACACTGTCCTGTTTGTGTGTCTCTCTCTGTCCTGTGTATCCCTCTTTCTGTCCTGTTTGTGTGTGTGTCTCTCTCTCTGTCCTGTGTATCCCTCTTTCTGTCCTGTTTGTGTGTGTGTCTCTCTCTCTGTCCTGTGTACCCCTCTCTCTGTCACGTTTGTGTTCCTCTCGCTCTCACTCTGTCCTTTTTGTGTGTGTGTCTCTCTCTCTGTCCCGTGTATCCCTCTCTCTGTCCTGTTTGTGTGTGTCTCTCTCTCTCTGTCCTGTGTACCCCTCTCTCTGTCGCGTTTGTGTTCCTCCCCCTCTCACTCTGTCCTGTTTGTGTGTCTCTCTCTGTCCTGTGTACCCCTCTCTCTGTCGCGTTTGTGTTCCTCCCCCTCTCACTCTGTCCTGCTTGTGTGTCTTTCTCTGTCCTGTTTATCCCTCTCTGTCGCTTTTGTGTTCCTCTCGCTCTTACTCTGTCCAGTTTGTGTGTCTCTCTCTCTCCTGAGTACCCCTCTCTGTCGCGTTTGTGTTCCTCTCGCTCTCACTCTGTCCTGTGTGTGTTTCTTTCGCTCTCCTCATGCTGTCTTTCCCTGGCACTGTGTAATGGCGTTGGTGAGCGGCTAAGCAGGGTACCATACATGTGCGCATGCCCCGAGGTACAGAATATGTGACGCCTGCACATTAGACAATGTGTAGGCGTTACAGACAGATTGTCAATTATTATAGCTGATCATTTGTACTCACAGACCAATCTAATGTTCTGCAGAATTTAGACATCCGTTGCTCACAAATGAGCGCTGTAGTATAGAAAAACCTAACTTATTTGTGAGGGGTGGGGGAAGAGGGAAAGAAAATATCTTTGGGTTATTGGGTTTGACACCTATCCCCTTCCCCTCACCTGCAGTTTACAATTATAAATGCAAAATCTGCTCCTGCAAAAATGTTAAAGGTCTTCTCAGACATGCAACATACCAAAATACCATGGAAGCTTCCATGATTGTCTTCTAATAAAAGCTAGCTTCCGGCTGTTTCTCCTACCTACTTATACCCTTCCTCAAACTAACATTTTTCAAAAATATATAAATTTTCCATCTTACAGCGATCCTTTAAATTAAAGAATACAGCGATAGAACATATTGCCCTGAAAAGCATGTGGTGAGAGGATGCAAAGTGATGTGAGTTGCACAGAACAGAGGGATGTGGTAAAGCAAAACAACACTGATTTGAATGCACAGCTTTAATCTGAGGATGTCAAGCGCATAAGAAAAATGTGCAGGCTTTGTTCGTCTAATTGGGCTTACAAAATGTGGACTCATGCTTTTGTTTAGTCTTTTATTCATGTCCGACTTTCTGTGACTTTATGGAACACAGCACACCAGACACATTGGTCAGCCATTGCCACTCTGATCTCCCTCAAACTCATGGTCATTGCTTCAATGATATAATCTCGCCATCTCTGCCTCTGTCTCCCTCTTCTTCGTGTGCCTTCAATCTTTCCCAGCATCAGAGTCTCTCTAGGGAATCCTGTCTTCTCATGATCATACTTTCCATTGAACAGTTTGTCTTTATTTCCTGATGTACTGATTTATTGGATCTTCTTGCAGTCCAAGGGACTCTAAGAAGTTTTCTCCAACACCACAATTCAAGGCGACAATTCTCCAGTGCTCAGATTCTTTATGGTCCAGCTCTCACATCCATATGTTACTACTGGGAATACTAGACCTTTGTTGATAATTTAATATCTTTACTTTTTACTAGCTTGTCCAAGCTTGCCATAGCTTTCCTCCCCATAAGCAAAAGTCTTCTATTTTATGGCTACAGTCAATATCTGAAGACATCTTGGATCCCAACAAAGTAAAAAATGTGTCACTGCCTACACTACTTCCACATTTTTTGCTAGGAACTGAGATTGCCATTTGCCACGATCTTCATCTTTTAAACGCTGAGCAGCAGGCCGGCTTTTGCTCTCTCTCCTTTTACCCTCATCAATAGGCCCTTTAGTTCCTCCTCACTTTCAGCCATCAGAATAGTATCATCGGCGTATCTGAGGTTGTTGACTCGTGGACTGTAGTGGTGGTAAATAAGCCACAGACCGCAGTGTTCTCTGAGCCGGAGGGTGAAATACCACCATCCCATGAATCAGTATAGTAAGAAACTCTCAGTTGGTGTTATCAGAAATCATTAAATATACATATCACATTCAAAAAAATCTAAAGAATAACTCAACAGTTGTCAAAAAAGGGTTCCAGTATCTTGAGGCAGTGAAATGATTGACAGTGCACGGTATACTTGACAGAGAGTGCTGTAGATCCAACTACAGAAACTTGGACAGCTTTCTTAGTTCTGCATAAGTTGAGTGACAGGGAAAAAATGGTGTAGAGAAAAAGGTTTTTTTTTTATTTATAGAGCCAGAGAAATTTTATTAAGCAGTTCTTCAAATTAGTTTCTTCGAAGCTGTTAAGTAATTTGAGTTACATAAATATCGGAAATAAAGATTTTCAGATTGTATAGCTAATTATTGTTTACCCTTGTGAGTGTAGTGAGCAATAATCATATTTATTGCTCTCCTTGCATGCACAGTGCACACAGGAAATCAGTTGGTAATCTCCATGAGTGTCAGTCATAATGAGGAACATTAGTACAGCTATTTTGTCTTTTCGAGAGATGAGGTAATAGCAGGTCCTTTCCATTTGAATGTAAATTATATCAATTATAGTAAAAAGCTTAAGCTCATTTGCCCCCCCCCCCTTAAAAAAAAGTTTAAATAGGTTTACTCAATTTTCTATTGTTCATATGCTTGCCATTTTAGTGTCTCTGCCTGTTTGATGTTCCACCCTCCAAGTGTGTCACAATCCACTGTATTGATTAAATGTGGTGATGAGCAGCACTGCTTTGCTCCATCACTATGCAAATAGTGCATGAGGAACATTGTGAACTAGCACAATTTACACTGTACTAGATCAAAGCAGTGCTGTTCTCTCAGACAGGTAAACAACAAAAGTAGCAACAAACGAGTCTTTGTACAGCAAGAAGATCCAATTAATGTATTCTATCGGAAGTCAAACCAAACTGTTTATTAGAAGGTTTGAATAAATATGTCTCTGGCCATATTATGAGAAGACAGGATTCCCCAGAGAAGACTCTGATGCTGGGAAAGATTGAAGGCACATGAAGAAGAGGGCGGCGGAGGTGGCTATGGATAGATGAGGTAATTGAAGTAGTGAACATGAGCTTGTGAGAGCCTACAGGGGAAGTGGCTGATCATTGTATCTGGCATGCTGTGGTCCACTCTGTGGAGATTCAGACACGACTGAACCACTAAACAACAAAGAATGTGAGGGTTGCACTAATGTGAAGCTGAGTCTCCCTATCTCATAATTTCCTATGGTGCTATTTATCATCATGGCATTGTACTGGCCAAAACACTCTCCAATAAGTACTTTAATAAAACTAATGTGAAGCTATTGGATGCTTGTTGGATCAGGCCATTTGGTGGATAAAACATATTTCTATCATCTATATCTGAGGTGGATCGGTGTTCATTTTCTTAACTATTTTCTAGCTTGCAAATCAGTTCCTGATCAATAAATGATGATGATGGTGCAGACATTCAATTAATAGTGTAAATAATGTATTACACAGAAAACATGAATTGAATTCTAAAATATATTGCTTATGTCTAGTCTTAGTATTAAGATATATACTAAATAAGATGAAAAAGAGAGGTATGAAAGTGGGGAATAATTTCCGATCCTCTATTCTAAACATAAAGTCATCTATGTGCTGCATAATATTTACTTTTTTGTGATGTCTAATATGTCAGATTCACTTTATCTTATTATTCTGAGCTACGTCAAAAGGAAATGAAACAGTTTACTGCAACAGAGGCTGTAATGAGGAAGCTGTGCAATGAATTCTCGGAAATATGTAATGTTTATTCCAATATATAGTTAATAGTGCAGGTACTCTCAAAACCTCTGTGTGAGAGCAAAATAATCAATTGGAACCTGGGAAAAGGATATTTAAATTTAGAGCTAAAATGACATGAAATGTTCACATTTTCAACATGCATTCAAAAGAGCAGGTTTTAAACATTACACAAATATATTTCACATTGGAACATGTGCGCAAGATGAGCCATTGTGAGCTATGGAAAATGCTTTGCACTCATTCAAAGGATTGGTGGTAACTGCCAATACCAATCAGGGTTTGTCAGAAGGAAGATGTGACATTTTACAATTTTATTTTCATTTTTGCACAGGGATGAAAAGACATTAAGGTTCAGTAGAGCCAAATCCTCCGAGTGAATGCAAAATGTCAAATGGACCCTGTAAATGTTAAGATAAATGGACACGAACGACACATTTTTACCATACATTCAAAATTGCATTATGCAATACTTGCATTATTGCAGGACCTCCCTCTGGAAAACTCAGGTCAGCGCATGTGCACCAGCTGAGTCACTGGTTGCTATGGAAAAAGCATTACCTTCCTATGATTGGCTGTACCTGACAAGCCCAATCCAAGTTTGTCAGTAGGAAGATCTGACAATTTTCAAGCAATAGTTTTGCACAAGGGATTAAAAGCAAGGTATGTCTGTCTTATTTTGTGTACCCTTGCAGTACTGTACTCTGGGTGCACTGGGCAGGTACATTCAAATGAGATATAGTGTACCTTACTCGCTGAATCCAAAACACCATTTGATACATGGCTCTCTCTCCCTTGTGTCTCCTTTCCACCCTCATCTCCCTCCCTTGTGTCTCCTTTCCCTCCTCCTCTCCCTCCCTTGTGTCTCCTTCCCGGCCTCCTCTCCCTCCCTCGTGTCTCCTTCCCGGCCTCCTCTCCCTCCCTCGTGTCTCCTTTCCCTCCTCCCCTCCCTCCCTTGTGTCTCCTTTCTCTCCCTCCCTTGTGTCTCATTTCCCCCTCCTCTCCCTCCCTTGTGTTTGTTCCCCCATCTCCCTCCACTGTGTCTCTTCTCCCATCTCCCTCCATTGTGTCTCTTCCCCCCTGTGTCTCTTCCCCCCTCTCCCTCCCCTGTGTCTCTTGCCCCTCTCCCTCCCATGTGTCTCTTGCCCCTCTCCCTCCCATGTGTCTCTTGCCCTTCTCCCTCCCATGTGTCTCTTTCCCTCCCTCACCCTCGTGTCTCTTTCCCTCCCTCACCCTCGTGTCTCTTTCCCTCCCCATCCCTTCCCCCTTATCATCCTCCTCCTCCCCCACCCCCCACTTACCTTGATCCGGAGAGCTCCAGCTGCTCTCTGCTCTCCATTGCGACTTCCGGCTGTACGCCCGGCATATGCTAATGACGTGACGTCACATGTGCATCATGTCATTAACATATGCTAGACGGACACAGGAGGAAGATGCGATGGAGAGCAGAGAACAGCAGGAGCTCACCGGATCAAGTTAAGTGAAGGGGGGGGGTAATTGGAGAGGGGAAAAGGGATGAGGAGGATGTAAGGATGGAGACACTGGTGGGTGATACAAGCCCTGGGGGCCTTGCGATGAGGGTCTCTGGCGCTCTTTGCAAGCCCTGCAATAAGCTCTTTGGCGCTCATTGCAGCCCCTGTCTACTGGCAGGAACCAGGTACTTTGTGGGTGATGCGAGGCCGGCCAAATCCTCCCCTGGCTGGAACCAAGTAGTCCCGTGGCCCTACGGCCCACAAACATGGCCCTACGGCTTGCAAACATCTCGCCTCGCTTTGTGAGGCTCGCAATTGCGGCCCTACGAGCAGCAAACAGCTCACCTCGCTTCCCTTTGGGCCACAAGTGTGACGACAACTCGCAGTTTGACAAATATAATACTGTAGATGATGATTGAGATATATATATATATATATATATATATATATATAAAAATATATATATATATATATATATATATATATATATATATATATATATATATATGTATATATATATTTAATATACCCTTCGTCTTGCATATATGTTTTCTTCTAATCAGCTTGCTTAGCCATCAGTACTCAACGGTTTATCCTCCATGTCATGATTAATTGAGGTTGAAGAATAGAGGGTTGATCAAGTTGGTGAATTGTCTCATAAGGGGAAATCCTTCCTGATCCCAAATACTGGTAATCGGATTTTCCCTGGGTCAGTACCCTTCTATTGTAGATATCCAAAATAATATTGTATGCCAATTGTATCCAAAAACACAACCCTTTTTATTGAGAAAATAGGTCTTGTTTGGTTAGTCTCTATTCATGGCTAAATCCAGCCATTTTACTAATTATGACATAGCAAAGTGTATCTGTTTCAGTTGTAAAAGGTGTCCAAATATGTACTCCTTATTCAGTATTAAGTCACACCAGAGATTATGTAGTGGCAGAATAATATTTTCTTCCCTTACTTCCGCACCCTTAATGCTTGCTAATATTTTTCTTGTCTTTGCAGCTCCTGGCTGGCACTGAGGTAGTTGTCTACTGGCAGTATGTGGAGGCATGTAATCAGGGTTTCATACATCGATTGATTATAAGTGTAAAATATATTATTTTGAAGAACTAAATTTGTAAAAAATGAAAAATATAAAATAATCCAGCCTGTAATTGTATTAACATGTATATGCAATTATACTGCTGTGTGATATGCCATTCTGAATCAACTTCCTGAAGAAGGAGAAGACTAACTGCTGGAAGCTCTATCTACACAATAGAAATGTGGCATCCATGTTAGTAACAGAAATAGAAAGCTCATTAGTTTACAGGGACAACCCCACTTGAAGATGTAAAAGACAGAATCAGCTGACAAAAGAAAATGAATGCGTGCAGCAAAGAAAAAATGGTACAAAAGATAAAAATGCAAAACTGTATTTATTTATACTTTCTAAGCTTATTTTGTATATTTAGTTATTCAAAACACTGTATAGCCTTTTTTACCACATTGGCCCTTTACTGTAATTGCATTGTTGTTATTTATCCTTACATTTTAGTGCATGCACCCTTTGCAATTTTGTAAACAGTGATTTACAATAAAGTATAATAAGAAGCATAGAGCATGACCAACATCAACTTTTAATCAAAGTTGTGTTTTACTTAATCAGATTATAGCTGATCCACTCAAACAAATTAGATCTCTCGAACAGGAATATGGATTAAAGGAGTAACACAATAATAGAGAACGCATGTTTTCAGTTTAGTGCAAAGACTCTCTCTTCAATCCTCACAACCCTTCATTTTTTATAGATATCCTAAAAAAAACTGTTTAATCAGGACAGCATATCCATAACCCTGATACTACCCACGGCACCATCAAAAGCCACCAGATTACTGTATTACAGCTAAATTCACTAAATTATTATAGCTCCTTTTTCTACCAACCTAACATAACTATTCTGCACTATGATTATAAAAAGGAAAAATATATTGCTTTTCTAATGCAATATCTACCGAGATGGTAAAACTAATTAGGCAGAGAACTATATTTATCTTCCCAAACACTACACAGTTTATAATTCTTCTGTTTATTGGCAATTTAAATATTAGCAATTTTACACATTGTATAAATAAGCAGTGGTGACATTTATTTGCCAACAATCTGATTAAACACAGAACAACTGCTGCAGTTTAAATTAGTAAATAATTGAGAGTTAATAGTATGTATAAGTGTATGGATAAGAAATAACATGTGGTAGCATTGGGAACTAGGGCATATTTTAATGTTAGGGAGTTTTAATGTTAGGGAGAAATGAACATGCAGCCTTATTAAATTGCGATGTGGCCAATTGAATAGGGCTCTGTATAAGCACGTAGCATATTTGTTTAGTTAGTTAATTAGTAGTAAGTTTTTAGTTAGTTATAATTCTGTAACTTGTAAGTCAACGTACAACTTACAGATTAATTTTATACATATCACAAATATCAGCTGGTTCTTCACCCCTGAAGAAATTGAGAAACGTGCGTCAGGAGAGACGCAGCAACGTGAGGCGCGTGTTAGTGACGTCATCGCGAGGCGTCCTAACCGCGATCTCCACGCTATAGGAGCAATACAGATTGTCAGGGACTCAGCGATATATAAAATATAGATCCAAACCAGACAAGGTCCCTGAAGCATCAAGTTACTCCCAACAGGAGTTCAATAATAGGAAACCAAGAGGAATTATATATGGGATATACTGTCAAATAATACGAGGCAGCTGTATACTCCTGCAATATAGCACAATATAGCACCTTAGTAATACAAAGTATTTAACTGAACAATAGATATTTGTATAATTTAGTTTAACAGGGCAAAACATAGTATGTTTTGCATGCACTACTAGCACATTATTATAGCACTTTATCATTGCACTTTATTTTAGCACTTTTTGAAGCCTAAACATAGCACCTTAAAGACAATATTTAAGGAGTATCAAAGCCCATTTTAATAAGTCCTGCCCAATTATATCCCTATACCCCTTTCCACCTCCTGTTACCACAATGCTGCGTCTGAATTTTTAGCTTTTGTAGTTCCATTTTTTAAATAAATTATTAAAAGCTAAGTTTTAATCAACTGGGTCTCTTACACGATTGAGATTCATAGGTGTGCACTAACAAAAGGGTTCCTTTTTTTTCTCTTTCAATGTTTGATAAATCTGGATAGGTCTAAAATATTGGTGGATAAAAATTTAAAAAGAGTGAATAAAATTGCTCAAGTATTTACAGAATGGATTATAAACAATAATTTATTTGATGCCTGGCGAGTTCAGCACCCAAATCAAAAAGAATTCTCATTTTATTCAAACCCACATAAGACTTATTCACGAATTTAATATAATATTAGTAAATTCTCAAATAATCGATAAAATAACACACACTGAAATAGGTAATATTGTAATTTCAGATCACGCTTATACCACACTAATGGTTGAAATAAATAAAGTAAAATTAGATAGACCACAATGGAGACTAGATGACACTATAATAAAAATAAAAAAAAATAAGGAAACTTTAAATAAAGAAATTTCTGAATTTTTTGATTTAAATAATTACACTGTCCTTCCTATTGCACGATTTGGAACGCACAAAAAGCTTTCACAGAGGTTTGATTATCTAACTTAAATCTCAGTTGATAAAACAGAGAGGAGACTCACTCAAAAAATTATATATAGATTTGAATAAACTGGAATCCAAATTTTTGGTAGATCCGCAACCGCAGATTATGATGGAAATTAAATTAATACAAAATAGAATAAATAAGATCAACATAGATCAGATAGCGCACTTTGGCGTTACCAACAGATACACCACTTTCAAAATAATAGAAATAGCAAATTACTTGCCACTCAAGCGAAAAAGAAAAAAGAAAAGAAAAGAATAGTAGTTATTAAGGAAAATGGTAAATATCTCTCCTCCCCTCAAGAAATAGGACAAGCATTTTCAAACTATTACCAGGGCTTGTACAATCTGGAAAAAACGTTTCCTTCAGTAAACCATCAGTAGATGAAATACAAACATTTTTGGACGGTATTCAATTACCGAAATTATCAGAAGATGATCAAATGGATCTGAATAATCCAATTACAATTCAGGAAATCCAACAAGTGATTAAGCAACTGAAACCTTACACTACGCCAGGCCCAGATGGATATACTAATCTTTTTTATAAAACATTTTGCCAAATTTTAAGTCCTTGTTTGACAAAAATGTTTAATGAAATTTAAAAAAAAGGCACTATGCAAAGGGAAATGACAAAAGTAGCATTAATAATGATCGCTAAGTCCAACCTAGACCCACAGTTGTGTGCCAACTACAGACCGATTTCACTATTAAACGCAGATATTAAATTGTACGCGAAAATTCTGGCACTTAGAATTCAAAAATATGTAGAGAAACTAATTGCAATAGCACAAATGGGTTTTGTGGCTGGAAGGCAAGGATCAGAGAACATTAGGAAGATTATGAATTTGGGTGAAGTAGCAAGGGCAAAAGGTATTCCCACTGTGTTCTTGTCTTTAGATGCTGAAAAAGCATTTGACAGAATAGGGTGGGAATACATGCGACTAACATTGTCCAAATTTGGATTTGGGGAATTTGGGGCCCGGGCGGTAGGGGCTCTGTATAAATTTCCCTTGGCAGAAGTAACAGGTTTGGGATGTAGAACAATCCCCTTTGGAATATCAAATGGCACTAGACAGGGTTGCCCCCTCTCTCCCACCTTGTTCGCATTGATGATAGAACCATTGGCGGAAGCCATAAGATCATGCCCACAAATCCATGGGATCAGGGTGGGAGAGAGGGAACACAAAATTAGTTTATATGCAGATGATGTTGTTTTATCTCTTACCAGGCCTGAGGTTTCACTTCAGTATCTGTCAAATTTAATACAAAGCTACAGCAAAATCTCCTATTATAAGTTGAACTATAGAAAATCAGAAACACTGTTTTGCAACTTTTCAGTAAGCTTGTTAGCTAAGCTGAAAGCTACTTATCCCTTTGATTGGAATTCTAAATCATTTAAACATCTGGGCATCATATTTTTGGGTAACTCTCAGGGAATGGTAGATAAAAACTATAAGGAGTTATTTGCCAAGTTTCAAAATATTATAGAGAAATGGAGAGGAGATAGATTTTCATTCTATGGTAGAATTGCTGTAGTTAAAATGATTTTACTCCCAAGAATGAATTATATTTTGAGATGTATCCCTTATAATATCCCTAGGTATTGGTTAAAGAAACTGCAACAAGAAATTGATTATTTTATACATCACTCGAAATATATGAGGGGGAAAAAAGCAGTTATGGGAAGAAGTTTCCTAAAAAGAGGAGTCTCCTACCCCTCACTGCAACTCTATCAAGAAGCTAATTGTATAGTACACACTTTGAAATGGCTGGAACCAGCAGATAAACTTCCATGGATGATTATAGAAAAAGCTTTAATCCCAAATTGTCATCCATCAGCTCTGGTATTTGGGGAGAAACCCTTTTACAAAGATCTTATGATTGGATCATCTGTGGTAAAAGAAATCTTAACAAATTGGAGACAGATTAATAAGAGAAAAAAATTGCTTCCCAAAGGCAGTGTAGTCACGCCAGTGGAAGCCTTGTAACACCCAAATATGGCAGGTGGGCTCAAAGCTTGGAACAATAAAGGATTAGAACGTGTTAAAGACACGTTGATTGAAGGGTCAATAGCGTCCTTCAAGCAAATTAGAAACAAATTTAATATTGCAGCAGAAGGATGGCTAACATACGAAGCTTATAGAACGGCCTGTGGCGAATTTAACTTTGGCCCACAAAACGATAATGAGTTAAAACCTATGGAAAAAATCCTCCTTAAATTGGAGAAAAAACATTTGATATCAATATGTTTTAATATCATAAGATCCTTGGGAGAACAACTTAAAACGAGCAGTATGAAGCAATGGGAACTGAATTTAAATCTGGCAGTAAAAATGAAAGTTTGGGATAAAGCCTTTAATCTGACTAATAGATTTGTCAAACAATCATCACTTAGAGAAATGCATTTTAAAATAATTAATAATTGGTATATCACTGCGGTGAAAATCTCGCAGATTTCACACTCTCCTTCGGACAGACTATGTTGGAGGGAGTGTGGTAATTCTGCCAACCTACTACATATCCTATGGGAATGTCCTAAATTAAATTATTTTTGGAAAAAATGTTATGAATTGTTATTTAAGATTGTGGAAATTCATTTCCCAATGACAGGAGAATGCAGTTTGCTAAAAAAAAATTCCAGGCGATGTCAGTACGGAAAAAAAAGCGTTTGCCATTTTGATTTTTTCAACAGCTAAAAAGTTAATAATCAGTAATTGGAAAGAGAAGACCGTTCCTCTCTTTGCTGACATTGTTTGGAAAATAAGACATACTTGTGAACTGGAAAGGAACTATATACAAAGAGGTGTAATTAAAGTTGATCCTTTGAAATGGAAATCGGGGGACCAAAAACAAGAAACAACTAGCTAGTTTTCCTTTCTTTGTTTTTTTTTTTTCCTTTCCCTTTTTAGAATGAATGAGGAATGAATGAGTAAGAATGGTAATTTATTTAATGTAATGTTTTGTTGTAATACTTATGTTAAAGGAACTTCAGTATGTATTTATTTTCTTTGTGTCAAAAAAAAAAAAAAAAAGTAATAATGGGACAAAGGCCGTCTAGTAGATTTCTATATAAAAAAGAACAGTTGTTCAATCCTCTAAGGGAGATTTTTATCAACCTAATGACTTTATTGGACAACTGCAATGCCCTAACAAGAGAAGCTAATTGTTTTAATCATAAATAAAAATAATATTTAATGATGTATAATGAAATATAGAATAGTCAATGTGTTTTCAAAGTTTATTGTATAAGTCTTCATTTGACTTTTTCACCCTGATAATGTTATCAATGGTAGAAGGGGGGGGTGTGGCTAAGAGACAGGTCTAAAGGGCTTTGACAATAATACAATTAGTTAAATACATTATTAGTCATAAGTTGTCGCCACAATAAAAACTTGCCAACACAACAAGGCTCAAGCAAATAGAGAAAATTGTTGTACACAATTTAGCTGAAAATGTAGCTGTAAAATCTAAACAAAGCCGCCTCCTCCCATTGACCTTTCAGTAGGTGGAGACAGCAGCAGTACATTTAATATTGAACATTGCTTTTTTTAAAATCATTGACTATGCATTTTATTGATAATCAATGTATAATTAATACACCTAGTTTATGTTGTTAAGGCAACAGTGGCGCTTTAATATGCTAATGCTAACATTATTTATTAGCATCATGTTTCTTAACGTATTTAAAAATGTTTTCATTCATTTATTATTTTGTCTACATACCTCTACCTTACATTTGGACCATTCCCCAAATTTCCAGTGATAGCATGGGTAAATTGGGCAACTTTTATGCTGAATGAGCTGAGAAGGGCAAGGTCTTCCTTCTCCTTGCGATTGCATGATGATATTCTGGGAGCGCACCATTTGACCTACAACAACAAAAAATATTTATTTTAGATAAAATCATCATTAACATAAAATTTATTCAGAATGAAAGACTATAATCATTTTTTTTTAAACTAAATAAAACCTTTTGCACATTATGGAGTCAAGCTCTTCAAAACAGTATATTATTAATATTACAATGACAATATTACATGGACCTTAGAAATTAGTGATATAAAATGCAGCCCAGAAATTGCCTATGTTATTATGCTGCAGTGGTATAAATGTGTGATGATCAGCTTTATTTATCGTGGAAGGTCCTCTTTAAAAGTTTACAGCTGCACGATGGAATGTGCTATCTAAAACTGCCAGAGCTTTCAATAACCCTATAATGTAACGTTAATTTGTTTACAAGGAAACACTTTCTTAAGAAAGTAGCAGAGAGAATGAACCCTGAAACAGAAAAGAACTCTGCAGTAAAGAATAATCATAGATAAAAATGAAACATGTAAAAGTTGTTTTTATTTATTTACTTATTTATGCATTGCTTTTTAGCACCACTTTGCACCTTATCTAGTTTGGTTATTAAAAAAACCTTATAGAAAAAAGTTGGCCACAGTGGTCCTTTAAGATACATTCAAATAGTTTTGTGACTTTTGTGGGTAACAAATCATATATACATATTTAGTCTACATTATATGATTGTCTGTTGATTTTGTTGTTACCACTGTAAATACAGACATACTTATGGTGTACTCATTTTCCAGGTGAAGGGTTAATCATACTCTCTTTTGCACACAATATTTCTGAGACTACTAAATATGGGACCTGAGCCAAAGCCTTGAGAATTAACACAGATCTGTCTTGAGAGAAATAATCTTCAGGTTTATGCATTGGTATTCAATCCCACATTATTTTACACCTGTTATCAAACAGGTGTATATAAAGGAGCAATGTTTTATTCAAACCTAAACAAATATTTGGCTAAATATCTAAAATAAAAGGTCATTATTATTTCATTTTAATATATGAAACAAGACTGCTCCCTTGTGGGTAAAACACCATTACCACTATATATATATATACACCTTTATTATAGATATACATACAAATATGGCAGGAGACTACTGCAATTGGTGGATATATACCCTGTGACGGAGAGTGGGTGGAAAAGAAAGGGTTTATCCATTAAGTCGAAGAAAGGCTCTGGGCTTTTTCCTGCCTGTGGGCTCAGGCTTTTTTCCTGCCTGTGGGCTCAGGCTTTTTTCCTGTCTGTCACTCTCTGACATAAACGTTTGCCCGTGTCTCTCCTCTGTGACTGACACAATATCTATCCTTACTACAAATAATTACTAAAAAGAATACACAAAAGGGGATTACTTCTAAACAAACTAAGGGTTTCCCTGCTATTTTGGGTAACGTATAACTGCAGGCTTCTATTATAACAAATTGAAATAGACCAGATACAATCATTCTGTTACAACTGATAAGATGGATACAACCTGAAATAAGGTTTTTGGGGGTCATCTGTCCGGACCTGAACCCCAAACTGTACTTCTTTTCTACTTGGGTCCATTCTATCAAAAACAGACTGATTGCTTTGATAAATTAAAAGTAATCAATTCTGTTATAAAAAAAAACCTTATTAAATAATCCAATATCTAAATATGAATGTTATTTAGTGTGCCATTTAGATACATTATAACCTAAGTAGTTTTATATAGCTTCAACATATTTATTTCAATATTGTGGCTGCCATAGAGGTTGTTGCACCTGATTTTGTTATTTACCGCTTTCATAGAGTAATGTGCTATATCAATGAGTATTAATATCAAATATATTGCATTGAATAGACATCTGATTATTTATCCAAGTTTGATAAGACTTTATACACTTCTTATCATTCCTGTAAGGAACTAACCATATATAGACTGTTTTAAAATAGATGGTTAATCCAAGTGTAATAAGATTGTATACACTTCTTATTGATTTCTATATTTTAACAGAATATAAAATGTGTTAAAATGAATTGTTATCCAATCATTCAAAAGAGATTTTAATAAACCTCTAATATATTTATTTATTTTGTGATCTATCTAAAAATCAAAGCTTACAAGTTTAAAAACATACAATTGTTTCTTTGTGATTTTGCTATTGTCTTAATAAACAATATTCTGCATAAAGTGTATACTTGTCGATAAATTGATCATTGAACCTCAAGAAGTTATATTAATCTATACATTGTAATATTTGTATAATATCAAATTGCATGACAATACCATTTACTAAATATAGTTTTATTAAAATAATGGGCCACCAATCTTTTTGTTTTAATATTTTAAACTGTAAAATGTTATTATAGCATGAATAGTATAAGGATAAAATAATACCAATTCTAAGAATTGATCTGATATAAATATATGAAATATAAAATCTAAAAAGCAGTTAATCTTCTCTTCTGACAATACAAAACTCAAAGAAAAATATTCCCTGGTATGTCCTCAGTGGGATAATAAGTATAATTACTGAATATATTAGTCGTAATTTCAAAGAAACTTTACAGATTCATACCTTTTTTTCTTTCCATTTAAGGAAATTTAAAATTCATAGCAGGTCATATATTGCAGGGTGCAATTAGACTCATTAAAGAGTACACTTTCCAGGTCTTTGTATGAGGACCAAAGAACGATAACTTCAATGAACATCAAAGAGTTTTTATTATACTCCATCATTACACTGCATAGCTCCTTCAGAAACCTGCATATCCTTCTAAAAATACTTCTCAAGAGTTTCACTTTGCAAAATAACACCCTTTGCACATAAATGTTAAAGACAATGTATGTCTTGAAATTAAAGGTGGGTTAGATTCCCAAACAGGGGAATAATAATAATCTACTAAAAAGCTTAGGTGTAATAAATACTCAGAAAAATGTTGTGTTTATACCTAATCTGTATTTACTCACTTACCCCTCATTTCAGCAAGAGTCCTGTGTGTGTTCTGAATTTTGGAAAGTGGTTTCATGTGAAACAATCCAGTGAACTTTTTTGCTGCATAGCTAAACTGACCAAATGCCAACCCTTGCAATAAAACATTCCTGAGATATTCAGTATTATTTTTGCAGCTTAAGAACTTCGCAGTACTCTAATTTCTGGATTAGAGTGACTGATACGGGTGGAGGAGAGGAACTAGTTGAATGATCACATTGGGGAACATTGTTTGTTGCCACCACATGGACAGTATGATCAGTGTGAATATGGTAGGTGCTAGACTGGTACTTCAAAAGGTACCTACTAAGTTTGGGGAACCGACAACGTAGGATTTAAAGTAGAGTATAACTCATATCCCATTCTGGATCGATACCTTGTTGTGGTGAACCTCAATGAAACTGTTAGCTATACCATGTAAGGTGACCCAAGATGAGCAGGTCATGGCAGAGAGGTCTGACAAATCCAGTTTCTCCAATATCTTTACCCTGAAAACCCTATGGAGTGACACACCTGGACACAAGGTGCTCTTGGTATGCTGTGGTTTATAGGATCATGGAGCGTAAGACTTGACTGAACGACTAAACAAGAACTCATATATCCCAGGTCTCTATATAGGTAGTTCTCTCTCAAACCATCTATTTGCACATCTAGGCTAAAAATATGAAAAAAAAAATATTATAAAATGAGACAAGCAAAAACTATGTGGGAGAATCCACATCTACTTAGGCTATAACAAATCTCAGATGAATAGTCAATAATTTTCAGAACCATAAATACATTTATTAAAAATATGTATATTAATTTGTAATACCACACATTCAAAGAAAATCACCACTGTGTAAATAGTGGAAACATTTATCCATAATTAGAAAAATACATTTTTGCAAACCAATACTGCTTTAATGTTTATTCATCAACTTGTTAGGCTTATAATAGCACCAAAGGCAACCAAACAATAACTAGATAGGGCTACAGTATCCCTTAGGCATACAAAAAAATTGCCTGGCAGTCGAATCATCAAAATTGGGTTTACCTCATAGAAATCTCTAGTAAAATTAGTACATCAGAACAGTTAATTATTAATCAGGAGCCACTCATTTATGTATAATAAAGCACAAACAATGCTTAATATCTTATGATTTTTTTTTTTTCTGAAAATTTCAGCTTTTGCTGTCACTCTGGAAAATGTATAGAAACTTTAGAATATTGAGACCTTATTAAATTAATGTTATCCATCTTAATTTAGGTAATTGCAATCCAAGTAAACAAAAGGGACCCAAGAATCATTCAAAGTTGATGTTGACAAGTAAGTAGCAAGGCAGTAAAAAAGTAAGCTCAGTACTAGGTTATGTGTGGAGTGCATTGGTAGCAGTACAAGGAATGTATGCCGCTTTCTGAATGCTAACAGCCAATCGTGGACCTCGGTGTTCATTTCTTAAAACCAAATTTCTAGAAAGATGAATATAGAAAAGCAGAAATAAAGCAACAATGGATTGATAAGTGAAGTAGTATAAGCTGCAATAAAGTTAACCATTCAAAGCAGTTTATTAAAACACTGTGACCTTCATTTTCAAATTAAAAAGAAAAAATGTGTTTTAGATCTTTGAAAGGACACTGTAATCAGGGGCAAAAGTGCTGCTGCTGCACACGGGTATTCTAGGGGGGCCCCAGTGCTGTCAAACTTTATTTTCAATTTGATTTTTTTTCTTTTGTAAATGACACTGGAGGCCACCCCGGCCTATCCTAAAATTATATATTTACACACTAGTCATTTAGACGTCAAAAGTGACGGTATAATATTGTCTTAAAAATGGTGTCTTCTGTCTGTTTGTGCAACCTCTCACTGTGTATCATCTTTCTCTCTCTCTGCGCCCTCTCCCTCTCTCTGTGTTCACTCTCTCTCCTTCTCTCTCCCTCCCTCCTTTTATCTCTTCCTCCATTCTTCTCTCTACCCTCCCTCTCCTTCTCACTCTCTCTCTCCATCTCCTTTTCTCTCTCCCCTCCCTCTCCCTCCTTCTCTCTCCTTCCCTCCTTCTCTCTCCTTCCCTCCTTCTCTCTCTCCTTCCTCTCACCCTTCAGCAATTTGCGAGCATTACACACAAACTCACAGTACGACAAATATATTAGTATATATATATATTATATATATATATATATATTTCATTTGTGTATTTGTGTTCACATTTGAATGTCCAAAAAAGTTAAAAAAAACTTTAAGGCACAGAATTCTGAGAAATACAGTTATTACACTGTTTTTTTTAACCTTGGCAGGGACATGCAAAAGTGCCCACAAAGGCTACAATCTTGCAATCCATAACCATATGAAACATGGCTTCCCTTAAGCATATGCCCGCTGTATAAAACAAAGCTAGGGTTGAATTATACACAAGCTAGGAAACCCACCCACGTACAGCCGTTTCAAGGTTACTGCCTATCATCAGCGTGGGGTTGGTTTCTTAGCTTGTGGAGTGGATATTTTGAGGAGGTAGTTCACCACAACAATTATATATATATACATATTTTTCTTTTTTAATATTTTTATATATATATATATATATATATATATATATATATATATACTTTATATATAATTTATAAATACATTTTTTTGAAGCATGAAATGCTAGCTATGCGTTGGACTTCAGTCTTTGCTCTTTTCCCTAATACTTTCTGAGAAATACAGCATTGTTTTTGCAGTTAATATGCTACTCGACATGCTAATTTGCAGCTCAGAGTACTTGATAAAGTTTGGGGAGGAGTTTTAATTGAATGACACCATTGGGGTCAATGTTTGGCCACCACAAGAACAGACAAGCACACTGTGAATTTGCACTTCAAAGCAGCTATTTAGTATTCAGGCGCCACTCATTTGCATAAAACAACAGGAATATAGAGCAAAATTACTAATACAGGGTATAATCTGTTTTTCAATCACTTTAAGAAAAACTTTTAAAATAATCTACTTAATTAAAGCTTTTGGAAATATCCAAAAATGTCACAGTGTTTCCAAAAGGGACTTTGACAACCTTATAATTTCTAATAATTATCTAGGGAGCCAATAAAATATCCAAATTTTCAACTTTATATATATAGGTAGTTAAAATCAATGTATTACTTACTGTACATGGGATCTGGTTTATTATTGTATATATCTTAAGACAAAAGTTAGTTTATAACTGTGGTGGGATTGGTAATGTCCAGTTAGGTAGGATCTTATATCTCAGGGGATAAACAGCAACAATCACTCTTGACACAACTTAAAAAATAAGATATTTGCAATGCACGGTGGACACTTTTTTGAGTTTAAATTAATGCTGCATCTATCTGCAGGGAAATAGATTCCCTCCTTAAAGTAGTTACACATTAATTTAATGTGCAGGGGAGTATGAAGAAAATAAGAATGCAGTCAATAAATTATGAATTAGTTTTAATTATATGGTCAGTGTTTTGTATTGATGGTACTAGGAACTATAGAGTACTTAACATTTTCAGATTTTTGTTATTATTAAGGTGCAGCAAATAACTGGGACTTATAAATATACTATTATTAAACAGGGTTTCTGAGAGATTAGAAACTAGAGAAGAGGTTGGTTGTTGATTGGTTGGTTGGGTTGGGTTGGTTGGGTTAGCAGCAGTTTTAAAAAGGAAAGCACTTTTACACCCACTATCCGATGGTCTGAGACATTAGAAACTAGAGAAGAGGTTGGTTGATTGGTTGGTTTGGGTTGGTTGATAGTTGGTTTTGGTGACACATTTGGGTTGTAGATACTAAAATGACACAGCATAGGTATAATTTAAAATTTAGCAAATAACAAGTACTTCATCTATGGAATTTTATTGAAAATGTATTTTCTTACAGTAAACTAACATTGAACTTTGCCTTTTGAGCCATCCGTTGACCTTTATGATCCACCTATCAACCAAAATTCTAATAATTTGTTAATGAGAGATTAAAGCCATTAATTATTGATAACCCCTTGAAGCACTGAGTACATTGTCTTCAGTGGAGTCACCTTCACATTGCGCATGCCTAGTCTCTATTTGTGTACGCAACTACACAAAAGCCAACAGACCCAGTGCAGCATAACTCACAACTTATATAGTCCAGAACAATGATATCATAAGAGAAATTAGAAAATCCTCTCACTTCGGATACATACTGTAAGACTGCTAAATAGAAACATGTGGTTTTCCCAATGTATCCCTTATGTATTGAATGAGACACTGATTTAATCCAATATGTCGGTGGTCAAATGAGGTCTCAATTCATCACAATAATGTTGAACAAGAGCTGTGCTTTTACTATAGCTCAATCGGTCTCCTAGGTTAACCACTAGATGGGCATAAGGTAATAAACTAGAAAAAAAAATATATATATACAATATAAGACAAAATACAGGTACAATAGAATATAGATGCTTTGTGTATAAATGACCTTCTGGCAATGAGGACATTAACCAAAGGACAACTGTATCGAAAGGATATACACTTCACTCATCTAAAAAATAATATATAACCATGGAAATTCTCTAGCAAGAAATACTCTGCAAATGAAAATGTATGTTGACCTTGGACAGATTTGGATTCAATGTTCTCTGCATCTGATCTTATAATTCAATTCCGTATCACTTAATATGAAACAGAAAAGATTTAAGTTAATCATTTTACTTCACTTGCAGTTTCACTGGCTTCTACAAAGTAACAGAACTACATAACATATGCTAAATATGAACTGCAATAGATTGAAATTCAGATTACATCTATGAGAAGAACTTTGTATATGAAAGACCATCATTTTCAGTAATCCTGATGGACAGTGTAGAGATAGAGCGATGTGGGAAGAATATTCTCCGAAATTTAACTGCCTCTGTAACTTTCTAGTGTGGACACTATTCCTGAAAGCATATATCTTAATTTACTTCATACAGGAATCTCTGCTATTATGACATCTTGTCCAATAATGGGCAACATTTAAGGTACCACTGTAGTGCACATACAACAACGTTTAATTTGTTTATATAAAGGGATACAGCCATCTTGAAAATACGTTTTTTTTTTTTTTTTTAAACTATCGCTATGTTGTACTGGTGGTTTTTCATTATAGTAAATCAATCCATAGATATTCAGCATTGATTGTACTGCTCTTTTATTCTAATGTGTAGGTCAATGTGATACAGAGATCAAATATTAACATTCATCTCCTGAATACTAAATAGCTGCTTTGATGTGCTAATTAGGATTACATTTTGCATGTTCGTCCTTTTAGTGGCAAAAATAATGCCCGACTATCATACCGGTAGATCAATGGCACTAATGTGACAAAGTGGACCAATAGGAAGATGCCGGATGTACTCGGTTCCCTAATAGAACAAAATCTGTCATATAGAGCTAATAGAAGGATCCATAATCTTCACACCTACATCTAATTATTGTTACTGTCTTTTTTTATTTCCTGTATGGTAGGATACATTTTTTAAGTCTCAGAGAAAAGTACACAAGGTTGAAGTGAGAGCTTCAGTGGTAAATTTAATTTTTTAACACATATCAAAAGGTGCAATAACTTTTTTTGGGTGTGGTTTTAAATATTGTCACTTTCTATTTCCCTCACTGATTATTTTATTTAATGTAGGGTAAGAAGTGACAGCCAATCCAAGTTTCTGAGGCCAGAAAAAGCCTAAAACCACTAACGTTAAAACTTATAACTCAAAATAGCAGCAGTTTTAAAAAGTAAAACACTTTTACAAGCACTATCCGATGGGGCAGAGCACATATGGTGACATCAGTGTAAATGAAAAGGCTTTATATTTACTGTGTAAAATTTTTTGCTTATGACCAAGTCAAATTCTTCAAAATAACATCTTGTACAGTGGATCTAAAAAGTCTACACACCCCTGTTAAAATGTAAAGTTTCTGTGCTGTAAAAAAATGAGACAAAGATAAATCATTTCAGAACTTTTTCCACCTTTAATGTGACCTATAAACTGTACAACTCAATTGAAAAAAAAACTGAAATATTTTAGCTAGAAGGAAGAAAAAATATAAAAATAAAATAATATGGTTGCATAAGTATGCACACCCTTAAACTAATACTTTGTTGAAGCACCTTTTGATTTTATTACAGCACTCAGTCTTTTTGGGTATGAGTCTATCAGCATGGCACATTTTGATTTGGCAAGATTTGCCCACTCTTCTTTGCAAAAACACTCCAAATCTGTCAGATTGCGAGGGCATCTCCTGGACACAGCCCTCTTCAGATCACCCCACAGTTTTTCAATCAGATTCAGGTCTGGGCTCTGGTTGGGCCATTCCAAAACTTTAATCTTCTTCTGGTGAAGCCATTCCTTTGTTGGTTTGGATGTATGCTTTGGGTCGTTGTCATGCTGAAAGATGAAGTTCCTCTTCAAGTTCAGCTTTCTAGCAGAAGCCTGAAGGTTTTGTGCCAATATTGACTGGTATTTGGAACTGTTCATAATTCCCTCTATCTTAACGAAGGCCCCAGTTCCAGCTGAAGAAAAACAGCCCCAAAGCATGATGCTGCCACCACCATGCTTCACTGTGGGTATGGTGTTCTTTTGGTGATGTGCAGTGTTGTTTTTGCACCAAACATATCTTTTGGAATTATGGCCAAAAAGTTCAACCTTGGTTTCATCAGACCATAACACCTTTTCCCACATGCTTTTGGGAGACTTCAGATGTGTTTTTGCAAAATGTAGCCTGGCTTGGATGTTTTTCTTCGTAAGAAAAGGCTTTCGTCTTGCCACTCTACCCCATAGCCCAGACATATGAAGAATACGGGAGATTGTTGTCACCACACAGCCAGTACTTGCCAGATATTCCTGCAGCTCCTTTAATGTTGCTGTAGGCCTGTTGGTAGCCTTTCAGACCAGTTGTCTTCTCGTCCTTTCATCAATTTTCTCCAGTTCTTGGTAATGTCATGTTGTGCCGTATTTTCTCCACTTGATGATGACTGTCTTCACTGTGTTCCATGGTATATCTAATGCCTTGGAAATTCTTCTGTACCCTTCTCCTAACTGATACCTTTTAACAATGAGATCCCTCTGATGCTTTGGAAGCTCTCTGTGGACCATGGCTTTTGCTGTGGGATGCGACTAAGAAAATTTCAGGAAAGACCAACTAGAGCAGCTGAACTTTATTTGGGGTTAATCAGAGGCACTTTAAATGATGGCAGGTGTATGCTGACTCCTATTTAACACAATTTGGAAGGTGATTGCTTAATTCTGAACAAAGCTACATCACCAGTTATAAGAGTTTGTGCGGACTTATGCAACCACATTATTTTTAATTTTTATTTTTCTTCCCTCCACCTAAAAGATTTCAGTTTGTTTTTCAATTGAGTTGTACAGTTTATAGGTCACATTAAAGGTTGAAAAAGTTCTGAAATAATTTATCTTTGTCTCATTTTTTTACAGCACAAAAACCTGACATTTTGACAGGGGTGTGTAGACTTTTTATATCCACTGTAAATATTAGACTTCAGTGACCATATAAGGAACAAGGGAAGTGCCATCTAAAATTATTTTTTGTGGTTAAATAAGTTGGTTTATATATTCTGTATATATTTGTTTATTTGTTTCTTTATTTGTAAACACCATATTGTGGGCAGATTTTGTGTGTGGACATCAATCAGTTGCTATTTTAAAATATACACCAACAGCAACAGCTACAGTATGGTGCACTATTTGTACACACCACACTTATATGGATTTAATGGTGATAGAAAATAGTGAAATATAAAAAGTGGCATCGCTGGTCAGTATTTTGCGTCATATAAAACCTGTCCCTCTTTACACAAAAATGCCTGTCTGACAAATACGATTAAAAAAAAAAACTTTGAACATTTTGGTTGGTTGAAAAAAATGACAGCAACCTTATAGAACATCATGCACTTGTTTTTATGCAAGAAAATGTTTTCATATTTTTAAATAAATACTCTTTTAGTTGGATGATAGAACATTTCTGACTAAGGTAAGGCCAAACAACATCTAAAACCCCACAGTGGATGCTTGAGTCATAGCTAAATTCAACATCCTAACAATGCAGACATAGAAATATATTTATACATTATTCTATTTTGTGGGAAATATGTTTTTGTTAAGCTTTTATAATGGATATTGTACATGTACATAATAGTAAGAGCTGATGTACCTCAGCAGGCATATTCCTAAAATATTTTTATTCCTAGATATTTTAAAACATAGCATAATAGAATATGAATAGATTATGCCACTCAACCATGAAAACACAATTATTCTAAATAACATTGCACAATAAGGATAGAATAATCAAAAAGAACACGAATAGCTATTTTGTACAACCTTTGTGGATTTTCAAGGTAAACTTGGAATAGGAAAATCACATATAGGTAGTCAGCATTGTTTTTGTGATTATTTATGCAAATGTGTGGCCAATACGCTAATTTGCTTGATAAGGGTGGTGAAGTGGATCTTACTGCATGATAGCCTTAGGAGGCATTGTTTTTACAACTACAGAGACCGGCAAGCAAGCTAATTAGCACATAAAAAAAACAGTTAATTATATTTGAGAGCCACTCATAGGAAAACAGCTGTTTAGCTCAGAAAAAAAAAAACACTTTATAAACAAATGGCTAATTCAATGTATAGCTAATTGTCCATGTTCTTTAAGAATAATTTAAAAAAAATACTTGATTTTGGCTGACAGAATACCTTTAAGCTTTTAGAGTATATGACAATATTCATAAATCTGAGAAGGAATTGTTCAAAATATTTGTAGAATATGTGTTCAAATTACCCTAACCTGCCTACACAGGAAGAATGAGCAAAAATGTGACTTCTCCCCTTTGGAAATGTCTCTGCCCTTGCTTTTTATTACTACAAGATATTTATATGTTAAAGAGTCACTTAATTTAGCACAATTTGAACCACATCGATGGGAAGATCTAAAAGCATGTTGAAATGTTTTTGGAATTTTTAAAATATGTGCATTTTTCACTGAGGAATAAAATAAAATAAAGTCTGTGTTTATATGTGTGAAAGGATTCAGGGGGGATTGGCCCTTCTTCATTACTGCAAGACATTGCAATCACAGGTGCCCCTCCGATTCAAGCCAATATAAAGGTTTTTGTCAGAATGTTTATATTTCCAGTTTGAAGGGAAAATTGCGGTTCTTCAGAATTTTACAATATCTCTGCAAATAAAGGTTGCAAGGAACCACACTGTAAACCCTAATCTCATACCCTGGCAAAACTTAAACCTAGTTCATGCATACAACCTAATAATTGACTGTTACAATACATATATATTCAAATTTATATTTTTAAGATATTGACATGGCACTTATTTTGATATGTACTACAACAATAATAATATTTCCACTTCACATTCATACCAGTAATTATACATTGTGTTTCTGTTACTCATATGAGTTCTTCATGATATGTTATTTATCAAAGATAGACCTTGTAATGGGTTTATTTTTACTTACTGGAAGACATTCATGTTCTGCACTCTTGTGTCTCTGGAATTTGAGCTATGCTTTCAGACCACTTCAGTATCTTCTTTGAGATCATAAATCACATTCAGCCATAATCAGCAACCTGTTTATTTCTCCATGCACTGATCCCATCAAACAGAAACCTTACCACATCTGTTTACCCAGGCATGGAAGACTGGTACTCACCTAAAACTGGAGAAAGCAGCTATGGTTTAACTAGTCAGTGCAGTGTAACCAGGTGGAAGTTGCTATCAATCACATCCTTTCCTCAAAGAGTCTCACAGGCTGCTCTGCACACAGTCTCACAGGCTGCTCTGCACACAGTCTCACAGGCTGCTCTGCAGCATGCACCCCTTGCTTCATACTTATGCAACAGCCAGAGGGTAGTATAGACTCCATTTAAACAAAGATGTAATGTTTTGGGTTTTTTTTAGCTGTTATTAAGGTAAATAAAAATAAAGATAATTTTAATATACAATCTTGTGCTCTTTCACACAGTGAAGAGCACTTACAGTGACATCAATGGTCCTTTAAGTGATGCTGAGGAACATAGAACATGAATGTAACGGTCACAGCTTAGAACTCAGCTGCTGTTTGATCTTTTGGACTTGGTCTTGAACATTTGTCCCTATCAACTCACAGAACTTAGTGCCAGTGACAAAAATCCATTCTAAATGGCAGCTTCTATTCTCCACAAAAATGGAGAGTGGAAACCTCGATACGTTTCATAACCTTTATGTAGATAGTTAATCTTCTCTAAGAGCTACCTTTAATATAGGAGAAAGGTAATTTTAGATGTCCTTTAAATTCTCTTACTTTTAATTTTTATGTTTATCATAAAAATATTATTGTTGAGACAAAAGAGATAGTGGAATAATTCCTGTTATTTCCCCACCAGAAGTAGTAGCCTGTGGCCACTAGGAGGCATGACATTTATTTGCAGAGATTTTGTTCAATTCACACATTGTGCTAGTTGTTACCAGAAGGTTTTCAGCTTGTGTTAGTGTGGCTTCTTCATAATTACATACATCACCCTATGCTAAATTATAGCTCAGAAAGCTTGATAAGTATGGGGGCAATTATTTAACTGCATAATAGGGTTGTCGTGGCAAAATGTTTTACAAACAAGCAGATAATATCATACACTAGCATATCAAAGCAGTTTATGATTTAGCAAATGCTCATTTGCATAATAATGTTGTACAAACAATGGTAAATATCACAGGAAAATACAGAAAATGACAGTACAATGTATAGCTTGTTATCTGTAAGCATTTTTATTTTTTATTTTTTTTAATAGAAATGTTTTAACTACGATCCATAGTTAATTTGACCAATTTAATTGTCATAAAAAATACACTTTCATTTACTTCTAAGAAGCCTCCTGGTCGCTCTCATGTAAGGTGCCAAGTTTCACAGATGTGACCACACTCACAGGGGAGGAGCTTTAGACTATAAGCTTCCGGTGCTCCTCAGACACGCAACATTTCACTGTCTGCTTTCTCTCTGGTGTAACCTTAATTCACAGCTGTGAAACATGGCACCTTTTGTGTGAGAGAATAGGAAGTAAGGAGGAGGCTACAGAAGTTGAGACTTTGTTACTCGTGGAGCTTCTTAGATAAAAGTGAAAACTAAATTTGACATGACAATTATATTGAACAAAACAATTTAAGTAATATAATTAAAACATGTATATAAAACATACATAAGATATTTAAAAACAATTTGATTTTGGATGGGAGGCATTAAGTCCTTTTAAGGTTGTATAATTCAGTCACTAGTTTACACACTACTATGGAATACATACAAAGGTGTCTCCAAAATGCACATAATATACACAACAAAAACATATGATAAAGTAGTCTCACCAAATCTATTTTTATATTGTGGTCTAAAGGAAATTTACAATAAATTATAAGTTAAAATTACAATTACTGTAGAGGACACTTCCATTTTTTTTAAAGAAATAAATTAGAACGGATTCTGGATTCACAACAACACTGAGTCTTTCAGAGGTATTACAAATATATACTGCAGAATTTACTTACAGCCCTGGGTAGTAATTATTTTATATCCACTTATTAAATATCTCTTTAAAAAATGTAATGCAAATATTCCCCAAAACCATCCACAATGGATTTTATAATATAAACAAAGCAGAGAACAGATTTAAGATAATGTTTTTTTGCATTTGCCATGCAAGTGCTGAATTGTATAAATTATTTCTGAATTCCCTAGTACATGATAACACTAATAAAATCTACAAAATGGATATTTAAAATACATATCCCACCTTAAAAAGTGCTACATACAATGTATACTTATTCAAAAAATGTATTAAAACATTTATCTCTCTGTACTGCATGAAAACAGTGGTGTTCGATGAAGTCATAAAGGGGCAGTGCTGACCTGATTTAAACAGAGCAATGGCAATAAGTTATATTTTGTAATCATTATATACTCCATTTATCCTTCAGGCTCCTCCCACAGTTCTTTCTGCAGATTACTTAATGGACCAAAAAGCTCCAAATGCCAAGGAACTATTTTGCTAAAAGTAGCATATTTTTTGCATGCATTTAAGAGAGCATGATTTAAACATTACCACTGTGCTTTGGGTGAAAAAGTGCTTATGTAAGTCTGTAAATTTAATTAGCATGACTCATACATCTGTATTACTGCTCATTGGCTGATGGGGTAAGTCTTCTGATCAGTCAAACAATTTAATAAATATCTCATTAACCCCAAAGGATATAAAAGTCATAATTTAGTATTGCAGTGAAGGCAGTATTTAAACATTTAATGGAGGTTTGTCTAATAACAGCCCTGATAGGGGGGGTAGCCGGTGATAAAGTACTGTGGTACTTGCGTTCAACTTCTTCCCCAGAGGGGCCTAGTCCAGTCTTCCCAAGAAAATCCCTTCCCTGAGCCAGCACAAGATGGACACGAGACCCCTGGGCTATGTGGTTTCCAGTCGAGTGCTACCCCGGCGATGAGCATGGTTTTCACTATTTGGACTATCTAGGGTCTGGAGACCCTCATCCCCAGTGAATGCCCCTTGTGTATGTGCGTTTGCACATTGTGTGGCTAACTGCTTGTTGTGCTGATTGTATTCATGTTGGACATGCCTGATTTTAGTAGGTATTTTTATTTGCAGTTTTGTCCTTCATATATTGTGATCTAATTATTGAGCCTCCTTTCATTGCAAGCCCCTAATAACCTGTAACTCAACATTTTGGCAGCGGATTACATTTTTTTCTGCAACATTTAGATGTCTTCAATTGTCTCCAACCCATAATTACAGGTTCACAGCTTGTACACACAAACCATGAACTCGTAATTAAGATTTCAGGGGGCATGATATTGTGATCAGGCAACAATTAAGCAAGCCCGTAAGTTACTTTTTAAACAGAGCCAATAGTAAACAAGACCGACATCATGACGTCAGTAAAACATGGAGGTTACAATTAACCTGCAATTAATACACACAAATAAGTAATGTTTGCACTCAAGCAATCGAGAAATACATTAAAACATCTGTTTAAGTCCATGTGGGTGGCCTGATATGTTCAACACAGAAATAAATGTGAAAAATAATTATTTTGTATTAAAGATTTGTGAGCTTGAGACTGTTATCCAATTAATTATAATGCCTTTTATTGCTTTCCCAATATTTTAAAGAACAGTAGTGTGTGTTTATTTGCTGCTGAAGTTATACCAACAGGTGTTTAACACAATTGTGAGTTCTATCTAGTACTCGTATACATTTTTTGATACATTTGCGATTTATGGGTTTGATGGCAATTGCAGGCTTGTTGAATTTTTGTAATTGAATATGGATTTTGCATCTTTAGCACTGGTAATATTTATGGGCTTGAAACATCAAAGGCGGAGATAGGATGGAATTGCGTTTTTGACAACTGATTTTGAGTCTGTAACTCGCAGTTGGAATATGAGTAGCAAAATGCAGCCAATTGAATATCCATTACATTTAGGGGCTGCATTTTGGGTTCAGGTGCCAATTGAATGAGTCTAATTGTTTTGTAGTGATAGGTCTGGGAGGCCCGTTGTGAAACTGATACAATGAGACGTTCAGTATTGAATATCTCATGCTGAGTGATTAGGTTAGATGGCCTTCCTATCTTAATTACATTACCTTTTGTTACTCTACAATCAGACTGATTGAATTTCCTGGAGCTTTTTGTTCTCTCATATATATATTCCTATGTGCTTAAATAAAGGGCATTACCCCATGTTCGAAGTATACAAATGTGTCAGCTCTATTTCTGAGGGGTACAAAATAGCTATTTAATCTCTTTGCTTGTCTAGCATCTATTACCCAGAACTGCGATCCTATTTTGCATCTATTACCCAAAACTGTGATCCTACTCTGCATCTATTACCCAGAACTGCGATCCTACTCTGCATCTATTACCCAGAACTGCGATCCTATTCTCCACAGATTTCTAAGCAAGCCTCCTTCTAGCACCAATACACAGAAACATGCACCCAAAGGACCTAATAGTAGGACCCATTTATTGGTCCGTCCAGATGATGGAGAGGACAGCCTCCAACGCATTGTACTGGATGCTGGCACCACGAAGGTGCAGTAATAATGTGGTAGCATTGCTGAAGAAAATGGTATCATTTGTTTGCAACAAAAGATGAGAGCAAACTGGAGCATATTTATTTTACCGGGTAAAAAGTGGCAATAAATCAGGTTAATGAAGTAATTATTCTCAATTCAAATATTTTATATATGTAATACACGATTACACTTGTGATAAGTATAAAGATTTTGATACAAAATCTTTATTGTTAAGCTTTTCCTTCCATCGATTAACCAATTTATTTTGGTTAAGTGTTTCTTAATCTTTTAGCTTTGCAAGTGGGTGTTCTTGGTGTGATCCCAGTAGTATGAAGTGTCTTTTAGTTGATAATTTCTTAATCTTTCGGTTAGGTAAGAAAATCTTTAAATGTCCCAAAAATTGGTAAAATTGGCTTTAGATTCAGACCTCCTTAATGCTCTCAAAGATAGAAACAACATTCAAGGGGTTTACATGTATATTGTGGGTTATTCTTACTGGTGGATGAAACGGATACAGCCATTATAATATAGTGTATATCTGTGACTTCAGTAATCTAATTGCACAGATTGTTCGATGAGCTGTATTATTAAAAGTCTATGCAATAACCTAGACACACAAAATATAAGTTTCTACCTGTGTAACTCAATGAAATATATGCAATCTGTCAAGTCTTTCACTTGATCTTTCCACAAACCAATAGTAAGGTGTATTTACTGCTTACCTCCAATGCCACATGTCTGAGAACAATGAGACCATAACGACCAAGATGAAAGTTGACAATTTACTGCACATTCCACCAAGCACTGGATACTCATTTTTATGGGCTTCTTCAGTTTCAGCTAGAAGACAAGAAAATACTTAGTACTGACAATTGAAAAGCTTAACAAAAAAATGAATTATCTTTTATAAACATCTACTAAAAAGATTCCTACAGCCTTGAACACTTGAGACATGTTTTATGCTACTCGTCTCTCATTTAAAAGTATTTAATACCTTATCTTACCTTAGTCATCATTGATTATGAGTGTTTGGAATATTTTAGCAGTCTATAAAAATACTTATTCTTAATATACTGGGAGTAGCCCCCACCTTCGGAACTCACTTCTACACTTTATCAGATATTCTGAAAGCCTCTAAACAATTTCAAACACTCACAAATTGCATCTATCCAGGACAGCTTACCTTCACTAACCTAACACATCTAACACAACAAAATTTAGCTTTCCATATCATAATGCATCTTGCGATCTTGTCACCATCCCAGCATTAATATTCACCTTATTACTATAACTTCACTATCCATCATATAATACAATGGTTCCAGACCACAATTATGAACCATCCTTTGGTCCATACAGTGCCTTGCAAAAGTATTCACCCCCTTGAGTTTTTACCTATTTTGTTACATTACAGCCTTAAATTCAATGTTTTGTTAATCTGAATTTGATTTGATGGATCAGAACACAATAGTCTAAATTGGTGAATTGAAATGAGAAAAATATATACATAAAATTATTTAAAAAAAATGGAAAACAGAAAATTGGCATGTGAATATGAAGCCCATTAAAAGCTCTGGTGCAACCATTTACCTTCAGAAGGCACGTAATTAGTGAGATGATGTCAAGCTGTGTGCAGTCTAAGTGTCACATGATTTGTCATTACATATACACACCTTTCTTGAAAGGCCCTAGAGGCACCACTAACCAAACACTGCTATGAAGACCAAGGAACTCTCCAAACAAGTAAGGGACAATGTTGTTGAGACGTACAAGTCAGGGTTAGGTTATAAAAAATATCCAAATCTTTGATGATTCCCAGGAGCACCATCAAATCTATCATAACCAAATGGAAAAAACATGGCACAACAGCAAAGCTGCCAAGAGACGGCCACCCACCAAAAATCATGGACCGGGCAAGGATGGCATTAATCAGAGAGGCGGCACAGAGACCTAAGGTAACCCTGGAGGAGCTGCAGAGTTCCACAGCAGAGACTGGAGTATCTGTACATAGGACGACAATAAGCTGTACGCTCCCTAGAGTTGGGCTTTATGGCAGAGTGTCCAGAAGAAAGCCATTACTTTTAGCAAAAAACAAAATGGCACTTTTTGAGTTTGCGAAAAGGCATGTGGGAGACTCCCAAAATGTATGGAGAAAAGTGCTCTGGTCTGATGAGACTAAAATTGAACTTTTCGGCCATCACAGAAAACGCCATGTCTGGGGCAAACTCAACACATCACATAACCCAAAGGACACCATCCCCACAGTGAAACATGGTGGTGGCAGCATCATGCTGTGGGGATGTTTTTCAGCAGCCGGGACTGGGAAACTGGTCAGAGTTGAGGGACAGATGGATGGTGCTAAATACAGGGATATTCTTGAGCAAAACCTGTACCACTCTGTGTGCGATTTGAGTCTAGAACGGAGGTTCACCTTCCAGCAGGACAATGACCCCTAACACACTGCTAAAGCAACACTTGAGTGGTTTAAGGGGAAACATGTAAATGTGTTGGAATGGCCTAGTCAAAGCCTAGACGTCAATGCAATAGAAAATCTGTGGTCAGACTTAAAGATTGCTCTTCACAAGTCCAAAACTCTCAGTGGTAAGATGTGGCAAGCTCGTAGACACTTATCCAAAGTGACTTCGAGCTGTGATTGCCGCAAAAGGTGGCTCTACAAGTATTGAGTTTAGGGGGGTGAATAGTTATGCACATTGACTTTTAATGTTTTGTTCTATTAGTTTGTTTCACAATAAAAAAAAAACATCTTCAAAGTTGTGGGCATGTTCTGTAAATTAAATGATGCAAATACAATTTTAATTAATATCTTAGAAGGTTATCTTCTCTATGAATTACATTTTGTCATTGTCTAGCTAGTATTAGATGTGCTTTGTGTGCTACTGTCCATATGGTCATAGACAGCTGGACACGAATGAATGACTAAAGAATAACAAAGAATAGCATTGTACAAATGAATTGTTTTTTTAAGAGAAAAAAAAACATGCATTATACTAGCCGCTAAAGTAAATCAACCTGGAGATAAAAATAAACTCTATCTTTATTATCATTGAGTGGCTGAAGTCCAATCTGTTTCCCAATGCTATGGAAGAACACTGTGGAACTAGTATTACATTAGCAATAATTGCATATGATTCAATATATGTACATCCCAGGAGCAATTTCATTTTTTAAATAGACAACACAATGTAGTAAAAATCGATCCAAGGGATAAACTTGGTGGCTCTCTGGGCACCCCACCTTCTCATGTCCAGGAAGCATTCTTCCTCCTTCCAAATGGCGTAGTGACCCTCCCAAGCCCCTGGTGAAACATATGAGACCACTGGCCTGGAGGACCCTTCAAAGCAGTCTAGGGTAAACCGTACATTCAGGCTAGTAGGTCCAGCAAAAACTTGGGAGGGTATTTCCTCAACAAAATCCTCTCCTTTCCGGGCATAGGAAACCTCCTGATTCTGTGATGGTTCCAGGTATCCTCCATAAAATAGACGACTCCATCTTACGCCTTGCCAATGATGTCAGCCAGTGGCCCCTCATTTCCAGTGAAGAAGGGCGGTCAATGCAGGGAAGCCAGATGACAATCCACACCCTGGGGTATTCTCTGTGGAAACCCAGGAAAACTGGCACATCCAGTGGTGAACACATCTGGGGTAATCCTGGGGCCTCACTCTCCCCAGCCAAGTCAGTACAAACAGCTGACTGGTGGTATTTACAAAAGTCCATGGGCCTAAGGGACCACATATGGCCAACATTCTTCCCCTCCCCATGTCTGCTCCACTTGTCGAGTGTTTGAGACCCGTGTGAACTGTTGGGCCTTCTGGCTTACCCAATTCAAGTGGTCCCAGGGGCTTAGCCAGTTCAAATAACTGCTCATCAGGGATTATCCAAAAGCCAGGGCCAATGCCCCTTCTTTCCCCCTCGATTTGGGAAAACATTATTCTGGGGCATCCCATAAAACAATAGTTCCACTGGATGGCCTTGTCTGGGAACTCTACTCCTTGGGGCTGCATTGTGCTCACTGTCTCCCAGCCCCCTTCTTCTGAAACCACCATCTGGGCACAGCTCTCACCTCCTCATGGATCTTTAGTTCCTGAATCCTTGGGCAAAATCACAGCATAGTCTGAAGAGCAGGGCTGCTTGCCATTTCTGCTGCCAGGTGTGTGGCTGGCTCCTGGACAATGGATATCCAAGGAACCTCCTGACTAAGCTTACAGTCCATTGATAGGGACCAGTGCTCATTTGGTTATTCCCTGACTATAGGCGCAGGGTAGATTTCCCGCAGGTCTTCCCCTGGTTCTGACACTACTGTGGTTAGGCTCTGTCCCCAGGGACTAGTTCTTCCTTCTCCAGGTCATGCCACAGCATAATTTTAACATCCATGAGGTCAGAATTCTCCCCACAGTCCATGCCACCCTCTCTGTGGACCTCTTGACAATTGTTATGGTCCTCTGAGGGCAAGTCCACTGTTGTCAAAGTCTAAACAGTTTCCCTCTGACCCAGACATAGAAAAAATTAGCTGGGTCCCTTTTGTCTCTGGAAGGTTACTCTTCTTCATGCCTGACAGGACCCCTCCCAACTAGGTGGCGTAAACCCCTCTAGGGATGCTTCAGCCAGTAGGGTCAGATAGCCTGCTTCTAGTTGTAATTCCTGCCGGATCAATGGCATCAGTGAAAACGCCTTATCCGACCATTGGGCCACCCCCAGAGAGTTTCAACGTCTCTTGAGCACACCCATTGTACAAAGGCAGTGCCCTCCCCACAATTCAGAGGGCTACATGCCAGCTCCCAGAGTGCCTCCTTCAGCGCTACTGACAAATAGAGCTCCACACAAGGGTTTCCAACCTCTCCCATCTAGGCTGCATACTGGTCCTCTAAGTCACTTTCCTGCACCATCAGGCCCTCCAGCCATTCAAATAGCTTGTGAATCGGCCATAGTCCCAGAAAAGCCATCCATTGGTGTAGAAGCAATGTTTCTTGACAGTCCATTCCAAGGACAAAAAAAATATTCTGTCTCCACTGGGGATAAGCATTCCCCATCCACAGGAGCTGGGAAAGAGGCATTGCATACCCCTCTCCTCACCCACTGTCCCAAGACAGCCCTCTGCTGATCCATGCTTACATGTGAAAGCATTTCCTCTGGTCTCAGCTCCATTATGTCCTTGTAAGTTGCCATCTTACAGTATCCCACAGAGGTTCCCACGACTGCCAGCCAATTATCATGATCTGCTACTTCAATTGGACTTGGTAAGGAACTGGTTCAAACCTATCCAGCAGAATTATATGGTCCTTTAACACCTCTGATGGCAGAAGATGGACCAAACACCAGTACCACGCCCAGGAGCTTGCTTCAAGGATATCAGGAACACCATATAATCCCTTAGAATTAGGATTCATGCACAGAATGACACTTACACCTTGTTTTATGTAAGTCCAGACACAACTGTCATACCTTTTTTTAATTGTCACATTTTATACAATTTTCTGGCACACAGGCTGGCCAATGACAGTACGCCCCATCCTTAGGTACATAGAAGAGGGAGTAATTACAAATAGGCTGAACCCTGCTTACTGGGAAACCCTGTACATCTGATGAGCTCTGGCCTTAATCTTATCCTGGTGATTATATTTAGGTGAGGCTGAGTAAGTTATTACCAGATAACAACACTAACACAATAGGCTGCCCCTGCTTACAAGGAAACCCTGTACACCTGATGAGCTCAAGTCTTTAATCTCATCCTGGTGATTATATTTGGGGGCGGGGGGGGGGTAGGTAAATCATCACCAGACAACCTCACTGTAACACAATCAAAATACATACAATTTATATATCATTTTAATAAGTAATACAAAAATACATAACTATAACAATAAAACAGGGTAACTCTTGCCAGTCAGGCCCTGGCCATAGTGTAAAACAGTCCATTCAGGCCCTGGGCATGACATGTGTGGGAAGATGTTAGGGCTAATGTAGCGTGTGCAGAGTTTCACACTCGTAGTCTCCTGTGGGTATGTATTAGGCAGGTTGCGAAGTTTGTAATAGTTCCACAAACTTGCTTGAAAAAACTCCAATAGGACTGAGGCTGCCTTTGGGATTGGTCCATGGAGTCAAACCATTAGTGATCGATACAGAGTAGAACTGATACATTAGTTAGAGAAAGTAGGTATTGTCTCTTCATCTTGTGCCCACTTACTACATTATACAGAGTGACAAGATTCAGGATTCTAAACATTCTTTTAAATACACAAAAAACTAAGTAAACATAAAAGTATACGTTTCAATTGTTAGCCAATGCTTCATCACAAAGTTTGTTTCAAATAAGAAATCAGACAAGAACTTGATCAAAACACTTTGTTCTGGCAGCACATGGAGCAGGGGTCTAAAGTCCTTCATAATTATAGAGCCAACCTATAACAATGTGCAGAACAGATCAGCACACCCGCTGGAAATAAGAAAAAACATTTGCATCACTGAAAATATACCATTTAAAACTACTATAATGGGTGGAGCTACCGGGGGTGCAGCCGGTGCACCCCACCAGGGCAGTTGTCTTCCTGGGGGCCCCAGTGCAGTCTCTTTTCTTCTATACATTAAATGTATTTTATTTTAAATATGTAGTGTAGGGCCCTTATGGCATCCTAGCACTCTCCCCCACATCCTGTGGCTTCCAACCTATTACAAACTTCAGCAGTGCAAAGGGAGCCCCTGGGGAGTGGAGCCAAGTACCGATAGAGGCCCAGCTGCAGGGATCCGGGGAAGGAGTATGGAGCATGGAGGTAAGTGAGAGAAGAGGGATGAGGGGACAGAGAAATGAGGGATGAAAGGGGAGAAAGAGAGCAAGAGAGAGATGGAGGAGAGCTGACAGGAAGAGAGGAGAGCTGACAGGGAGAGAATGGGGGGAGAGAAGGAGGAAAGGAGAGCTTACAGGGAAAGAGGGGATAGCGGACAGGGAGAGACAGAGGGAAGAGGAGAGCTGACAGGGAGAGGGGGAGAGGGGAGCTGACAGGGAGAGGGGGAGAGGATAGCTAACAGGGAGAGAGAGATGGAGGAGAGGAGAGCTGATAGGAAGAGACAGAGGGGAGAGAGATGGAAAAGAGGAGAGCTGACAGGGAGAGAAACGGATGGAGGAGAGCTGACAGGGAGAGAGAGGCGGGAGAAGAGAGCTGACAGGGAGAGAGAGATGCAGGAGAGAGAAAAAAGAAAAGAGATGGAGGCAAGGAGAGCTGACAGGGGGAGAGTGGGGAGAGCCGACAGGGAGAGAGAGGGAGAGAGATGGAGGAGAGCTGACAGGGGGAGATAGAGAAATAGGACACAGATGGAGGAGAGGAGAGCTGATAGGGAGAGAGAAAGGGGGGAGAGAGACAGAGGAGAGGAAAGCTGAGAGAGGGGGTGTTAGTGATGGAGGAGAGGAGAGCTGACGGGGAGTGAGAGAGATGGAGGAGAGGAGAGCTGACAGGGAGAGAGGGGAGAGAGAAAAAAGAAGAGCGATAAAAGAGTGCACAGTGTATGCGCCTACACTACAGAAATGTAAAAATCTACAATATATAATAATATTTTTTATTTTATATATATATATATATATATATATATATATATAGACACACACACACACAATTTTGGAGAAGTAGGGGCCCCAAAAAAATGTTTGCTCCGCAACTGACTATTATTGATAACTGACATCTTGGTTATAAATATCGATTATAGATTACGGGTAACAGAGTATGTCCGTTTATGTCAGTTTTGTGAAAATTCCAAATGTTGTCTTTACTACCTCTTATTTACTGCTCTCTTACTGGCTAGTCATAGCCCCATATATAACATAAAAGGTACATACTCATGGTCAAGTAGAAATCCTTTCAGAGTTGTGTGTTGCCCCCTACTTTTTCGTTCCAATGCTCATGGGGACAACTCAGTCACCTTCTAATGGTCATGGGAACTGGCTGATTACGTTCCAATGCTCATGGGGATCATTCAGTCACCTTCTAATGGTCATGGGCACTGGCTGGTTACGTTCAAATGCTCATGGGGACCATTCAGTCCCCTTCTAATGGTCACAGGCACTGGCTGATTATGTTCCAATGCTCATGGGAACCAATCAGTCACCTTCTAATGGTCATGGGCACTGGCTGGTTACGTTCCAATGCTCATGGGGACCATTCAGTCACCTTCTAATAGTCATGGGCACTGGCTGGTTACGTTCCAATGCTCATGGGAACCAGACGGTCACAATCCATTGCTCATGGGAACCGGCTGTAAGATCCTGAACATTTTTAGTGATGCTTTATGTGATTTGTTGAAATTCCATGTAGCTTTGAACTGATTTGAACAGAGTACAGTTTAACTGCTTATAAGTTCTTTCATAATCAGTTTATAAATGTGAGTAATGTTGATGGTATGCATAAAGTGTTGGGCTCTCCTAATCCCTTAGGATTGGCAGATAAGGTCTTAGGGACCAGCACCAGTCTTAGGACTGTCCTGTGAGAACCTCACATAGCTTATCTTGTACCCAATGTATTTTTGGGGAAGTATCTAAAAATACTATTAAAAGATGTAGCACAAATAGCACATAAATATAAACCATGCTTGTCCAACTGTACAGAAATAAGATATAATGATCCAGAGAAACTGAAGATAAACTAATATAATTGTTTTCCAGTGAGTTAATTCAATGTTAAAGTAAACAAATGAATATAACAAATGAAAAAAAGATGACCTTGTTCTTTTAAAAATTGTACATTCAGTTATTCTGATTAACAAACACTCCGGTTGTGTTTTAATAAAAGGTATTTTAGGCATTGAACTGAAGCCATCACATTCTTTCATCAAGGTTGAAATAAAGTCATTGACCCAAAAAAAACAGCATTTTTCATGCATTAACACTTGGAGATATTCATACACAATGTGAAAGGTTCAGGAGTTCATATTTATGAACATTACGGTCTTAAACTTTTATGGATTTTTTTTGCAATATGGTTTCCTGAAAGGCCAATGAAAACTTAATGCTCCTAAACATAAAGTCATAAATAGATGAAAATTAACATTGTTACATTTACAGAACAGAAGGTATGTTTAACAGTGCCTCTCACTCACCATGAAATTAAAAGATTTAAGGCTTTTTAAAGCAAAAGTTACATTCATAAAGTAAAATAAGAACCAAATGTAAAGGCTAAATAGTCTTTGTTTAAAATTGAAAAGTAGATATTTTTTTCTCCGTTAAAAATGACAATATTTAATATTTTAAGGAAAACTGTTTTTGCATTTTAAAAAATGTAAAAGTTAACATTTTTCTTACCTTTTAAAGTGTCTGTTTTCTGCTCAAACTGAGCTGCGTTTCATCTCCTACCTGTGTCTCTCAGGGGCGAGGTCAGTTTTTCCTGTATGCTAGACTATCATGGAGTCAGGCTGGGCTGATGTCACTGGCCCTGCCCCATCACATTCTTATTTTCTATTACATTGCCTACACAAATGTAACAGCTCTATTGTACCATGTTTGCAGCCGCGCCATATGCCCTGCCCAGTGACAGTGAATAAGCCATCATACCCCTGTCACCTTTCTTGAGCATGCTCCGTCTGAAGCAGAACCCCTACTGGTCAAACTTTATTTTTAGTCCAGAAAACAAGAAGAGCTGGCCACAACCTTGATGACACAGGTAGGTGGAGATAAACCGCTCTGCTTGAGGAGAAAACAGACACTTTAAAAGCTAAGACAATGTTAACTTTTACATATTGTAAACTGCATACAGTTTTTAATAGTTTATGCCCATCAAACAAACATATGAGACTTACTTATAAATGTAGTACAGTGATAATTTTACTTCTTATTTCACTGGTATGATAAAGATGGATTAAATAGTTTTTTTTTTTCATCTGCCTGTTTCAGTATTTATTTTCCATGGGGAAAACATTTATAATGTATAAAACATGCTTTTTAAATGCCTGATAGAAAGTTTTAGACTACAATGGCTCTTTAATACAATACATTCAGAGCAACTTCTACATAATCCTATTCAGGAGTGAATACCAATATTGCCTGTAAACACTAGTAACAAAGATATGAATAGGTTTGCATAACTGCGTCCGTACATCGCCACAAACAGGAAACTCAATTATTTTTGTTTGCAATGTAAGACAAGTCAAGCGCACATTCATGATTTACAAGGCCATATTGTAGAACATCAGAATAAATATATAAAGATATTTCTCTGCTAAAAGCAAACTAACCAGAAAATGAAAGAGTTCTCGACCAATCTGATTCCATAAACATCTCTACTGCAAAGTATTTGTTTAAAATAGTGTCACTAGATCTGAAGAAAAGGCTTCAACAAAAAATCATCTTTGTTGTCTGTATTTTGTATGTATATTTGGTGATTAGATACTTTGTAAATGTGCACTATGCACAATGTATTACACATCATGGTATTGGGTATATATGCCTACATTTTAACTTGAAGTAATCTCTTTTGTCCAGTGCTGATACCCTTTTTGGGCTTGATAGGATTGATGAGCAAGGTAGCTCAACTTTTCACTTCTTGATGCTGACAGTGGAATAAACATATTACAGTGGTACCTCGGTACTAGTCTACCTGAAAACTCATCAAATTTGGTATTCAACGCATTTTGACAAGGAAAAAATGCCTCAGGCAGCTTGGTGCAAGAGAATTGAGGTCCATACTCTGAATAGATAACAATCTAGAAGGTAAGGTGGGGGTTATAGATGAAAGATGGCAGTGAATATGGCCGTAGTCTGATGTAAGTGGAGGTGTCTGTGTGTTATGCTGTGTGTGTGAGAGCAATGTTATGCTGTAGAGTATGCCCTTTAAGTCTATGAACATAATTAAGATTAATAAAAAAATAGCAAAAATGTAGTTGCATGTTTCTGAATGCATTCATAATACTTGTGGGGTTGCATGCACAAAAGTTGTGTTGCCATTTCTGAAGGACATGGCTTGCAGCTATTGTTGCAAGATGTCTGGTTCTGAACATGTGCAAGGGAGAGGACAGGTATTAAAAGATTCCCAAGTATTTAAGAAATCCCTTACATCCACTGCTCAATAGGTACATGCCCATAGAATTCAAGCTATCAGGAAGTGTTCAATTCAGATAAAATGGAAACCTTCTACACACAAACACAGTCTTCAGAAGTTAATATTCTCTAAAATGGTTTAATGTCCATGAATTACACAGCTGATAATGTTGTTAGATGTTTCATACTTCCAAACGTGTGATTTTTTTCTAAAATAGAGTTGTACTTTAAAACTGCAGAGATCCCATAATGCTTTATGAGGCATTGTACTGGCTGGTTTGTGATATTACCTGCTCACAGAAGGACATTTCCACGGTCTTTCCATCACTACGAATACAGTCTAAAAGCCGGGTTCGTATACCTTCTCCGCACACTGCGTTTTCACTTAGCTGGCAGGTACTCCACTCTGAAAATAGCAAACACAATTAGAGAAACAACTCAACATAATGCATTATCATTATATACCTTGTCATTACAAGCATGTCCGGTGGATTGGTTCCACTGTAGATTAATGTCAAAGCTCTTTGAGATTAAAGGAGTCAAGTAGATGTTACAAACTAAAGCTTTAAACGATAAATCACACACAATTGCCATCTAAAATCCTTACAAATTATGGGTATTTACGTCAAACCAATCCGATTGAAACATAATAACAAATGTTGGGGGAAAATGCTATATTCCACTTAATGGCTATGCAATACAGAGTGCTGGGTACATTCCAGTTACTGAATCCTCTTTTTAAACAATAACTTAAAAAAAAAATAATGCTACTAAAAGCCTGTAATTTTCAAGTAACAGTAACAGTAAAACTGTGAAAAAAGGACAGGGTATAATTACGAGACAAATCTTTTCATTCGTTCTAAGATTTATTTATGTTATTGGCATCAGTAGTTTGTAAAGAGTTTGAAAATGAAATAAGGTATGTAATTGCAGAAGACTTTATACATGGTCATTATTGTTCCCTATATATTTATATATGATTTTAAAAATCAACGGAAAGTTTTGTATTTTAAATGATCACAAATATATACAGTAAAACCCCCGTTATCCGGCACCCACAGGGACTCCCTATTGTCGGATAACTGTAGTTGCCGGTTAATCGTGAATCCTCGATTTTAAGGGTCTAAATGACCCTTAAACCCCCCAAAACCCTCAAAATGTCTTTAAAAAGGCATTAGCACATAAAATGGGCCATTTCAGGCTCAAAAAAACAATTAGAAAAACAGCATTTTTTTTTTTTTGCAGTCTCGAACTGCCGGATAGTGCCGGTTATGCTGGTTTCGCTGGAGTTTTTTTAAATTGGGGAATTAATGCCGGTGCCGGTTGCTTAAGAGTCCCAGTTAGTTGAGTGCCGGATAATACTGTATTTCAATACCATACAATTCAGAGTAGATTTAAAGATTACAGAAATTCAGTTTATTTTGTGTGAAAAATGAGCACTCCGAATGAAAAACATCTCTGTGTTTAATACCTGTGCCAAAAGTATTTGTACCAACATCATGACTCGCCTCAGAAAATGCTAATTATTCATGGCCCTGCACCAGTGGAGTTATAGAGCTTGATGGAGACTGGAATCATTTAATGCTGTTCTACATCATCAGAATACAAAAATATAGAATACAAAACATTGTTTTACATTTTAATTTAATGAATACAAGTAAAAATGTACAATTAAAAAAATAATCATATTTACTTGATAAAGAATTTGCTATTATCTATAGTTTAAAAGATCACTATAAAATGGAAATATTTATATTTTTGAAATCTAACTAACAGCATAATTAAGCAGGGGAAAACTAATTAATCTTTTTTTTTTTTGATTGGACAAAAATAATTTTGATCTCTCTGATGGACCTAGGAGGCATCCATGATATATTGGCAGAAGCTGTGTATATGAGAGGAATGTTTACGTTTCTTTAGAGCAATCATTGAATTGGTTATTGAACTGATGCAAGGTGTCTGCTTCTGGGTCTGTGAATGTGAAGTTGTGTGGTGCCCATAGCATATAATCACATATAGTAGTTGTCAAACAGGGATTCGTTGTCACTCTTGCGACAAATCGCAGTTTGACAACTACAATTGCCGCAACCCCCGTGCATGCGGAGGGGCATGCACAAGAACGGTTGCCCGTGTGTGCGTCCGGAAGAGGAAAACAGACGGGAGGAAGAGACACACAGGAAAGGAGGGGGAGACACAGGGGAATGAGAGGAGGGGGAAGAGACACAGGGGAGTGAAAGGAGGGGGGAGAGACACAGGGGAGTGAGAGGAGGGGGAAGATACACATGGGAGGGAGAGGAAGGGGGGAAAGAGACACATGGGAGGGAGAGGAGGGGGGGAAGAGACACATGGGAGGGAGAGGAGGGGGGGAAGAGACACAGGGGAGTGAGAGGAGGGGGGGGAAGAGACACAGGGGATTGAGAGGAGGGGGAAGAGACACAGGGGAGGGAGAGGAGGGGGGAAGAGACACATGGGAGGGAGAGGAGGGGGGGAAGAGACACAGGGGAGGGAGAGGGGGGGGGGAGAGACACAGGGCAGGGAGAAGAGGGGGAAGAGACACAGGGGAGGGGGGGAGAGGAAGAGGAGGGGGAGAGACACAGGGGAGGGAGAGGATGGGGGAAGAGACACAGGGGTGGGAGAGATGGGGGTAGACACACAGGGGAGGGAGAGGAGGGGGGACACAAGGGAGGGAGAGGAGAGGAGGAGAGACACAGGGGAGGGGGAGGAGGGAGGGCACTCATCTCGAGACCAGTAAAGTAGAGGGGGAGAGGCTCCCATTGTGTGGCGAACAGCATTGCCAGGCTTCAAATTTTGCTAGTTATAGTCATATTGAATAATCTAACAAATCCCTCTCCCTATTTAAGACCTCTTGGACCTTAGTGCTTGTCTGAAAGAACAATTGAAAGTAATTATCTAATCCTCAGATTAAAAAAGTTTAAAATTAATAATCTAGTTCTAAACATGGTATCAGTTTTGGAAGAAAGCATCGATCAAACTAACTAAATGATCAACATGAGTCCCTCTTTTACTGATATTACGTTCAAGTTGTGTGATATTGCCAACATATAATGTTTGGAGTGAACAGTATTATCTATAAAAGTACAATTAGAACTATTTCAGCAAGATTCATAATATTTTATGTTCATTGTTTTATAACTAAATTAAATATGAAGATTTGCATTTTAATTAAACAAACGATCATCTCTTATACATGGTTATGAATAATTGAAATGTCTGTGAATATTTTTAATTGAGCGTAGCTTTATAAAAAATGAGCAATGTGTTTGGATTAAACAGTTCTTCTATGATTTTAATACAATAAACATGCACTATTAATTTTCTGCATTAGAAATATATCATTGTCCCAGAATTCTATTTATCATATTAATAGATCAGGAAAATTACAGGAAGCAGTGGGGTATTCAGTATTATGATACTACAAAGAGTAATGGATTAGTTGATTAGGTATTAATAATTCATTTTAAGCCAATAAAAATCCATCGGAGAGGAAGAATTATTACTCTGTTAGCAGTGTGGCCCATTTGGTCTATCATGCATGTCCTTCAACCTAAAAGGTCTACTGTATTCCATGATAATGGACAAGTAGTTTCTAGAATATAAATAAAAAATAATATAAAAAGGCGTTCATTAATTAACTATTATATGCATTTAGTAGCATTGGGACATGCCCCTTTTTTTTAATTTATATCAGCCCAGTCAAATAGTTCTATTAAGGCAATGGCTGCTCACAGCAAAATATACATATATTAATTCATTAATGTCACTTTAGCTATTTTGGTTAAAGGAGATATTTTGGATTATTTATTGACCTGTTTGTAGCAATGGGAACGCATTTACTTTCTTCAGTTTGTTGTATGAGAGAACCTCTATGATATAGGACTGGGCTATATAGCGCTTCCTTTTAGTTTCCGCTTACCACCGACATTGGTGTAAGGTTTCTGATTCCTATTGTTGTCAATAAATGAATTAATAAATGAAATTCTCAATGTATTGTATTACTTTCTAAATCATTTTGACCAAGTATAGTTCTTCAAAAGAGCATATTGTAAATATGGGACTAAGATGGTCTCATTAAAATGAAGGCTCATATCTTCTAATCTGCCACAATACTTTTAACGTAAACTACCATTAACAATCACTATAATTCATTAACACGTTAAACTCATATTTGTTAGGAAATTAAAAAAAAATCAGTATGTAGTATATTTTTTACATTGTCAGCTTTCCCTTCAAGCAAAGCCACTTCTCTCCATCTACCCGAGTAGACCATTCTAGGTTCTGGTTGGTAGTGGGGCTATGATAACACATGCTGTCACTGTCCTGACTCCATTGATGTAATGAGGTAGCTTCTAAGTTCATGTTCTTTAAGAACTTATACAAACAACTTGATTTTGGGGTGACAGGGTCCATTTACAGCCCACCGAAACACAAAAAAAAATGCATTTCATATTTGCAAGGTACAATTTCAGATTATTTTACAGCCTACGATTTAGATTTTGTAAATATAGCTGTCTGATAACTTCATATTCTGGTAACATTGGCAATTGTATTTCATTGCAATGGAGTATATAAAGGCAGTATATATTGCATCTCAAAACATCACATAATGGTGTCTGCAAAGCACTCACAGTACTTTCAAAAATAAGTATTTGTACAAAAAGCCAAAAAATGACAATCTTTCCAGGCCATAAAATATTCATGATTTATGATTTACTGACTATGGTAAGAAATAACAGAGAATGGTAGGTTCCCTTTAAAGTTGACTATAGAAAAAATGGTATTTATTTTCTTTGCCAGTACATTTTTTTAAATCTGCTCCAGTAGGTATAATCAGAGTATTGCGGTATACAGCGATATCTTTTTTTTTATTGGGCAAACTTTTTATTTAGAGTGAAAAGTTCAAAGAGGATTGCACACCATTTATCTAAGTCTGAAGAAAAATTATCATAAAATGTAATTTTCACTTTAAATCAACACTGTTTAGATTCAAACTGAAAGTTCCATTTAATGTCAATATTGCTTAAGACTTGATAAATCGAGGTCAAATCTCTTGTCTTCATCATTGTAAATAAGATATTTGTCCAATGAAAAAATCATGGCTGCTCTCTCCTCTCTCTGCTTCTATCACTCTTTTGATAGCCAGTAAGCTTGAAACAGCTGTACATGGATAGGATTCTCGGCTTGTGTAAAATCCAGCCTTGGCTTTGCATTAAAGCGTGTAATACAGCAGGCATAAGCTTAAAGGAAGCCATGTTTGAAAATGGCTATGGATTGAAGAGCGAGGCATTTGTGGGCACATTAGCGTGTCCCAGCTCAACTTCCCAGAATGCAATGTAATAACTGTTTTTCTCAGAATTCTCAGCTGGAAGCAGGTTTTCTTTTACTTGTTTTAGACATTCAAATGTGAACACGGATGTACTATTTATTTACTCTATTACTGTACGGTGGACGCTTCTATCGCTTCATACAGAGACAGAGTCACTTCATACCATAACTCCCCTGGATTCATGGTCTTCTGGAACTGGCAACCAGAATTTATTCGACACTAGCATTATTGGACACCAGCGCTGTGGCTCTATTTTAATGGCCATAAGAACCTTTTTATAGACTATGTCACTTGTGAAGTTATGTTGATTTATGTTGTATTGCCCAAAGCTATGATTGTATGCCCTGGGCCCCTTTTCCACTAGGTCATTTTACTGGGCCAATTTTCCATTTTGGGGACAGTTATTTCATGTGCAGCATGCCTTTTGGGCATAATATACCGTTGGACTAATAAAAATATTTTGGATTTAGTACAACTTCAAGGATGACCAGTAGGTTCTTTCAGTAGCCAACCGCAACATCTAGTTTGTTACAATTCCCTGGATATTGTCCTGACCAGATTTGAACTCGCAGTAAGTGGTAGATTAGGCTCCACAGACTTTTATTGGAGATTCACGAAACTGATCACCATCAAGTGTAATAACTAAAGACTGTCAAAACAAAACAAAACATCTGTTTCAATAGAAAAAGGATAAGGGTGTCAAGTACTCTGCAAATGATACCCCTTTGATCCTTTGGAAATGCTTGATAGTTTCTTATAAGCACCATGCAGGAGGAGGAAGATGTTGCAATGTAACTCTTACATTACTGAGACTGAACTTCATGAGTCTGATGAAGCATATAGTGAAAAGTAGGGCTCAAAGTTTGTTGTAATTGAAGGACAACTGTGCTCATATTTTAAAATGTACTCTCTTGAAGAACTGCAACACGCTTTTAGAATGTAACTAAAATATAATAAAGCCTCTAATTTTTCACTTTTTATATGCATCTATGCTGATGTGGAATCTGCCATTTTGCTTTCAGTAGCTCAGCCTGTTGTGAGGATATGAAGGAAGTTTATATCTACACATTGGGAAGGTTATGGTTATTGATTCCTGTGTTCCCATCAACACTAATGGGAAAGTACATTTTTAATAGTGGGGGTCAATATTTCCTGGTTTTGCATATTTGTGATTCTCCTGCAATTAATTTTGTGATTAATCATGATTAGAAACAATTAAATGGACAATATTCATTGGAAATAATTGTGGAGCAGCCATTTTAAAAAGTTCTAGATGTACTATATGTAGCATAATATACACAAATAACTAAGAGCAGGGGTGGAAACTTCCTAGGGGTCAGGACTAAATTGATACTACTGCCTCTTAAATATTTTTCCAAAATACAATGCATCTCTATGTAGGACTTCCTTCTAGGATTCTAGAAAATAGCCAGTCTTTTTCCTATAAAAATCTTAATGGCTCGTAAGTTTTATATATTAATGTTAGTCCCTGACTTAAAGTAGATGAATATAGCCACCCAGGTGATCGTGGATTTAAAATAAACTTTGCCTAGGTTGTCAAATTTCCTGTAGGTGGAATGTAATGCCACCAACCTAAAGTTTATTCAAGATTTTGAAATAAATAAAACAATGGAATACAGAAAAGACATTACAATGCAAATATTAAGTAAAATAACTGAATATATTTGGGTGAAGTAGTACATAATAATATATACAGAAGAAAAATTCAGCTTTGCAAAAGTGACTATAAACTAGTTTAAGAATACTGTCACTGTTATTTCAAAAGTTATTCCATATTTTAGATGTAATTCACTTATATAGTGGTCATCTGCAAGAAACATAATCTTTATGTTTTAGTAATGTGGAATAAAAACATCAAAGTGTAGTAGAAATAATGATCCCGCGCACAGTACAATGCATGAATAAACAATGTGATAGAAATATGCTGATCTTGGATTTATGTTTTGAGTCAACTTAAGGTAATCACATAGGGCCACATATATGAAGTCTTGATGTCAGATCTTGGTGTTACATAGGAATGGAGAGGTTATCAAAGCATTCTCCAATGCACACATATAAACAGAGATTTTATGGCAGATAAGAAACAACAGACTTAAATAGTATGCCCATTCTGTCTACCTAAAAGCTTTGGATACTTCCTTTACTGTATTTGTCTCTGTTGTCTATGTACCACCCTTTTTGGAATATAGTATTTGCACATAGTTTATCCTCCAACTCCATGACAGGCAACATTTTACTTGCAAGACCACATATATGGCCCACATCATTAAAAGGACCACACAATGGTTTTTCATTTTTTGGTAAAATCACTGCAGGAGAGAGATATAGAGGTGGATGAATTCAAAATGTTACAACAGCCCTTCACTCAGGATTTTCTATGTCAAAACTGTGGTGTTGCAGGTTTCCATGGCATAACTTTACCTGTCTGCAGTAGACTAAGTGCTATTCACCTAGGTGCAACAGTACTATGTCACTGCCAGCCTTTCTGACAGACAAATGACTTCCTAGCACCAATACACAAACACCTACTTGATAAACTGGTGACAGTGGCAAGATTAATGCTATAAAAGGGTGAAAGCCAAACAAGATAGACTGTAAAAGCAGCGATAAAGATGGGCAATATAATGAGTTTGGCATGACAGAACTCAGAAAGCTGTTCTACAGCAGGGTGGTGTCTGTGCCAGCCCCTGACCCAGAATGCAATTGTGGCAGAGCTGCACTGCTTGGATTGGGAGCAAGGGGCACTTGAGCACACTCGGGATGACCCCCAGGGAGAAATCCAGTTATGAGACTTCCTTGCCCCATGCTAAGGACCTAGAGATGGAGAGGAGGTACCTCCACCAGCTTGCCATACTAGGAGAATGGCTGTCCCCAGATGACAAAACGGAGGTGATGAGGACAGTCAGTGTGGACGTCACCAAGGAGCAAGCCTGCCAGTCCCCATGTTACAGGCAGAGCTCAGCTTGATTCTTACCCGCCTCCCAAAAGCTGCCCTATACAGCCTTTCACAGATTTGATAATGCTGGGTGAGACATTAACAGCTTTCTGCAGGACTCTTATATATTGGAGCTGGCATTGCAGCTCAAACCCAACTAATGGGTCCAACTCCTGTTTTGCTTGCTTAGTTGGCTGAATTGCCCAGAACTCCTGGAAGCTCTGCCATGCTGGTGATGGGTAGTGGAAGGGGCACCAGGTCCAGACTGTTGAAGGGGTTGTTGTAAAGGAGAAATTCTTCTACCTTTGCCCTCCAGCAATGAGAGTCTGAGTCCAAGACTGATGACCCACCACTGCAGATAAGGGTGGTCACTAGGCAAACCAATACACGGAAACCCGGGGAGAGCTAGGCCCTTAATCCTTGCCAATAGCTCTAACAGCGATGGCGACCCTGAGCTCAGTCCTCCTTGGCTCCCCAGCCCAGCACTACTAGCCCAACAGTGCCTAAGAATGTAGGAGCTCAGTGGGATTGTGGTGTTTTGTGTACCAAAAGCTGGGGCATCTGAAGTTTGACTATCCTCATGTCTGCCCAGGACAAGTCCTGTGTGTAGGCAAGTAGGTGATTGACCCCGCAGCAATGGGGGACCAGTTATTTGACTTTTCTGAGGATGTACACTGGTCTGAGGAGCAGTATTTTGGAGCTCCTGGTTGACCACAGGCGACTACTGGAGTCTATATGTCCAGCAAGCCCATTTAGGGCTTTAGGGTCACTGGATCATGTCTGACCGTGATCCACCCAGGCCTTTGCTATACTGAATAAGCAGGTGGACATTGTGATAATTGGTGGCCAGCAGCTATGCACCCTCATATCAACTGGGACACAGGCAAAGGCAGGAATTATGTGGGAATGATGACCAGGCTCCTTAAGGATGTATTGTTGGGGGCCATGGAGTGTCATTATGTGGCCAAAAGAGGAGACTGAGCCAGCCCACCCTGCAGTAAGCCAGATGCCAACTGTGAATGGGTTAAGGCCATAGGCAAACACATTGGAATTTATAAGGGAGGAAAAGTAGAAATCTGCTTTAGAGGAAGAAAGGTATATTTGTGGGGGTGACCTGTTGTACAGGGTGACTGATCCAAAGAAGGACACCAGCCTTAGAGGGTGCTACAAAAACTGCTCATCCCCAAGCGGAATCAGGCAGCTATTGTCTATGACATTTCCTTAGCAGGGCTCCAGGGCAATCACTGCACTTGCCAAGAGACCAAGGTCTTTTATTGGCCCGGAGTATCATGTGAGGTCATTAGTTTATGTGCCTCTTGTGATATTTGTCAGTGCTTTCTTGGCCATGGACGAGTGCCCCAGGCTCCCTTGCAGCCCATGCCCATTACATTATAGAAACTCTCTTCCACCGAGTGGCTGTAGATATCATTGACTCCCTTTGCCAGGCCTAGTAAGTCAGGCAAGAGATACATCCTCACTCTGGTGAATTATGCAACCCGGTATCTGGAGGCTGTAGCTCTTGGCCGCATTACAGCAGCAACTGTGTTTGTGGTCGTGGCAATCATTTTCACCTGGGTTGGATTCCCAAGTGAAATTTTGTCAGATCAGGGTACCCAGTTTATGGCTGAGATGACTCATCAGTTGTGGCAGAATTGCAGAATAACCCAACTGAGGTTGATCCCCTATCATCCCCAGAGCAATGGTTTGTATTATGCCTAACAGAAAGAGAAACTTCTGAGGATAGGGTACTACCAGACATGCTTACCCCTGCTGACCCATCACCTATTTCGAACAAGCAAAAATAGCTTGAGGGGTTGCCACCAAGGCTTGTTTTTGAAGGACACACTGGTCCATTAGATACTTACTGCAAACAATTGGAGCAGCACCTGTACGGAAAGGAAAATAGACTGTGAAAGGAAATATAAGGACGGAGCTGGATGGATGTTAGAGCTAGGGGTCATTGAGCCACCTTTTAGACCTTGGTCATCCCCTGTGGTATTGGTCCCTAAGAAGGATGGGACCACACAGTGTTGTGTCAACTACAGGTGTCTAAATGACAAGAAGACTACTGGTGCTTACCCTATGCCTAGAGTAGATGCACTGCTAGATAGAATAGGATGGACAGGCAACCTACTGACAGATCCCACTTACTGAAAACGCTAGTGAGAATTTGGCATTCGCCACTCCAATAGGGCTATAGTAGTTTATGGTTATGCCTTTTGGGATGAAGAATGCTGCTTCAACGTTCCAACGGTTTGTTGACCACCTACAACATGGGTGCAAGGAGCTCATCCATGCGTACCTGGATTACATTGACATACTTGGCCATACTTGGCAGGAACATGTGGACCACCAAGACACAATCCAGTGTCAGATCCAGCAAGCGAGGTTGTCCATTCGCCATAACAAGTGCCAGTTTTCTAGGGGGAAGGTGGAGTCTCTATGGCACAGAGTAGGGAGTGGGAGGGTGTGGTGGCCTACCTCAGTGAGTAAGAGGCACGGATTGGCATTTCTGGGTATGACAGGGTATTACTGCCAGTTAATTTCCCATTACAATACCCTGGCTGACAGATCTCACCAAAAAGATACAATACACTGACGGATCTCACCAAAAAAAGGATGCCGTTGCTGGCACAGTGGTACCCAAGATGTGAGAAAGTCTTCCGGGACCCGAAGGCTATCCTAACTTCCCTTTCCTAGTTGCCCCAGATTACTCTCACGTTTTCTTGGTCCAGACAGATGCCTCCACATATAGCATTGGAGTGGTTTTAAATCAGGTGGATGCTCAAAGCAAGGCACACCTTATTGTATACCTGAGTCGCAAGCTGCTGTTTAAATTCCCAGCCCCATCTCTGGATCACAGCTCAGACAGAGTGCTGTTCCTCCTCCTAAGTGACATCAACCAATAAGGTTGCAGGGGTATGTTCCCATTAAAATATATGAGAAGTCTATTGATTGACAGGGAGTATGTGCCCCGCACAGCAGTGACATCATGTATAGAGATTGGACTGCCTAACCATGCCTGCCCTGCATGTCAGCAGCCTGCTTTATGAAACACTTTAGATAAACCTTCCTGCTCCATTATTTAGGTTACCTTTTCCAGTGCATGAAAACACAGATGCATAGACACACACACAATGAAATGGACACACTAAAGGCATTATCAAGAATTCGTCAAAGGCTAGGCGTGATTGGAAATGGTGATTTGCACCGCTTGAGAGTGGAGTATGGCAGTTGGAGTGGTATGGCAGCAAGCAGCTGATCGAAGCTTGACTGCAGTTTCCCCTCCACCCCCTGCATTTCCCGGAGAGTGATACCTGTGTGAGGAGAGCACTACGTCAAGAAGTCCAGGAGTGAGTCCAAAAGTCGGCCTAAGGAGACGTCACTAGTCCAGCTGCAGAAGTCCCGAGGTCGGATGCCGGAAAGGCGCCAAGCAGGCACTGTGCAATGGTCAGACGGTAAGAACTCTCTCGTATACCGGAGAGTGGTGAGAGCAGTTGGCTAAAGATCTGTATAGCGCTGTGGCTAAGGGCGCAGGAGGCCTTGAGAGACAGACTGGCAGAAGAACTCAAACCATGAACCGCGTGGTGGACAAAGACGCAGATGCAGGGGGTGAGTGAAGATAGGGGAGACAAATGCCGCAGATCCATCTTAATCTTACAGAACGTTCCTGCTAGGATAAAAGGCATGGATAATAATGATGAGATCTACCTTGACTTTTATATTGTATATATTGACAACATGAAGGAAAGAAAAGGGTATAAAACAGAGGTTGTATAACTTTCAAACTTATTCATGATATGGGTTTGATTCTCTGGACCTTTCTACAATTTTCAGTTTGACTCTAATTGAAGGATAAATACCCAAATATGGCCCAAAGATATGCTATGAGATGGAGTCTTTGATACCCCACATAATTAAAGGCCTTGAGAATAGTAAATATGGTATTATGGCCTTAAAATATATATGAAACATACTTTTTGTGGGGAATACAGGACTATAGAGAAGATATGTAATACAAATCTATATATAGTGAATGAGAAATAAGAAAGTGGAAACATAAAAGAAAATGCTATGAATGGATTGAAAGACTCCTAAAATATATATATATATATATATATATATATATATATATATATATATATATAAATATTTATATATATATAAAATTCTGGTTGGGTCTGGAAAAAATAAAGATAGAGGCCTCAACCTGGTTTATATATCTTCTCTCCGATGTCTCCAATGGAGAATCAGGTGCTGTGAATGGATTGAAAGACTCCAAAAAATATATATATATATATATATATATATATATATATATATATATATATATAAAATTCTGGTTGGGTCTGGAAAAAATAAAGATAGAGGCCTCAACCTGGTTTATATATCTTTTCTCCGATGCCTCCAATAGAGAATCAGGTGCTGTGTGCCTTGAAGGAGTATCCTAAAAATTATAAAGGAGGATAAAATCCAATACTAAGTAAACAAGAGCTCTTTTCATCAAGTGCTTGGAAGCTGCATCAAAAATAAGTTCAATATGCCATCAAGAGCAAAAAATAAGGATTAAAAGCCCAACCATTAAAAGTCAAGTACTTTTTTCTACATAAAGATAAAGGTAAACCTCAGGAAATTCCCCTTCCAGTTTCCTCAGATATGGAACAAAACCGTAGTTATAGTATGGGAAGTTTAAATGAAAGTATCATCAGTAAGGAATCAATTTTACAAGAGGAAGAAATACTTACGGTTGCAAAAATAAAAAAATTGCTACAAGAGTTTCAAATACATTTTATGGCCAAAATAAAAAATCAAATCCTGGACAATGTAAAAGAAATGAAAGCAGTAAATATTAGAACATCAGAGGTAGAGACTAAACTGGAAAAATTAATACTGGAATACTGGATTACAATATATTACAAAAACAGAACTTGGTTTTGGAAGAGAAAGTTGCAATACTAAATAATAAATTTTCTAATTTAGATGACAAAATTAGGAAAAATAATTATGGAATCCATTACAGATGCTGGTCTTGAGGAATATTTATCTAACTTATTCTCATCCTTGGTTCCAGGTTTCTCCCAAATAGAAAATAGGTTTGATTTCTTTTATAGGATTCAGATTCCTGCATTCATGAAAAATAAAATCTCTAGGGACATAATTGTGAGGATCCATCATTTATCAATGAAAGATGCTATAATCAAAGCAAGCATTTAGGCGGAAGTTTTCAAGATACCTTATGAAAATATAAAAATCTTTTCGGATATCTCAGATTCCACATTAATTAAACAAAAGGAGTTCTCAAGTATCACAAATCTTTAAGAAGAGAAAAGTTGATATATAGATGGACTATGCCAGTGGGACTGTCGATAAACAGAAATTAGAGATGGCACAAAATTAAAACAATAAAAGAAGTGATGGAGGAACATTGTGATGGAGACGCAGCCATTTCCCCTGCAAAAAACAATACTACTAGCCCCAGAATGGCAACAAAAGTAACGATGTCAGGGAGAACTATTTATAGACCTTTTTTCTACAATAAGCTAATGTCTGGATTATGATTTTTATACACTGTTATGGAATATTGGAAAGGAAGATACCAAGATAATAGAAATGGAATAGATTCTTTCTTCTCCTTCCTCTCTTCTCCCTCTTCCCTATCACTTTCTTTTGTGGGCGGGGGGGGGGGGGGGTGGGAAGGGAGCTAACGAGGGGATAAGGGTGAAGATGCACTTTAGAGGTTTTTGGTTGAGTAAAAGGCTTAAAATATCCACAACATAGAAAGTAATAAGAAAAGGACAACTAACGCTAACATATTAGAGATTGAATTGCACTTTAAGTTTTTTTTATGTAAGATAAAAAATTGTAGAATATGGATATTAGTATGGTATTGCACATTAAATTGCACTGAGTAAAAAGGGTAAAATAATGTTAATATATTGTTAATATATTGAAGAATGAATTTGTAGTAGATTGATATTAGTATGTTATTGCACATCAAATTACACTTTACCACTTTTTGGATGAATAATATTTGATGGAAGAATATGACTTAGAGATAGGCAATAAAGAAATCATAATGCATAAAATTACACTTTAAAAATATTTTTAGGGAAAAACAAATATACAGGGGGAGTAGGAAAGGGGTATGAGTAAATCAGACAAGGTTTGAATTAATTAAAGAGGGCAATAAGTAAGGGAGAAATCCCTAGATTTTAGATGTACCACTACCATCGAGTAACGCCTACCATTTCAGAACATCGGGATAAGATATCCTAGTTGTAAGTCTGTATCGAAGAACTAATACAGTCAAAGGCTTGAAAGTTAGTATGAATGAGAAGGTGAATGAGAAGTCAGGAGCAAGATGGGAGATAATAGAGAGGATGAGAAGGAGGATAAATCTAGAATCAGGATAAACAAGTAAATGTCTTTAAAGATAGCCTCCCACAATATTAATGGAATAAATTCTCCAATAAAAAGAGAGAATAAGATTCCCCTTGAGAGAAGATTATAATTGCTTCTCAAAGAGATTTAATTCTTATTCAAGAATAGATTACATTTTGGGAGATGAATCCATATTAAATAATGTAATAAATATAAATATAAGCACAAGTGCTATATCGGACCATGCCCCAGTAGTACTAATACTTAAAACAACTGAAGTCCAGGATAAATGTATTAATTGGAAAATGGAATCAATATTGCTAAAAAATAATATGAAAGTGGATGAGATTAAGAAACTCCTAATAGAATATCTGGATATAAATACAAGATCAGTATTATCGGCGTTGATTCTCTGGTGCTCGATGAAGGCATATACATTAGGGGTATTTTGATAGCCAAGACAATAGAATTGAATAGAGGAAGAGGTAAAACACTAAGAACTCTATATATTGATTTAGAAGAAAAACAAAGACTAAATAAAAAATCCCCAAATGATGAAACTTGGAAGCAAATGGATATAATTAAACAACAAATAAAAAAGATTGAACAATATAAATTAGATTGATTAATATGGAAGATGCAAGTGAATAAATATGAGATGGGGGATAAGACAGGTAAATATTTAGCAAACAAAATGTAAAAACAAAGAATACCAAACTCTATTCTGGAGATGAGAGGAGAGGATGGTACGATACATCAACGCCAAAAAGAAATAGAGAATATCTTTTACCAATACTACTCCAAGCTTTATAATCTAGAAACACAACATAGGCAAAATAAACCAGAAATAAGTGAAATAAAGGATTTTCTTTAAGTGATATCAACCTCCCCAGAATCTCAACCACAGAACTGGATATCCTAAATAAAGATATAACTGAAAAGGAGGTAAAGGACGTGATAGAAGGCTGTAAAAATAATAAGGACACCGGGAATAGACGGGTTAGACAAACTCTTCTATCAAACATTTATAGACATTGTGAAAGTCCCCTTAGTTAAGATGTTCAATGAAATTAAAAATAGTGGGAATATACTCGCTGAACTGACAGAAGCGAAAATTATAGATATATTAATTATATATATTATAGACTTATTTACCCAGACCAAGTAGGGTTTGTTAGGTCCCACCAGGAATGTGATAACATCAGAATCCTAATAAATATTTTCGCATTTACTGTTAAAAAAAGAAGTTTGCATGCTGGTTCTGTCATTAGACACTGAAAAAGCGTTTGACACGGTCAGTTGGGACTTCCTTCAAATTGTACTTCAGAAATATGGACTGTGAGATTTCACTAGTTAAGCGATAAAAACTCTTTATAGTAATCTGAGAGTTAAAGTTGTGGGTATAAATTTTGAGTCAAACTTTTTCTGTATTACAAATGAAAAGAGGCAGGGTTGCCCCCTATCTCCACTACTGTTTATTCTTTTTTAGGACCATTGATTGAAAAAATTAGAATGATAAAAGATATTAAAGGGGTTAAAATCGGGAATAGGGAATATAAAGCAACTATATATGCGGACGACATGATCCTTACCCTTACAGATCCAGAAAAATAATTTTTTAACCTCGATAAACTATTGAGTACGTTTAGTAGAATCTCATATTTCAAGATTAATAGACACAAAATGGATATTATTACTAGGGGTCTATCACCAGAAATAAAAGCTAAGTTAATAGATCTTCACCCCTTTAACTGGAATGCTAAAGCAATAAATCATTTGGGCATTTGCCTTTCTTTTGATTTAAGAAATATTGAAAAAAATAATATTGAATTGCTGTAGTAAAAATGATCGTTATCCCAAAATTAACTTATATCTTTAGATCTTTACCGGAGGTACCGCCAGAATATTGGCTAAAAAAATTCCAACGAGATATAGACATGTGTATATTACAGGGGAAAAAAGCTAGAATTTCAGGAGAGATTACTAAGGGGAGGATTGAGAATGGGGGCTTGGCATCCCCTTGTATAAAGGACATATATACTGCAATCACACTATCTCAGATTATACAGTGGTGTACACCGCTACCGGTTACTAATTGGAAATTAATGGAGGAAGAATTCTTTGAGAAGATGGAGGAAGTGAAAAGTAGCTGCATTCCAAGGAATATTAAATCTTTGCTAACATTTTGGATGAAAATTAAGACAAAAATGAAGTTATCAGAATATCCTTCCTTAGGTACTCCTATAGAATTATTGAAAGTAGGCCGAGAGAAAGTCTGTATCAATATATGGAAAAATAATGGTATTAATTATATGAATGACTGCTCAGTTGGCCAAAAATCTGTGATAAGTATAAATTAAATGCAAGTTCGTGGTTGCAGTTTATGTCTATTCAGAGCTCCCTAAAACAAAGAGGATTACAAAATATATATATGAAACCCTTATCTACATTTGAAATAATGGTATATAATAAGAACACTACCCATAGATTATCAAGATGTCAAAGGATTCTCACTTTAAATGCACAGAGTGGTAAAACTGCAGGTATGGTAGAGTGGGAGAAAAAAGGGAGATTTAATAGTTTGATCGAAGAGTGGCAAAACACTATTAAAATGGTTCGAATTTCTGCTAGATCCTTCGCCTATTATGAATTATACTTCAAAATTATTAATATGTGGCATTATAAACCAGAGTCCATTAATACATTTGTAAAGAAGGATAATATACTCTGTTGGAAAGAATGTGGTCTAAGGTCTGACACCATACATGTCTGGTGGGAATGCACCAAACTGAGATCTTTTTGGAGGACATGTATCGTCTGGTTAACAGATGTATTTGAGGAAGAAATTCCATATAATTTAGAAATTATAATTTTACATTTACATCTTAAAAATGATTTCCAAAATGTTACCTTCTCTTATCACATATTCTATTGGTGACTAAGGGATTGATCTGTAAATCATGGAAGGTATATACAATGCCATCAATTCCAGAAATTATTAGATATATTAGCAGAAATAGAGAATTTGATCAACTAAATCAAAGATGCTCAGTTAAAACGAAGGGCTTGCTAACCCAATGGTTTATATGGGACAGGTATAGGGAGAGAAAAAAGGAAGGGATTAAGATGTAAAGAAAAAAAGAAAGTTTGTAGTAAATATAGCTTTATGCTAAAATGATCTGCTACTTTTATAATATAGTATTATCCTTCAGGTAATAGAGCTCTGGTCCTCTCTTAAAATAAGTTATTGATACTTAACTCATCTTGTTGTGACTTTCTGAGTGCTGTTCTGCAAGATTGTGTAATTTTGTCCTTTATTTGTTGTTATGTTATTTATGTTTAATATTTGTATTTGAAAATTAAAATTATAAAAAAAAAAAAGAGAGATGCACACACTAATACACTATATACAAACATACATACATACATATGCATGCACGCAGAATATATACAGCAGACTCTGTTATCCGGCACCCAGATTGGTAGATGCCAGATAAATGTAGTTTCTGTTTTTTTGAGAGTTACTATTAAAGTCCTAGATTAGCTGCACATAGGATGCTCTGCTAAGTATATTTGTCAGTGATGGCTGTTCTAGCAGCAGCAGCATCTTTCACTCCTCACTTACACACGGCTGGAGGGTGCGGTGCTGACCCCGGGGAATGTAACCCCAACACTGCACTGGCTCAGTCACTCACACAGCACAGGCTCACATGTTATGTTATTTTCTCACACACACTTTCCCTGTGTCTGCTTGTGGGTGGGACAGAGGCTGCACTGCACATTGGACACAGGGGATGATTGACAGGACTCAGAGCCTGGACGTAACAGCTTGTGCTGGGGGATGTCCTGTGAGCAACAGACCCTGGTACTAAAGCCACACTCTGCATTGCAGTGCACTAATCAGATGCTTGGTACACACTTAATTTAGATGGAAGGTGTGAACTGGGGGGGGTGGTTAACACATTTAAATAATCAAAGCAAAAAATCACTTTTATCTCAAATAAATAAAATTGAAATAAATAAATAAAAGTTTTTAGACTGTAAATAGACTGCTCTGTCACATGCAAAAGAGCACTATGGAAGGTAACTGGCCCTTTAAGCCCAGCCCTACCTACTCTTAACTTTACTATTCTAAACAGGTAGGATAGAGCCCATCAGAACAATTGGACACATCAAATCTCCAGTCGCCCTTGATCTGTTTGGGGTCTTGAATCGCCTGGTGGCTTGGAGTGATTGTGACAACAGTTCTTCACTCGGATTCTCTATGTCAAAACTGTAGTGTTGCAGTTTCCATGCCAGTGACAGTTGCAAACAGAACTTTAGCTGTCTGCAATAGACCAAGTGATTATCAGCCTAGCAATATAACTAGTATTTGAAGAATAGCTTTGAAAACTGACATTAGCATTGTAGATCAATTCTATCCATCCCCAATTAGATTTCCAAGGGGTGAATGAGCTCTGTCCAGAATACTATCCTAATTCTTTTGTGACTGGTGTAGGTTTGCCTTCAATAGCCATGACACAGAAGTAAGCAAATAAATAATGTTATCAGGGCAGTAAAGACTTTTGGACACATTGAACGCATTATAGGGCATGGAGAGCAGTTGTAATGTAGAGCACAAAGTGGAGGAGACCAGTAGGGTAGAGAGTGTGAGAGAAAAAGTACCAAAGGTCAAGAGACAGGAGAATAGAGAAGCTGTCCAATGATTGGGATAGGCTGACAGTGTGAGAGAAGGACATAAGCCAATGTAGGGGAGATGGAGATAAGACGTAATGGAAACATAAAGCCATGGTCAGAACCAGGATATACAATCCAAAATATACTGAAATGCCTAAAAAACTAGGCATTGAGGAATGGCTTTGGCTAATGTAAATAGTTGCAGGTAGAACAGCGGGTAGGCTGCAATATAATTAGCAACCGGGGGATACGAGGAATATTACCAGTCCTCATTATAAGACAGTCCCGGTGGCATGTTGTGCAACTCACTGGTCTGCAAACACACTTTCCCAGGTCTAGCTGTGAAAGTTTTAAAAGCTACATTGATTTGTTTTCTACAAATACTGATTGTATTGATAATCAGTAACTAAATAAACCAATTAAACCCTATTGTAAGAATAATCTGATAAATTTTAAGCATATGTTGCATTCCCTGTATATAATCTAACTCTTGAAAATGCATTGTAAACTCATTTGCACGCCCCTGTCCAATTTCCAAAAGTGCAATGCAAACACTGTCAGCCTTATTAAATTGCGATTCGGCCAACTGAATAGGGCTCTATGTAAGCACAAAGCATATTTTTTTACAGAAATTATTAGTTAGTGAAGACCTTGCTTTTGGATAGAAGTTCACTAACTAAAACTTCTGTAAAAAAAATATGCTCTGTGCTTATATAGAGCCCTATTCAATTGGCCGAATCGCAATTTAATAAGGCTGTGTATTTCTTGAGATTCTGAGCAGGGAATAATTTTATGAAGTCATTTGTAGGCTTGCGACCATACTCACAATTATATCCACTGTACGGTAGAGGGCTTCTTTCACTTATTTGCGCACAATAAATTAAAGGCATTTCTAAGTTTGTTGGGTTATGAATGCATCTGAGGAGAATCAGTAGTGTATGCAAACTTTTTTTCATGAAAAAATACCAAAATAAACGTTTACAAACTCACACTGATGTTTGCTAAATCATTTCCGTTTGCAAGCTGAGGCTTCCGTCAGTTGAGATCATGGAAACTCCCTACTAAGAATAATTTAAAATACATAATTCATTTTGGCCAGTCAGGAGAAAGCAGATACATTTGTATCATACTCTGGGTTTCTGTGTTGCAAAGCAGCCTGGGATATGAAGTTTATGTCTCTATATACCCTTATGCTCTGATTTAGTTGCAAGCCATGTGATTCCATTCTGCCGCAAGTATTTCCTTTAAAAAGGTCAAACTCCATACCTGGCTGTATTTCCTCTGCATACTTGGTTATGTAACCTTCCTGTGGGTGTGCAAAGCTGGATTTTACTTTCCAGCCTATAACTTTGCAAATACACTGAACTTATCTATATAACACATATTTTTATGATAATTGCTGCCTGTTTATTACCAAATATTGGAACCCAGAAAAATTATATATACCTTTAATTTGTGGTTAATAATCTAAATTATGTAATGGATTATAATAATTGAACAGAACATTTCCAAAATGTTGAATCTAATAATAAAAAGCAGGATATCTGATGAGTATGTGAGTATTTCACATAAAATCACACAAATTGTTAAAGGATTTTCAAGAGGAAAATGGTTGAAGAACATACAATTCTTAAAGAGGACAGATTGTGTCATTTAGCACAATTTTTCATAAAGTAGCAAATTTGCCTGGTAATATCATCTAAAAATAGGGCTTTTGTCAGGTATCTGGCACAGTTTGCCTTTTATCTTTACTATGGGTCCTTAGGGATAAAAACTGAAGCTAGTTGAACACCTAAGGTCCTGTGTTTTATGTCAGTAAAAAAGTTCAGAGAACTCCGGATTGACTAGAGGTAGAGATCCTCAGCATTTTGATGTATCCGATGAGAAATATACATTAAAAATGGACACAAATCCCTGTCTATTATTCACAGCAGAAAAGAGCAATGTACATTAAAGGGACAATATCAGCCCAAAAACACATTGGTTTCTTCATTAACAACTCATTATACATAGTAATAGCCATTTGTGTCTATAGTATAGTATTCCTAATATTTGCATTGTTTACTAAATGCATGATTAGCGTGACGGGGAGTTCTATATGCATGATAACACTGGGGTAGATTGTTTTTTTCTCTAACACAGAAACAATTAAATGCAATGTCAGATTTTGGCACACTAATATTTGGGAGCCGCAATCCAGCCTAAAAATATCCAATAAAAAATATTAATATTTCAAGTATAATTTATATTAATGGTTAATACAACGTCTAGTCATTTTTAATTGCTTTAAAGTCCCTTTAAAGATACATTTATTATCACACAGATAGCATGCAATACTAACGAAATGTTTAAAACAATTGAGGTTGTCATTAAATACATATCTGAGATAACACTAACACATGAAAAATTGTAAGAAATGTCATTTTTTTAGATAACAGTCCTTTGTGTAATGCCATGTCAACTATTATAAATTACTGTAATAAAGCATGTCCTTTATATCAGGTTAAGCATGTAATCTGTGTGCTGGTTTAAATGTCACGATATCTGTGAAATTATTGGCCATATACAGCATTATTATTATGGTGAAATCAGTATGAGACTCATAAGAGAATATTGCACTCGGCACTACAGCTATTCAGCTATGAACCTCTAAGGGAAACATTCAGCGATGTGTGAAACTGCAGATTAGAGAGGCTAATGGAAGGGTCTCGCCAAATACATACCTGTTACATTATATTGATAGTGGAAGCAGTTGCTGTTCAGAATACAGGGCTCCGTTTGGGAGTCCTCGGGGCACACGTGGCCATTAGTCGGAATCCTCAATGGAAATCTACTTCTCACCCTTGTACTATTAGGGTCGCAAGACTAGGCAAAAAAATGAGATAAATAATGGATATTAATGTCATGACTTGTCAATCATTCCAGCAGAGTAATAAGCAAGGATGTCTAAAAAAGTCTCATGATAGCAGACAACGGTTGGCTTTGTGAAAACACAAGATATTACAATTTGAGTAAAAATGTCAATCGTTCTTCACAGTCATAGTCTTTTAATTTAGAGACCATATTTCTGCCCCTCCCAACATCCAAAATGCCCTTCTTTTGAAAAACCGACGGTTATTTATTAGGCTGCTGATTGGGGGAAAAAAATCACAAATTAACAAAATTAGTATATGTCTAATTCACAAAAAAAATCTTAATATTTGAACACCCTGTTTAGAAACTTTCATTTCTATGGTTCCAGCCCTTCATGTTAGCTTGCAGTTTCAGGGCTGGGCTTTCCTTATCTACCAGTGATGGAAGGGACTAGAAGGAAATACGAGAGAGAAGGGAGGGGTATTTGGAAATCTTGGTGACACATGACTCTTCCCCAGAACATACTTTGTTCAGCCGTGTCCGACTTTCAGTAACTCAATGGATAACAGTAGCCAGGCACATTGTTATGTATCTGGTTGTGCTTTTCCATAATGTGTTCTTGGCAAATATGCTGGAGTGAGTTGACAGTTCCTTCTCCAGTGGACCATGATTTTTCTGACTACTCTGTTATGACCTGCCCATCTTCATTCACTGAGGTACACAAGCACCTTCACCCTCACCATAACAAGGTAGTGATCCAGAATGGCAGTACATGCCTAGAGGCAGACTACACTTGGCATATTGATTTGCCTCGACATACAAGTCTGTCCATGATTTCATGAATTGCCTGCTATGCACAGGTGTCTCAGACATTCCAATGGACTCACATGCGCACTGCAAGGGTATTATCAAATCCTGATTAGGATTACTACTCCTATTGTGCTGGAAAGCAGGATAAGCCTTGGCACTTATGTGCCAGTATGTTGTTATGTATTCTAACCTCAATTCTGATATGTGTACAAAAGCCCTTTGGTTTAATAGTATATTGCTCAGCATATATATACAGTGCCTTGGAAAAGTATTCACCCACCCTTGACTTTTTACCTATTTTGTTACAATACAGCCTTAAGTCCAATGTTTTGTTAATCTGAATCTTATGTGATGGATCAGAACACAATAGTCTACTATGATCCCCTGGAGCACCATCAAATCTATCATAACCAAATGGAAAGAACATGGCACAACAGCAAACCTGCCAAGAGACGGCCGCCCACCAAAACTCACAGACCGGTCAAGGAGGGCATTAATCAGAGAGGCAGCACAGAGACCTAAGGTAACCCTGGAGGAGCTGCAGAGTTCCACAGCAGAGACTGGAGTATCTGTACATAGGACGACAATAAGCCGTACGCTCCATAGAGTTGGGCTTTATGGCAGAGTGGCCAGATAAAAAGTCATTACTTTATGCAAAAAACAAAATGGCACGTTTTGAGTATGCAAAAAGGCATTTGGGAGACTCCCAAAATGTATGGAGGAAGGTGCTCTGGTCTGATGAGACTAAAATTGAACTTGTCAAACTACAGTTAGGTCCATAAATATTGGGACATCGACACAATTCTAAACTTTTTGGCTCTATACACCACCACAATGGATTTGAAATGAAACGAACAAGATGTGCTTTAACTGCAGACTTTCAGCTATAATTTGAGGGTATTTACATCCAAATCAGGTGAACGGTGTAGGAATTACAACAGTTTGTATATGTGCCTCCCACTTTTTAAGGGACCAAAAGTAATGGGACAGAATAACAGTCATAAAACAAACTTTCACTTTTTAATACTTGGTGCAAATCCTTTGCAGTCAATTACAGCCTGAAGACTGGAACGCATAGACATCACCAGACGCTGGGTTTCATCCCTGGTGATGCTCTGCCAGACCTCTCTTGCAACTGTCTTCAGTTCCTGCTTGTTCTTGGGGCATTTTCCCTTCAGTTTTGTCTTCAGCAAGTGAAATGCATGCTCAATCGGATTCAGGTCAGGTAAATGACTTGGCCATTGCATAGCATTCCACTTCTTTCCCTTAAAAAACTCTTTGGTTGCTTTTGTAGTATGCTTCGGGTCATTGTCCATCTGCACTGTGAAGCGCCGTCCAATGAGTTCTGAAGCATTTGGCTGAATATGAGCAAATAATATTGCCCGAAACACTTTAGAATTCATCCTGCTGCTTTTGTCAGCAGTCATATCATCAATAAATACAAGAGAACCAGTTCCATTGGCAGCCATACATGCCCACGCCATGACACTACCACCACCATGCTTCACTGATGAGGTGGTATGCTTTGGATCATGAGCAGTTCCTTTCCGTCTCCATACTCTTCTCTTCCCATGACTCTGGTACAATTTGATCTTAGTCTCATCTGTCCATAGGATGTTGTTCCAGAACTGTGAAGGCTTTTTTAGGTTTGGAAAACTCTAATCTGGCCTTCCTGTTTTTTGAGGCTCACCAATGGTTTACATCTTGTGGTGAACCCTCTGTATTTACTCTGGTGAAGTCTTCTCTTGATTGTTGACTTTGACACACATACACCTATCTCCTGGAGAGTGTTCTTGATCTGGCCAACTGTTGTGAAGGGTGTTTTCTTCACCTGGGAAATAATTCTTCGGTCATCCATCACAGTTGTTTTCCGTGGTCTTCCGGGTCTTTTGGTGTTGCTGAGCTCACCGGTGCATTCTTTCTTTTTAAGTATGTTCCAAACAGTTGATTTGGTCACACCTAATGTTTTTGCTATCTCTCTGATGGGTTTGTTTTGTTTTTTCAGCCTAATGATGGCTTGCTTCACTGATAGTGACAGCTCTTTGGATCTCATATTGAGAGTTAACAGCAACAAATGCAAATAGCACACTTGAAATGAACACTGGAGCTTGTATCTGTTCTTTGTAAATGGGATAATGAGGGAATAACACACACCTGGCCATGGGACAGCTGAGCAGCCAATTGTCCCATTACTTTTGGTCCCTTAAAAAGTGGGAGGCACATTTACAAACTGTTGTAATTCCTACACCGTTCACCTGATTTGGATGTAAATACCCTCAAATTAAAGCTGAAAGTCTGCAGTTAAAGCACATCTTGCTAGTTTCATTTCAAATCCATTGTGGTGGTGTATAGAGCCAAAAAGTTTAGAATTGTGTCGATGTCCCAATATTTATGGACCTGACTGTATGTCTGGTGCAAACCCCACACATCACATCACCCAAAGAGCACCATACCCAGCAGCTGGCACTGGGAAACTGGTCAGAGTTGAGGGAAAGATGGATGGTGCTAAATACAGGGATATTTTTGAGCAAACCTGTACCACTCTGTGTGTGATTTGAGGCTAGGACGGAGGTTCACCTTCCAGCAGGACAATGACCCCAAACACACTGCTAAAGCAACATTTGAGTGGTTTAAGGGGAAACATGTAAATGTGTTGGAATGGCCTAATCCATGCGCAGACCTCAATCCAATAGAAAATCTGTGGTCAGACTTAAAGATTGCTGTTCACAAGCACAAACCATCCAACTTGAAGGAGCTGGAGCAGTTTTGCAAGGAGGAATGGGCAAAAATCCCAGTGGTAAGATGTGGCAAGCTCATAGAGACTTATCCAAAGCGACTTGGAGCTGTGATTGCTGCAAAAGGTGGCTCTACAAAGTATTGACTTTAGGGGGGTGAATAGTTATGCATATTGACTTTTTCTGTTATTTTGTCCTATTTGTTGTTTGCTTCACAATAAAAAACAAAACAAACATCTTCAAAGTTGTGGGCATGTTCTGTAAATTAAATTATGCAAATCCTCAAACAATCTATGTTAATTCCAGGTTGTAAGGCAACAAAACACGAAAAATGCAGAGGGGGTGAATACTTTTTCAAGGCGCTGTGTATATATATATATATATATATATATATATATATATATATATTTATATATATATATATATATATATATATATATATATATATATATATATATATATATATAATACTGATATTTTCCTCTTTAAGGAAAAAAACATAATATAAAGCTGGCAATAAAACTCTCAGATTGCATTAGGCTTTAGAGGACATTCATGTGGAAGACAATTATGTTACAGTAAAAAAAATACAACATCCATTCAAGCTCCTCATGCAAATTTTATCACAACTCTAATGTCACATTTGCTCTCACTGAATGTCAGCTGTTGCACATTTGCTCCTTCTAATTAAAATAAATGGGAATTCAGAATTTTGTAATCTCTGTTTTACCAAATGACACTCTCTTTAGAAAATGGTGAGCAATATTCCTTAATATACAAAGGCAGAAATGCTACACTTGCATTTATACGTGTTCTGCCTAGTATAATACGGCCAAGGTCTAGGGATACACATTTGAACGAGGCGGCATACATCTTAAAGCTGTACTTGTACATATATACATATATATATATATATATATATATATATATATATATATATATATATATATATATATACAGATGAATGTATATTTGTCAGGAAAGAGTTTTTCCTAAAAGGATCCTTCAATAAACAAGGATAGAATAAGTATGCTTAGCTTTATATATGTTAAAGCAGTGATGTTTCTGCCTTGTACAATAACCAAGATACTCATGCTTAGGATATTATTTCCAAAGGCAGCATACCGTATTTCATATATACACTATGGGGTACAGCCTGATTTATGACATGGGCACAAGTCTTGTAGGCCAAATAATCTAAAGGTGAAATGATAAAGAACTCAGAGAATTTCTTTGTTCCTTTTATCCCAGGTGCACAAAGACTTGACGTCTGCAACAGTTCAAGAAATATTCATCCTTTTGTACATGTGGAACTGTGTGCATACCCGGGAACTCTCATAGCTTGACTCTGAAACTCGAGGTCTAGCTGGAATCTCAGGGTTATCAGTCTTTGACCACAATAGCCACTTTTCTGCTGACCATTCTCCTGTGATCCAGGCTTGAAAACAACATCATAAAGCAAGGTTATTACTTCACAGCCGGATTGACAAATCAATACTAGATTATGAGCCAGTTATTCAGACATGTTTATAGGAGCCACTGAATAGTGCACCTGTTTAGATACATGTAGAATAACCCCAAAAGTTAGGGACCAGAAGCAGAATTTTATTAGATACTGGCTCTCAGACTCAATTTGTATAACTCTATTTACATAACTATAGGAACATGCATTATTATTATTAGCCATTATTTGTAATGCGCTTACATATTCCGTGGCACCGGGTAAATAAGAGTCAAAAACAAACGTAATAAATTACAAAAGAATGGAGGACTCTTATTGATTTTAAAGTCAAGCAAACAAAGCATTTTCTCTAAAGTACCCAACAAGACTGAAAACTCACAAACAGTCAAAAGCTATGTATAAGGTATAGAAAGGTGATGTACAATATATTGCGTAAATTATGGCAGCAGGTGACAATCTTCTAAAATAGATGAGTTTTTAGTGAGGTTTTGAAGAATTTGAGGCAGGTTAGCTTAGTGGAGAGAGGCAGGAGGATAGTTTAGTGGAGAGAGGCAGGAGGATAGTTTAGTGGAGAGAGGCAAGGAGTTCCAACAAGTAGGGGCAGCACAAGAAAAGTCCTGAAGTTGGGGATGAGAGGAGGAAAGAAGAAGGTCATTAGCAGAGTGAAGAGGATGGTTGGGGGAGTATTTTGAGACAAGAGCAGAGATATAAGAGGGATACTGTAGATAGATACAACTGATTCAAGGAACATTTATAGGGTCACGGTCCGAAAAAAGAAATATATGTTTGAAATCCTTCAGTCTTATTAAGGGCATGTTTAGGTAGGACACATAGCATAAAGCAATCTGTTAATTAGTGGTTCCTGGAGGCATCCATGATACTTTGAAGATGGCTGCATGTGCGATATACATTTGTGAAGGAGCAACTCTTGTAGTTACTGTTGTGATTGTCTGTTTTTGAGCATGTGTAGGGATTAAATATCAAAAGCAGACAATTACATAGTAAAACCTCCTTCCCTGTCCCACAGCCCTCTCTCTACTGATGTCTAAGATAAGAATATGCTAACAGATTCCAAGCGACTTGCATGTACTGGAGCCAAACAAAAAGGAATGATCTGTAATCTGTACACATAGCCTTCAAAAATTAAGATATTTTTTTCTAAAAATGCTTTTACTCTCTTGGTTTACACGGCTGTTATTGTGGTTTCTTAAATCCTTTAAGATTTAAGATGAGTGACTTACAAAAATATAGATCTGAATGGCTTTTAGTCTTGAAAAGAAACTTATTGACTTATTTTCACAATTTCCATTTTAGAAACTCCCAACATTACCTGGATGCTGTTTGTTATTAACTGTTAAAGCATTTTCCCATTGAAATATAATTATAATAATTAATATAGTTATATAATTAATTAAAGGGGCATGGAAGGCTTGTGAATTTCCCATGGGATATACTATACCTAAAAATGTATTTACTTTAATGTATTTTTTTATTAAGATTTTTCTGCCTAAATCATACAATATTTACCTTTTTGAGTCTGCCCTCTGTAGCTGAAGCAGCTTGTGAATACACAGACTATGAAGTGCAGCATTTCAAATTAGCCTGTTTGTGACCTTTCTCAAGTAGCATAATGCTGAATGTTGCCACTGACTGGTTGCTATGAGACAGGGCAACTCATGTTATTCAGTGAAATTCACGAGCTGCAGAGGGCAAGGCCAGTTAGGACATTTCTGTAATATTTTAGGCAAAAAAAAAAAGCTTTTAAGCACTTCTTAATAAAATAAAGTACATAATAGTAAAGAGATACAGAGGGATATTATATTCCTAATGAAATCAAGAAACCTTCCATGTCCATGACTTAATAATTGACTTATCATACCGTTCTCTATAAATGTTGTAACCATTCACTACTTTTCAAATTTAATCCAATAAAAAATAATTTAGGTCTTCCAAAAACCAAACTCTTTGATGTAAAAGTTACAATTCATTTTTCAACATCTCAGAGAAAATAATCAATACTGTCAAATGCAAGATCAGGTGTGATTTGTTATTAATGGCTGTGAAATAGAGCATCAATACTGTTAATTTGTTTTACGCATAAACATAATTAAATTATACTGCTGTTTTGAGACAACAACCAGGACATTAAATGTTTTATTTTATTTATAACCTTGTCAGATAGTTCTAAGCCCATTAACTTCCTGGTAATCATTACCGAGTACATGCAATTAACATTCACAGCTGACTTTTATTGTTATGAAGTGCTTCTTTATTAAGTGTTTATCAATAATTCACTAACGTTGCCTCCTTTTCATTATTTGTTCTCCTGTGGTTCCCTGCAAAGAGCCCATGGTATAATATTACTATGCATTTATTAAACTGATTTTACACCTAAAGGTAATAAATAATGCAAGAAAGATGCATGGTGTATGCGTTATGTTGGATCGTTTGCTTCACAACAATAATTACGCAATAGCCGTTTTAATGTAAAACATAATAAAATGTATAAAATGAATGTATAACATAATAAATTGTATGGAAATTGGTTTTGATATAATTAACAGTATATATAAATGTTTATATAACCATCTATAAAGAAAGAGACAGACAAAGGGACTGGCATAAAAAGACAAAGTTGTTGAGAGTGTTTTAAGTTTGTTCTGTTTTTGTTTTACATTTTCATTTTTCCTTAAAAATAGAAGATAATTATGATTAATTTTGTCACTATACCACAATTAATTATTTGTGGTCCCTTATGATTTTTGGGAGGTGAGTCAATGGCCACAATGGCAAAAAAGGTCCCTATAAGTTTAAAAAATACGGGCCATTTGAAAACGAAATAAATAAAAGAAAAAAATGTTTCTTTCTGGATGAATAAAGGGGGAACTGGTCCACTCAATATCTTTACTCTTTGACATTGATTCAATGTCAAATGAACAACATATTCATATGAGCAATGCTTCTGTTGATTTTTTTAACTCTTTGAGACATTATATTAATGGTATTCCATCCTCAAATGATATATGGATAGATATTATTGTAATTTTAATATAAAATGCTTATTTCTAAAAATCCTCTAGTGTTACAGTATCACACCATTTGGAGCCTCACCTTTTCTTTCTGTTATCTCTCATGAAAGTTGACATCTTGCACATGGCCAAATCGGAAGGGGCTTTATACTAACAGTGTGCCATGCTGCTTTGACACATAGCATGTCACTGTTTGTTTCTTAGTAGCATGAGGTCCTGCTAGTGGGAAGCTGCTCCTATATGAGAGTGGCTTTAGGCCAAAGCAATTGAGGAAGTCAAATTTCATGATAAAGAGTATTTTTAACTATAGCAAAACAAAAAGGACATGGAAACTTATGGGCAAATTCACTGTGTCTGTACGATACTGCTCCTCCATGCACACGGAAAAACAGGAGGTTTATACTATTTCTGCTTCTCACTTTCTGCCTTACAAGCTCTCTCGCTCCCTCAGGTCTTGAAAGGACCCTAAAAAACCCATTTCAGAATGTTCTCCAGAATGCCCAACTAGTATTCCACTTTCTCATACCTGGTAACAAAGTAAAACAGTGAGTCTAATTTTATTGTACGAGGAATTATGCTCTATATTTTGGGTTGAATAAGCAGTTTGAGAATGTATCTATTTGAATATACAAATTCTCCCTTTACTTTAGGAGGTCTCTTTATATATGTACTGTTATTAAAGGTTTTTACACTACTTCCCTTAAAATCATTCAACTTTGTCACACTCCTTTCACAATCTTGAACCATTCAGTGTCCCATGTTCAGTTCTGAACTTGTGTTCTAGATCCACATCCAAGTTATTCTTTTGGCATAGTCATGCAAACCTTTTACTGAAAACCCTTTTTTTTAAAGATATATAGATTGAATCTGTCACCCATTTGCAGCGAGATCCACAACCTACTCTTACAGTGAAGAATATCCTCTTTGTGGAAACTCCTTTCCTCTAACCTCAAGAGGTGACCTCTTATAAAAACAGTAAACTTGGCATGAAAGCAGTTCCTCATAAAATCTTTTATTGGCCCTATATAGCATCTTTAACTTAGGATACAAACAAATATGCCATTCCCCACTGTGTCCTCAAGCATAACAACATTTAAGGATTACATTAGGGCTGCTCCAGTCCCCAAGGGAACTCCAAAAGTTCAGGAATAAAATATATTCCTGTAGAGCTGAGCGGCCCAATCATTTCTAATTAACTCCATCTTCTCAGATACAAATCAAGGTATATTCTGATTTCCTGGTGTAGTTAGGAATTTCCAAACAATGGCAGTAGTAACATGACATGAAATCATTATAAAGATAATAGCAACTTGCCCGTCAAAAATGACCGGATAATAAAATTTAAAGCCATGGGAATGCTGTTTGACACAGAATGGAAACCGTTTAATATTGTGAGGACCTTCGGCACTCATTGCGAGCCTCTCTACTTTTGGTTCTTTGAGAGAGATATATATTTCTATGTATTTGTAGTTAAGTAATAATTAATGATTTACTAAATAAATTAATATACTCCAATTATTAATAATTCATATGAGCATCGAGCAATAGGCTGAAGAGCTAACAATCTGTTTGTATTTTGCGTCTGCATAGAATATACATTGTGAGTGTTGGTGCCCTGCATATAAAGTGTAATGAATGTTCCAAGTGTGCATCTAAATAGGCTGCGTGCGCGAGGTAAAGCCGTTGGGTTATTATAAAGCGGCATTGTATAGTCGTAATGTTATTAGTGTTACGCGTCTCGTGAGCATTTTCCGGCTTTTGTAATAGTGTATTTTGTAGGTCGTAGTGTGATGTGTAAAGTGCTACACGTTTGGCAGTGTTTTGCGCGGTCCGGGGTCGTGTAGCCTCGTTTTCATTTTTTTTGGCGCCCATTTTTTTTCCTCGCTTAGGCAACTTTCGAGTGGCGAAAATGGTCTAAATAGAGTAAAATTTGCGTTACACCTCACTCCCAGACGTCCTGGCTGTTGCCCTGTGCTGTCTGTGGTGTTTTTGTAATTTTTTTGGGTGTATTTAGTGTGTTTTTATTTTGTCATTCTCGTCGTTCGGCCATTAATCTCGTAATTTTTTGCATCTGGTATCTTTTTTTTTCTAAGCCCTGCGTCTCGTAATTTTTTTTTATAAGTCCCACGTCTCATATTTTTTTTTTATAAGTCCTGCGTTTGTCCATTGATTGCGCCCCAAGGCGGTCCCGCGTTTAGGCAGTCTTTTTCGGCTAAGTCCAGTGCGTTTCATTGCCTTTTCGTGTTAGTGCTGATAGTTGTAGTGGATTAACAGCTATCCTCGCTATGTGTTCATCGTCTAAATCCTATGCGTTAACAGCTCGCCTTGCTTCGCCTTTGGCGCTCATCGGCTAAGTCCTACGCGTTAACGACTCGCCTCGCTTTGCCTGCGGCACTCATCGCCTAAGTTGTACGTACCACGCAAAGTGTGACGACGTCTCACAGTTTGACAACTATTATATGTGATTCCAAATGGCGGAACAGCTACATGTGTATGCGTTTATGTCCTATTATAACAAACTATATATTTTAGGTATTGTATTTAATTTTGTTTCAAAAACGATGGACATTTGTCTTTGTTGCTACAAGGATTAGAATCCTGGAAGAAGTGGTAAGATCTGTATATTTAGAAACAATCTCCACTCAGTTTTGTTGAAAAATAAACAGAACACATTGTAGGACTAAGCCCCCACAGAATTACCTTCCCCCTAAAGTGAAGCCATACATTAAATTTGATTACAGGCCATTTTTTACACTACACACAGCACTATCAACCTCAGTGCACATTGTCACTGCATAACATTGAAGACCATCTCACACTAATTATATATAATCTGACATGACAACTGTCAGCCCTCAAGCACAGGCCCGTGATCACTGAAAATGTATATGCTGTGAATCATTATCAGGTCAATATACACAGAGCATATATTTTTGGCTCTCCTTTCAAATTGTGATGAATGGAGGAACTAAAGTAGATGCCATACAGAGTTATTGTCAATTAGAACATATCAACACATTTTACAAAGAGACAGGTGCCATATGGCCATCAAAAGACTAGATTAATTTAGATTCATATCCAAGCCAGTAAAATGTGCTACCTACGGTATGACAGACAGCATACACTATCAATGTAAATGAAAAATATGAAAAAAATAACAATTCTTTCTTGTGTCCCTATATAAAATATTATATATATATATATATATATATATATATATATATATATATATATATATATAGTAAATACTTAACTTATGTATAGCGCTACAGAATATGTTAGCGCGTTACAAATAAACAATAATAATAATAATAATAAATAAATAGTACATCTGTGCTCACATTTAAATGTCTAAAATAAATAAATAATATTTCCTGCTCAGCATTCTGAGATACAGTTATTCCAACCTGGGCAGGGACATGCAAATGTGCCCACAAAGGCCTCGATCTTGGAATCCAATGCCATTTCAAACATGGCTTCCTTTTAAGCATATGCCTGCTGTATCGCACAGCTTCAAGCAAAGTTCAGGATGGATGTATACATACACATATACGTACATTTATGTAGGTTTGCTTCTAAGATCTCAGCTTTTGTATATGACAGTAGATGCATTTTTAAAGAGGGCAGCCAAGTGTATTATTGCTCATGGTTCATCACTTTTAATAATAGCTGTATTGTTCTAATAAGAATTATTTTTAATGTTACTCTGTTTTGAGGGCTGAATAAAGTCCCTGTAGTAAATTAAATAGTGTTTTTGTGTTTGAGAATAGCTAAAGAATTGAAGAGAGTAATTGAATACACAAAATGTTGCCTTTTTACATTTTCTCTCTGGTTGAAGGAGCAAGTCATACATTACTAGAGCATTTTAGTTAAGTTTGGCAAAGAAAGGATTCAAGTTAGTTAAACTGCCTTTTTTTCCCGTCACTGCATACAACCATGCAAAAAAGCTGTATTGTAATGACCGCACAACAGTTGAAATTTCTTCCTGAAACCGCTGTTGTACTATAGTATATGAAAACAAAAGCAGATGGCATATCCTGTTTAGTCACTTCAGACCGGCACCCCGACTTTCTGGCACACGGCCAATACACCCTGACGCGTGCACGCCAAAAATAAAGCTCCTGACATCTGCGCTTTCACTCTTAGCTTCGGTCAGCCATCTCCACTGCACCTCGTTTTCAGCCCTCAGCACCCAGCTCTCTCATCAATACCCCTGGCCCTGTACCCCAGCCTCCTCCCCTGTACCCCATGTAAACCCTGAGCTGTGCTGGATGGTGTACGTTGTGGCTCCTGTCTGACAGACTTTCAGGGGTCTAGAGAGGGCATGTGGTCCAGGGCTAGGGGTACAGAGGAGAGGGCAGGGTGCTGAGGGCTGAAAACTAGGTGCAGGGGAGAGGGCTCCCCGAAGCTAAGTGACAGGGAGAGTGAGAGAGCAGATGTCGGGAGCGCTATTTCCGGCGAGCATGCGTCTGTGCATATTGGCCGTGCGCCAGAAAGTCGTGCCACCCTTCACACCAGTTAGGTATTTTCTAGAATACGTTTAAGAGAAAGAGAATAAACACTCCACCTAATTGTTTAACCCTTATATATTAATTAGAGGAAGATACAATCGTGATAATTAAAAAAAGGTATACGGGTTAAACAATTAAGTGGAGTGTCTATTCTTTTTCTCTTAAAGATATGTCTATTTACACTCACTAATTGATTTATTTCCATAAATTACATAATTTGATGATATTAGAAATATTACCCTTACATAGAAGGTTACTCTTTTTCTAGATTTAAGATTTTCTAGAATACAACATACTACACCATTAGAGACAAAGTAGACAAAAACAAAGAATTAATCTACAATCATATTTTCTAAATCAGGGATTATAATCCTGGCCATCAACATGACAACAACCTTTCATAAATAACAGTATATAAATAGTTTTTAATGCCTACCACATTAATGTGGAAGAGCAGAAGGTGAGTACAAGTAGCACCAGATCTAATGAAGTGGTTGGGTCAAAGCCGAGAGGACACCCAGCTGCGGATGTGTCTGGGGGGGAAAGGAAAGTCCAAAACTGCAAAGATCAATTCAGAATAGGAACCTGGAATGTTAGAACTATGAACCAAGGCAAACTAGACGTGGTCAAGAATGAAAGGACAAGGTTAAACATTGATATCCTGGGAATAAGGGAAATCCAATATACTGGAATAGGATATTTAATATCAGACAACTACCAGATATACTGTGGTCAAGAATTCCACAGACAAAATGAGAGACAATGAGAATTCTATAATCAACAATGTAAAGAGATAGAAGAAGATAATATAATAAGAAAGTCAAGAGATTTCTTTGAGAACATTTTTAAAAGGAAACTTTCATGCCAAAGTGGGTCATGATAAAAGAAAACAATTGTTGGGATTTAGATATACATACAGATATACATATCAAATAGAGATGAGGTGTCAGGAAAACAAAAAAAAAGGTCTATACAGGAAGGATCTTAACAGCATTGATAGCCTGAGTTGTTAATTCAGCAAGCTGGAGCCAGTCATATTGTTGAGTGAAGTGGGATGGGCCCTAGGAAGCCTTGCTGATTTCATGGCTGCAGGATTTTATAAAGACCTAGGTTAACTGTGCAAAATGCTACAACACGATGCTGTGAATGTGATACTTGCCTTATGCCAACACATTTGGAAAACTCAACAGTCGCCAGTAGACTGGAAAAGGTTAGTCTACATCCAAATCCCAAAAAAAGGCAGTGCCAAAGAATGCTCCAATTATCGAACAATTGCACTCATTTTACATGCCAGCAAGTTAATGCTTAAGATCCTACAAGGTCTTCAACGACAATATATGGACCAGGAACTACCAGATGTGCAAGCCAAGCTTTGCAGAAGCACAATGTCCACTGAATAATAAAGAAAGCAAGTGAGTTCCAGAAAAACATTTACCTCGGCATCATAGACTATTCTAAAGCCTTTAACTGTGTAGATCGGAACAAAATGTGGCAAGTTCTTATAGGGATGGGGGTCCAAGACCTTCTCATCTGCCTCCTAAGGAACCTGTATGTGGAGAGCCGAACATGGAACAACCCAATAGTTCAAGATTGGAAAAGCAGTGTGACAAGGCTGTATACGGTCTCCTTATTTATTCAATTTATATGCTGGAAAACTTAATTCGTAAGGTTGTGGTTAGTGAATATTGCTAAGATAAATATCAACAACCTCAGACACACATATGATACTATTATTATGACTGTAATTAACGAGAAACTAAAGGGCCTATTGATTAGTGTGAAAGTAGAAAAGCGTGCAAAAGCTGTCCTGCTGCTCAACATTAAAAAGATGAAGATATGGCATATGGCAATCCCTGTTCCCGGGAAATAGATATGGAAGATGTGGAGATAGTGACAATGTTTTTTTTCCTGGGATCCAAGATCTCTGCAGATGGTAACTGCAGCTATGAAATTAAAAGATGTAAAGACATTACACTATCCACAACGGTATGCATAGTTAGGATGGATGGTTTACACAGCAGTAACATACAGCAATGTGCCTTGGGCCATAAAGAAGGCTGAGTGCAGTAGAAATTACTAATTTGAATTGTGATGCTGAAGTCTATTGGACTGCAAGAAAACTCAATCAATCAATATTACAGGAAATCAAGCCAAACTGTTCACTGGAAAGTTTGATCATGAGGCTAAAGATCAAATATTTCGGTCATATTATGAGAAAACAGGATTCCCTTGATGCTGGGAAAGATTGAAAGCACACAGAGAATGGGACGGCAGCGGTGGAGATAGATGAGGTCATTGAAGCAATGAACATGATTTTGATGGAGGTCAGAGTGGCAGTGGCTTACAGATGTGCCTAGCGTGCTGTGGTCCATAATGTTTTTGACTAAACAAGATCAAACCATGTCTTATGATCTCTGTCAGGGATTTCCCCTGTCTCGCATCAAAATTACCTGCAGATAGGCTACAGGGCACTATAGCGGCTCTAATCCCTGACTCACATGCAAGGGAGACACAAAATTTAAAGAGACAGCATCCTACTTTGGAAAAGCCAAGTATTTAAACCTGTATCTGCATACATTCTTTACCTGAAATTAGTGTCCCTCTGTGTCTACACTATCAGGTTACCTTGTTGTCTGTACCAACTACCCATACCAACTATTGCAAACTTCCAGTGTACCTGCCTCGTTGCCACTAATTTATTAGTAGGCTAGATCCTGTACGCTTTCTGCCACTGAGTCAGCTATTCATACCATCTATTGCTACCAGCCAATGTGCTTCTCTTGGCACCTGCGATACCTGAAAGCCTGCTTCCCTCCTTTCCTTTTTACAGACTTCCCTGTCGTCCTTTCTCATATGAGGACTTTCATGAGCTCTTCTGTTCTTGAATCTATACTTGTTTGATCATTCTCTTGTTTTCATGCCTGGACTTGGCACCTAGGTCCTTTTGTAATTACTCAGATTAGTTAACCAAAAAAAATATCATGGTTAAATGTTTCAACTGTATGTGCCCATTCCTGTTTGTCCCCAGGGTGAAAGTCAATTGTTGTTGGATGAGGTCATAGGACTATGCCTCTGATATTCCATGACCATGCATGTAGGGTCACCATACATACAGATCATCTGCAGATAGAGAACCAGCCCTTGGGCTGAGCACATGTCCCCAACCTACATGTTTGGTGCTTGCTTGTTCAGAAGATCCAGGGCTTTCATTGTTGATTTCAGTTTCAAAGATTTGATTTATTTTGGTAAAAACACATAGATTAAAATGAAAAAAAAAAATCTATTTTATTTTTATGAATAAATGTAGAATTTTTAAGTGTTATATGCAATACAATTAACAAACATACGGTAAGAAAGCAGAACTTATGCTAGAAAGAAATATTAATTTCTCATATGTATATCCCATATGGTCATGGCAATGAAGCTTACACAGATGCATGCCAAAATGGCACTAAAATGCCCAATTCCCTATCACTCTAAGGCAATGACAAGCAGCCGATTTCCCTTGAAGGGTCTCATACATGGCCCTTGAGTTCTTAAAAAGTGCCTCACCATGATTGAAACCATTTTTATTAAACCCAATGCAAAATATTAAAATAATTTTCGGGGAAGGGACTAATTGTTAATAGAGGTATAGATGAGGATAATTATTTTGGAGTACATTTAGATGTTATTTGCTAGTTTTGATATAATGGACTTTGAAGAGGGGCATACTTTTCACTATGGAAAACAGACTGGGGGCTGTATTGGAAGTGCCTGAAGGCGACATGTACCCCTGAGCTGCCTGTTGTCCACCACTACTCTGAGGGGACAGGGCCATTGTAGTGGCTGTACAAATGAGTATAATTTATTCATATAATAATGGATTTGCAATATATCTAGAATTTGAAAAAATAAAACTTACATTCAAACCTATCATGGAAGCTTTAAGCAGATATCTTTCTCTATCCTCTGTACGGTGTCCAGGGTATGAAAGATAATCTGCTCTGAAAGCTACCCTAAGATTTTTTTCTAACCAATGTAGGTTTACCTGTAATAGCCACTACAGGAAAGGAGGCAGATAAAGACTTATCAGGAAAAGATATATATATCCCACCCCCTGAACATCTGATAGGGGGTGGAGTGAAGCAGATCTGTTGAAGCCCAAAATACAACATTTCAAATTTAACTTTTAAAAGCTACATTGATATCTCATTTTTAATTGTTTTTTTTTTTTCGGTGGAGGATGCATTGATTTTATTATACAGGTAATAAATTATATTATTATTTTGTACAGGACTATTATGACTGTTTTCATTGTATGTGATGAACTGGCATATAAAATACAAATATTTTACTAAAAACCATAAAAGCAACATTGATTTTTTTTTCAAATACTGATTTATTAAATATTCAAATGAAAATCCTGTTACTGTACACTACCCTGCACCAAGAGCAACTGTATATTACAAGTTATTATATTAAATCAATAACATATTTCATTGTCTGCGTCAACAAGATAAAGGAACAACTGTATAATATACTATAGATACAAATGCATGATTTTGCAGCAATAAAATGCTGGGGCATGGAGCATGGGGTATTCCACAGTTTGAATCTAGACACCTTGTCGTTTAATGAATTATAGATGCAGGTTTTAAATATCCTATTTCTTCCCTTGCTGACTGCTATTTCACAGCCTGCTTCAGGGCAGAGATACAGGAACAAACAGTCTCGTAGTGGAAAAGGTGGCTATAGATAATGAAAGGCAATTCTGTGCAGCACCATCTCGCAGGAGACCTATCTCTGTCAATTTCTTCTGAAATCATGTCTCTCCCTCTGGTTGTAACAACCGTCACTTATTTTTATATACAAAATGCATACTGATCATTTCAGTTTTACTCTGTGGGGTTTCACCTTGTTTTTTTTTAAAAGAACAATTCATGCAACATCCAGGATGTTAAATCTACTGCTGTATACACAACATTGTGCGTACATTAATCACACCTGCCTGTAGATTTATATCTAGAAGCCTTAAAGGATATAGTACTCACTTATTGATCTAGTATGCATTTAAAAGACTAAGGATTTTTTTTTGTTTTATATAATGTTAATTAACTTGGTCCTCCTTTGTGCGACGTTGAAATAACATTTATACTCTGTTGCTTGAGAGAAATACACAGCATAACAATTTCAGCTTTCTTAATTTCCCCTTTTCTCCCTCTATTCTCTCCTGTAGGCTGCCAGTTTACGTGTGTGACCTGCAGAAGTGCTAAGGACACTCCCACAGGGAATTCATTCTCTTAGTGTCCTGCTAAACATAGGATTTTCACATTTCAACAGCTACTTAATCTTTAAATGCATTATGTAATTATAAGTTATTATATTTAATGACTATGATTGTTAATCCTGTTAGCAGCTTTTAACACTTGATGCATCATTGTTTTCTTGTTGTCTAACAGTGGTAGTGTGAATCCCCTCCCATGTGGGGCTGTCCTTAACCCATAAAATAGTGCAGGTCACAGATGTGCAACATGGCAGCCTACAGGAGACAATGGAGGGAAAAATGGTACTCAACCTAAAAACCCCATTCTAAAATAAATACTTTAACGGAGCTCCTCCTATGAGGAATCCCCCCACCGCAAATGGATTTTGCCTCACTTTTCTAACTAAATATGTTTTTTTTATTTCTGACTTCTGATTGGCTGACATGTGTTAATCACATTTCTGATCATCACAATTTATTTTTGGATGTCACCGTACTCTTTTTCTGTGGGAAACTTATTTTAAGCAATCAGAATTATCAGTTTGATAAGGTCCATCATTTATGGATTTTATATATTGCCTCGGGGTCCATTAGGGGTTAGGTTTTATGTGCCACAGAGATCTTTCAAGGACTTCCATGGCACTGGGTTTATTGTTAGGTGCCATGGGGTCTCAATAGACCCATAGTTATAGGTTTAATTGGGGATCGGGGGAGGGAATCCTGGGGATACCTTGGTACACAGGGGGTAGTGGTACTGGGGGTATCCATGAGATCCATCCCCCACATATGTTTAATGTTTAGTGTAGAGCAGGGGCTTTGTTAACCCCTTAATAGTGTCAGATGAAAGAGATCAAGCATTATTTCCAACTCGATTGATGTGTTATATTGATTATAGTCTCAGATCTGAAGTGTCATTTTCAGAGGCAATTTTATGCCTCTACAGGTGGTCATCAGTATGCTTAGGATTGGGGGGGAGAAAATGGCTTACACACAGGATGTAAATTGGGTGAAGCATCGTTAGAGACAATTTGAATGGCTTGGAGGTAAATCTGAATGTGACAGATCACTGCAACTTGCTAACACTGCTCATTTTAGGCTATTCCCCGCTGCATTCATACGCACTGAAATGTTGATGAACTGGAAAAGGTAGGTTGGAAAGTTCCTTATATAGTAGCACTGTAAATGCCTCCATGAAAGATTGGAATGGGGCCCCATATATGTATTGACATAGGTATATTCACAGTATATTTGCATGATGGCAGCCATGGAAGACCTTTTATGTGTTGACATTCTGACCTGTATGAATATGTATACATAGATATACATGCAGATATATATGTGTCTAGCTAAATAATAAAATATGTGCTCTCTAAGATTTTGTATTGACTTATGTTACAAAAGGTCACCTTCAATAGCTCATCCATGGCAGATTAAGGCCCATACATTAACCCGCCCCCTCTAGTTACAGACAGGCTAGCAGTCTAAGATGGCGTTACCCATGACACAACCAGAGTTGTCTAAATATAAGATTTTCTCTGAAATACTTTCATGTTCCTGCTAATGTTAGTTTGTTACATACTTAACAAGCATGTGACAATTTTACCTTAATTCAGTAGTCCTTTAAGCAGCCTGAATAGATTCTTGCTCAGTCCCATTTTGTATTCACTGAGCTGCTCTGTTGTTTGCACTGGAAGAAATGGAGCTTTGCCCATGGAGTGGGCCGTTTGAAATTATGGGGGTTATGATTTTGAGTTGATATGACATCTCCCAACAAGCTATGTACAGAAGAGGTGAAGTGTTTCGATTGATCGACACAATTCAGGCAATCTGAGAAAAGCTTTTCTATTCCCAGCGCCCATCACGGAGTACTTCTTGATTGGCACACTGTGTAAACATATTGGAGAAATGTATACTAACACTATGAACATCAGCTCACTACTCTTTTTTTTTTTTAAATAACAATACACATTGTATCTGAGGGTGAGGTTTGGAGCTTTCTGTATACATTATAGAATAATTAACAGTCAGAGAAGATAAATCATACATATATCCACTTAACCTTTATTTTATATCCTCTAAAAAAGTAAAAGTAAAACCTGTTAAAATAAAGATGGTGGATTAACAGGATAAATCATGGATCAAATATAATTTAACAATAAACTAGTGAATATTTTACTAATCAATACAATAACTGGATATTCTTCCTTACAATTGGTCTGTCAAAACAAGGTCATAATGATTAATCCTTATGGGTTGCACCCCAATACATAATTATTTCACAATAAATATATCTAAATATATTCTGAGAACAGTATACTCTCTCATTTTGATCCTAAATCATGAAAGCGTGTAATGAACATAATTATACATGATGACTCATTTCTACTTTTTTAGAGAAGATTTAATAAAGGTTAAGTTTTATTTATTTTTTCTCCTCTTGCCTGAACTATACTATGATACGATACACTAAATTGTTATTTTATTATGTTTTTTCTTCTCTGACTACTAAAATTGCTGAATTTTCTAGCCATGTTTTTACTAAAATGTGTCAGAGGTATGTCCTAACAATATTGTAAGATTATATTTCTCTCCTCCCAGCTTGGCCCTATCCCACCATCCTTTCCACAAGCCGACAACACCCAACATTTACCCTTCCCCAATCCCTCCTCCACTATGGATTCCTTTGACCCTGTTACCGAGGATGAAGTATCTACTTTACTATCAACCTCTCACCTTACCACATGCCCACATGATCCTATTCCTTCACAGCTAATTCCTCCCCTATCCACCTCACTTATCCCAGCTCTCACACATCTATTCAACCTCTCCCTAAACACTGGCAGGTTTCCATCCTCCTTAAAACATGCCGTAATTACACCCATTCTCAAGAAGCCCTCATCTGACCCAGCTTCTGCCTCCAACTACCGCCCTATCTCACTACTTCCCCTGGCTTCTAAACTGCTTGAGCGGCTTGTTCACAATCGCCTCACTATATTTATTTCTTCCAATTCCCTTCTTGACCCCTTCCAATCTGGTTTCCATGCCCAACACTCAACAGAAACAGCCCTCACAAAAGTCACCAATGACTTGCTAATTGCCAAATCAAAGGGTAACTTTTCCATGCTAATTCTCCTGGACCTCTCTGCTGCCTTCGACACAGTTGACCACCCTCTTCTAATCCAAACTCTCCGTTCATTTGGCATCCAGGGCACAGCTCTTTTATGGTTCACATCCTATCTAAAAGATCGTACATTTAGCGTCTCCTTCTCTGGCACCTCTTCTTCACCTCTCCCTCTGTCTGTTGGCGTTCCCCAAGGTTCTGTCCTAGGCCCCCTCCTCTTCTCTATCTACACATCCTCCCTTGGCACCCTCATAAAATCCTTTGGATTTCAGTATCATCTCTATGCAGATGATACTCAAATCTACCTCTCTGCACCCGATCTATCCCCCTCTCTTTTAGCTCAAGTTTCCAACTGCCTCTCTAGCATATCCTCCTGGATGTCTACCCGTCAACTCAAACTCAACATGTCTAAGACTGAACTCCTAATCTTTCCACCCTCTACTATAGCTTCCACTCCTCAAATATCTCTCACTGTTGACAACACCATCATCACTCCCACCTCCCAGGCCCGTTGTCTTGGGGTTCTACTGGATCCCGCCCTCTCTTTTATTCCTCACATCCAATCAATAACTAAATCTTGTCAGTTTCACCTAAAAAACATCTCCAAAATTCGTTATTATCTTACACAAGACACAGCTAAAATTCTAATACACTCTCTCATCATATCTCGACTCGACTACTGCAATTCCCTTCTTGCTGGCCTCCCCATCTCTCGTCTGTCTCCCCTCCAATCCATAATGAACGCCTCCGCTAGACTCATCTTCAATACCAAACGATCAGTGTCTGCAGCTCCTCTCTGTCAATCACTCCACTGGCTTCCCATAGCTTCCCGAATCAAATTTAAAATCATGACCCTAACACATAAAGCCCTCAACAACAGTGCACCCCCTTATATCTCTGCTCTTGTTTCAAAATACTCTCCCAACCGCCCCCTTCGTTCTGCTAACTACCTTCTTCTTTCCTCCTCTCTCATCACCTCCTCTCACTCCCGTCTTCAGGACTTTTCTTGTGCAGCCCCTACTATCTGGAACTCCTTGCCTCGCTCCATTAGATAAACTTCCTGCCTCAAAACCTTTAAAAAATTACTAAAAACACACCTATTTAAAAAATCATATCACCTTCAGCCTTTATAATTACAACTGCACACTCCACAGCTTAAAAACACTCCCACCCACAATCTACAGTACAGCTCACAGACCCCTCCAATTGATTAAACAAATTGCATTCACGTTGCCATTTTGTATTTGTCACCCTCTTGTATCACACCTAAACCCTTAGATTGTAAGTTTGCGAGTTTTCAACGGTGTGTCCGTGTCTTGGAAACAAGCACTATGTACATTTGATTATATGCTCAAAAACAGGGCCCTCCATTCTTTAAGGTGTTAAGTTTGTTTTTTGCCATGTACTAACCCCCTGTAAAGCGCTAAGGAATATGTTGGCGCAATATAAATAAAGATAATAATAATAATAATAATAAATAAGTTATTCCATTAGCTTTTATCCTTAATACGTAGGTCATATGTTGTTGTTGCCTTTATAATTTTTAGAAATATTTGTAATAAAGGACTGCTTTTACTTCTAATGGGATTGCTCAATAAAAAGGGTGTGTTTACATTCATAACCAGACAGAGTTATGGGACGCTGATACATCGCCTCCCAATATTAGAGAACTGAATCCCAAGGGTTGAACTCCATAACTTCTTGTTTATAGTATTTAAAGCATCCAATATCTGTTATTTATGCATTTAATGTATAAGCTGATGAAATGATTACCTTTGTGCATTTACTCCAGGGTCCCCAGGTAGACATCACACACTCGCCGGGGCAAGATAGAGAACATTTCTGTCGTGTAGACACAATTTCAAGGTGGCCACAATTTGTATCATTAACAAAGGCATCTTCAGCATCTTCTGACATATTTACACACCTAATAAAAAGAAAACAGTTATTGACATTATTACCCATAAGCAATTTAACTTACAATAAGGCACATAATTGAATGTTCATATTCTTCTATTTAGCTCTTCTTTCTTATTCCTTGTTTTACTATTGAAAAAATGGAAAATCAAGAATAAATAATAAGTATTTTCTAATTGTGTTTACTGAGCATGGGTGTTAGAAATTTTTGAGGGGGCCAAAACCCACCGAGATTTTGTAATGTGTTTATTTATGTGTATATAAGCTACTTTGTGGTCTGTATGTACAATATGCTGCATCCTAACCAGAAATATTTTGGCTCCTCCACCCCTGTGCCTTTCACATTGAAAAAACGGCTAAAGAAGCAACTCCTGAAGGCCAAGATCTCCACACAAAGGACAAATGCATATAGTGTTTAATAAATCAAAGGCTGTATTTTTTTATTTATTTTTTAGTTTAAGACTTTTTGCCCATTTTCAAGACAAATACCATAAATGTGATTCTACAACAATCCTTTCATTAGGTCAATACAAAGCTCCTGCACGTTCTTATGAGATTTATTATAAAGTAGTCCCTGAAATTGTTGTAAAACTACATTTACACTTTTGTTTTGTTTTCAACTATGTTACACACACAACTTCCTTTAAGCCGTTGTGGCTGAAAAGTTTTTTGTATTTACATGAGGATTTACCCTTAATTTATCCATCAGATTCTCTTCCACCAATGCCCTATCCATGCCTGATAATATCATATTAGCCACTGAAATTGATGCATAAGTATTCATACACTCTACACTTCTCTGTATTGCTCTCTCATTTGCTCCTTTGGTTTGCTCTTAAGATATTCATGATTTCATTCTCATCTGCCAGAGCTGTTATTATTTTTTTTCTTCAAACTGTGCTCTCTACCACACAAAAAAGAAATTGAAATGTCATCTTTAATGATATAAAATACAATAGCAACATTTCTCAAGAAACTCCACAGATCAACACACTGTGATGATCAAGCAAATAAAATATCCCATTTTAGAGTAGTTGCACAATTTTCAGACACTATAATTATAGGAAATAATTCCTTACAAATAGGAACAAGACAAATCAGTCTACAAAATCTTATTAAAGCTTGGTACCATGTTCCAATCAAGCAATGTCAGCCCTCATTAACTACTCTTGAAGGCACCAAGGAACAGAGATAGTCCATTACAAGCATATTTTCTGCCCAGTGTTGTATTACACAGAGATAAATCTGACATCAAATAGAGACAGCATCTAAAATAATGTGTTATATGATTGCCCATTCAAATCTACATCTTGTAGTCCTGTTGCCAATTATGCTTCAATTACAAGATGGCAGCTCTTATATCACTAGGTGATATGTTAGTCATAAGGCGGGGAAAACAACATAAAAGGTTCATCATGTAAAAGGGTGCTATATCATAAGGTCATTGAGTGATCTCCTTGGAGGATACATCGTTTTCTAAGTGAACACAACCTAACAGGGGCTAGTAATCACACATACCTGTCCGAACTTTGGAGTGACGGTTCCTCCTTTGAACAAAGATCCCTCTGTCTCTCCTAGCCCCAAATGTAACTCCTTTGAGAGAACGTGCCCCATTTAAATCAATTTGGAATATATGAATTCTGTTCTTATCAGAGATTCTCATTTGTCTCTGTAAGGACGACTGAGAAGTTAATAAAAAAATAGTAATCTCTAACTATTTTCTATTACTACCATCAGTCTACAGGTTCTAAAATGACCAAAAATCATCAATACCCTACAAATGTCAATATATTACGTTTAATGCATGCAACAAAAACGTTCAGTCTCCCGCCCCTACCAAATAAACAATTTACATCATGTAAAAGCTAATGCTACAGACTCTGACAACTTCAACTTGCAATCTATAGTCTTCAGAAACCAAAAGAAAAGAAAGAGGTCAGTTAGCTTGAGTTCTACTGTATACAAGTATGTATAGAGTAGGGTTCCCTGGTGGCCCAGTGGTTAGGATGCAGGTGCTTTCAGCCCAGCATCCTGGGTTCAAATCCAGCCAGGGAACCAAGCGGTAACACTGGAAAGTACTTGGATGAGAGACCACCTGGGAATACCAGGAGCTGTATGCTTTGCCCCACTGGAAAAGGAATTGGCAACCCACTCCAGTATCTCTGCCATGAAAACCAAGTGGATCAGCATGGTGTGTTGTCCATGAGGTCACTGGGAGTCAGACATGACTGAGTGACATAATTTACATGCATAGATTAGTGTGCATATTTAATTGTAAATTATGGAAATGTGTTTTTTTTAATGTTCTAATACAATCTAATAGGTGAAGAGCCACTTCTGGAGAGCTACCTTGTCGTAGTGAAGGGGCTTCTGTACTCCAATGACGCTATGAGCTATACCATGTAGGGTCACCCAAGATGGGCTGGTTATCTCAGAGAGGTCAGACAAACAGCAGTCCAGTGGGGAGGAACTGGCAAACCACTCCATTATCTTTACCATGACAACCACATGGATAAGCACAACCAGAAACACAGACAGATGTGCCTGCTATGCTGCATCCATATGGTTACCAAGACTGAAGGTCTGAGCAACAAAAGGTGAACAGAGGATGGTTATGAAACATACACATTATAGGGTTGCACTGATCTTGGTGAAATCCTTCAAAACACTTTCAGAAGCATCCACCTTAAAAGGAGATTTTGTCACCTTGGACCATAGGTTTTATGTCACACTTTTTAAAAACACAGAACACTTGATATATTATATCAAGAAAATGGTAGATAATTTCAAGTGAATAATAGTTATTACAATACTATTGCAAAGTTTCATTAAAGGACCAATGTGGAATTTTTTTCTACATCATTTTTTGAACACCATAACATAATATTGGGCAACATAGTTACATAGTATTTTTTTTACATGTTTTCAGAAAGCACAAAAATAAATCAAACACAATCGTTATATTTACAAATTGTATGTGCAATTATTATTTACTTCATGGCCTAATTTTGTTTCCTTCCTACTGCTAGTCTCTCAGATAAGTTTATTCTTGTAAACATACTTCTCTTTAATCTTGCAGAGAACACTGACAGTTGTAACTGCCACTTTCCCACTGTATATTCCTCCCACCTCAGGAAGTTGATCTGTTGAAGCAAAATTTTTAAATTCCATACTGTTTATAAAATATATTATATTTGAATAACAAATTGTTTATCCTGTGATTGAAGTATAACCGCAATTTAGGGGAAATGTACAGAAAAAGTCCCACAAGTTAGTGCAATGCAACATGAACATTGTGCTAATAAACTCATACAAGGGGTTTTTGCATATTGCGCTTTTACGCACGCACAAACAGGGCATCTGGGAAGCACCACAGTAAGGGTTATAGTAAAAACTATATAAGATGCTCTGTATATGGACAGCTCTGCAGAATAGTGCAGTTAAACACATAGCTCATACCTGCCAGCCCAGCCAGCTGGCTTATCCTTCAGTCAAGTGCTAAGTCAACACTCTTGTGATAGCGACCCTGGCTACAGATCAGATGCTGTCTTGCACAAAGAACTGAGATGCTCTGTCTGACATGTAGGCATGCGTTCCTAAGGCAACCAAGAATGCACATTGTCCTGATTGGGGAATCTTAATTTCCAAGTAGTTATGCACCCAATGGTTACCGAAAATGCACAATTCTCTGAATTGTCGTTTTCCACTGGAGAAACTGTATAAATATGTCCATAGTTCATAATAAAAGTTTCAGTTCTGGTTTTCACATGAACAAGGTGTGAGACTATTTACTGTGTGCCTGTATCCTGAGTGGAATTTGGTCCAGTTCTGAGACCACTGATATCCTGTCTGCATTATCATCTGCACATATTCTTGGGTGTTGTCTCTATGAGGAAGCCATCTTTTGTGCCAGAGGTAACAAGAACTACACAGTCCTGCTGGGGTAGGTTTGAACTAGGATATTATCAAGCCCATTGAAGAAAAAAAGGTTGTGACATTGAGGCTTTATCATTACTTTTTACATTAAAAAAAAAAAGTTTTTAAATGTTTTTAAATGTAATTCTTCACATTAGTACTGTTTAAAAACATGACCGCAGTGATCCTTTAAATAAAATCTCTCTGCGCCATTAGCGATGAATGTCTTTATATGTTCATTTTACAGGATATTTTATTTTATTGCTTAACATGTTTATCTGATAGCCTCTAACCCGATAGACAAGGGTGGAACTAGTTGCTCTAACTCCCTCTCCCTCACCATCTGAGTCATGTTCAGCGGAGAGCCAGAAATATTGACAACTGCAGAGAAACAAATCTGCACATTTTAACCTATCTTGGCAGTAGTAGAATGGGCACGTACCATTTTCAATATTTTTTTAGCTTTTGATCATCTGCCAAAGATACATTTCACTGCATTAGTACAACAGCAAAAAAATATGGCAAATTTTTTTTGGCAGGTTTTGCTATTACTTTTCATGACAGTGGTTTTAATAACTGCAGTGTGATCTGTATATTGTAATATTTTAATTTAAATGGGTTTGTAATATTTTTAACATGCAATAATTAGTATACAAGATAACTGTTTATTATTAAACTAATTTAACCAGGGTCATACATTTAAAACAATACTCTTTTGGGGAAATCCAGTTAAAATGATTATGTTTAAAAAAAATACAGCTTGTTTTGTATTACTTTTATATGTAATTATGCAGAGGTGTAAATCTTTATATTTTCTAGGGATTGACTCCCTAAAGTGGAAAGAGAAGCTTCTATCTCTACAATGAAATGTTGGCAGCTTTAATTGCCAGTGCTCTCATTAGAACTAATGCAGTTTCATTAGTGTACAACAGTGGTGGGTACCACAGGGCACCAATATGGTGGAGTGGAAAGGTATTCCCTGCACTGAGAGTGCATCCCCCTCTACAATAATACATAATCCTTTATATCTCTCTAACATTACCAGATAAAAGCCAACTGTGCTCCTAAATACTTCTTCTCAATCAATTACAGATATTTTATCATTTTGCTTTAGGTAATATAAATATTATATTTATGATCCCATTTGAATGACAAAAAATAAGTAAAAGCAGGAAGTTAGTAAGTGCAGGAAGTGCGCAAGTCACTGTGCCTGTTAGACCCCTAATCAATCCTGTGCCTGTAAGAGTCTACATCAAGCCTGTGCCTGTAAGAGCTTAAGTTAAGCCTGTGCAGGAACTTCAGAGGGTGCAGCAACAGATAGTGGCTGAGAAACATTCTTCTTTAGATGAAGAGGACGGAAGGGAGGAAGCACTACTGCACTCAAAGAAATGTGTGCTAAATGGGCTGAATTACAACATTTTGTTGAACACTATCACCCTGACAAAGCTCAAGCAACTTACTTAACAAGTGAATGATCAAGCTTTGTGTCACTTCAGAAATGTTTTGCAAAACAAAGACAGAAACAAGTCTCCCTTCATAAGTTTCTAGTGAAACTGACTACATCACAGTCTCCAACAGAGTCCCCAGTAGGGTGCTGTGGTGTTAAGAGACATAAAAAACAGACATCCCCTGTGTAAGTGCCTGATGTTGTAATGGAAGAGGTCTCCACTTCCAAGCAAGAACTTGTCTCCTCCTCCTCCTCTTCCTCTACACTGACACCATCCCATTGGTCCCTCATGTTCTCTGAGTACCGTACAGTTAAAGTTAAGTTAAATTCTCTGTTATTTCATGTAATTATTGTTTTTTTTATGAATGTTTAGTTTTAAGGTTTTCAATCCAAAATCAAGACCAACAATTCTAAAAATAATGTGAAAAATCTGGGGTCCATAATGGATTATTTCAATTTACATTGTTTCCTATGGGAAATGATTGTTGGGTGCACATCCTGCCATGCGGAACGGATTAATGACTTGAATCAAGGTACTACTGTATAACATATATTTGGGTAATATAAACTTGCAGCACTGCAAGGTCCTTTTAAGGACTTGGGAGACACATATGTGGCCATTCAACTCAAACAGGCTGCCCGTCTCTGATTTATGCCCGTCTATGGTTTAACAGGGACACACCCTGTTATGGAGAAGCTACACGAAGCATCCTAGTAAACCCGAAATAAAAAAAATTGCTTTTAAAAACATTTTGCCAGTTATTAAGGGGAGTTATTCAAAAGAAGATATATAAAAATATATAAAAAAATAACCATTACTTTTTCAAAGAATACTGTGGTCTATGTCACAGCATGTCATGATAAATTGTGTTATGCTGTCTGACACACCTTGTGAACCTTTGGTTGTAATGGTAACCTCAACTCAATATATGAGAATCAGCTGCAAGTGCAGTAAATCAACAAGTGAATGAATTCAATGAGATACAGAGAGCAAAACGCTTAATATAACATCTGTCTGCCCTCTGCTTTGTTGGGAAAACACCTAAGACATAAGATGACACATGAGTATTAAATGCTACTGTTATAAATGTTACACATCCTGTTATTTTATTACATTTCTATAATATCTTAACATAAGGGGAATACACTCTACAACCTCAACATGGGAAATAATTATGTCGCTGCCTTTTCAATTTCTTGTTAGAGGTATATAGCACCATCCTAGCATATGGTGGGTATTAATTGGATTCTGAACTGTGTATTGAAAACACGTGTACTGAAGTAATATCTAGAATTGGAAAATAATCTGTGCACCTCCAGCTCTCATGACAAACCAAAACTACCTAAAATACATTAATAATCTCAAATCTTAATGCATATGAGATATTTAAGGGTCCACCATTGTCATAGTTTTATAATTTAATATTTCAAAGCATTACATTTTAAAATATGCAATTTATAAAAGAAAGTTATATTGACATGATTGGCTGCTAAGCCTTTTTTGTTGGAACAGTTTTCAGAAAGATATAGATTAATAGTATAGATTAATAATACTATTTCATTTATGGTGTGTGCTAGTATATCATATGCACGCCTATTGGGATCTTTTTAATTTATGCATTAACAATTAATATAATTCATATTTCTTAATTTATAACAGCAATATTCTACAATTCTACATTAAATTCATTATGAGCATCCATCTGAATGATTGTCTTCACCATGGTAAGGACTTTTACCTCACTGTAAGCGCTCTTCATGGTGTGAATGACAAGATTGTATGCTAAAATTATCTATTTTTTAAATTACACTAATAACAACTAAAACATCTAAAGTTTTAAGTCTGTTAACAAAACAAAGTCTGTTACTGCCTATTGCATGGGTAAAACAGACAGCCAAGCCGCTCTGATTAATAGCAGTTTATTTTCTGCACGCAGGAATGCACTGACCAGTTAACTCCTAACTGACCTGTTTGGGTGATTTCAGCATTCCATGCTCTTTACAGATGGCTTAACCTCTTTTTTCCTTTGCTCACTACACAGAACTGTAGCTATGGGTCTGGCTGGGGGCATGGCAGTGACATATGTGAACACAGATTTGATTTGATATGATTTCTCAGTAAAAATGCATGTATTTCAAAAATTCAAAAAGTATTTCAATGTGTTTTAGGAGATCTTTACTGTGATGTGGTCTGAATTGTGCTGAATTAAGTGGGCCTTTAGGAGGAAGGAGAGCATAAACCATTAATGATAGGCTGCCCAACAGAAAAGCGCACTGCCAAAGGAAACCAGCAAGTATACAGCTAATGGAGATCATGGTACTGGTACAATTTTGTGTCTGAAAACGACACATAGCAGCTACCCAAAAGACAGAGTCACCTCCCCCCATTGATCTTACAGTGGGTGGATACCAACAGCACCGCTTAATGGCCCTATAAAAGGTCAGTCAGTGTTATCCTGGTATACTACACTGATCACAGCACCCACAGCTGGGAAATTAGACACAATATATTTCTCTCTTCCTCCTCTGACTGTATGAAACATTATCCCTTTATGTTGGAGCGGAGTCAGAAGATATTGTCTTTGCCTTTACACATGTGTTTAGCATAGTATTCATACATGCATAAATCGGCAACTAATATTAAAATAAACATGTTTCTTCTATCAACTTCCTTATAATGGAAGGAAACTGTACTTATGTTATAGCAAAATGTATTTGTCCCTGATCTAATGCATATATTGCTCAACATTAACTTTCTACAGCACGGCAAAACTTATTTGAGCTTATTAAATGGTGTATAACAATATGGACTATACATCTAAAAAAAACATGGCGGACATTTTCTTCCATCCACTCTTTTGCTGTCATTGAGTTTTCTAATAAACACAGATTAATGTTTGGTCAAAACCAGTACAAGAAACTTATTTTATGCTTTAAATTCAACATGGAGATCTTCTGCCAGATATGTATTATCTTGTGTCACTGGATTGATTTTCCCATCGTATTCCTTCGCCTGCTACTTCCACTCACCGTACTTTTCTGATTTGTATTCCTTCTCCGCAGTGAGATGACTTTTCCTCGGAGTTCAGCTTGCAGGCAGACCATGGCTCTGCAACCCAGGAATACTGATTGCATTCATTATAACACGGGACTGCCTCATACACCTGTCAAGAAACAGGAAACGTGCAGGCCTTTAGCAAGGTTACTCAGTGCATAAAGTAAAACTGGCAAAATAAGAATGAGGATGGAGTAAATAACAGTAAGTAAAAAGTTAAAAATGATACATTTATGAAATGCATTCATATGTTTTAAAACTTTATCACAATTTTTTTTACACATTTAACAGGAAAATTATTTTCCATAAAACATCAAGACTGTCTTATCTTGTTATACTCAAGTTTATATGTGTGAGATCCAGTGAATCAAATCCTGTAACAGTCTGTTAATGATATGTAGCAAAGTTAATTGTATCTACCCTGTGGTGGAGGTCCAAGTTCAATATTATTTGGTAATTTAGGGACCCACACCGCCCACGGTAAATGCCAGTGGGGTCAAAAGAGAAAATGTATTTTGTATCCCCCCCACACCGACATATCAGTAGTTTTGTTTATCCCTTTGGGAAACTGAAGAGTAGTCAATCACAATGTGACATGCTGCAAACATTTTATATACCTTATAGACAATTTGGAGGGTCCCATATCTCTTTAGAGAAAAAAAAAACACCCCAGGAAATCAGGACAATAAATTAAAAATAAATATTTAAGTTGCTCTAAACACACTCTAAAGCTGTGGTATATTAAGAGAGTGACCAAAGTACTACTGTGGACTGGGTGCCAGGTCGGTCACCGAGGGTTTCTTCAGGTGTATACTCATCTAAACCCATGTCCTTGCCATGTGGTGTTCTACAGGCACTATTTTATCTCGAATACATGCTATCATTGGGAAAGATTATCCCAAAGATTATCCCAAGACCTAACCACTGTTATGCCATGACAGATTATCCAAATAGATTTCAAGAAGATTTCCAAGACTGGATGAGTAGGAATTGGCTGAGGCTCAATCCAGTAAAAACAGATGTACTTCTGGTGGGTCCCCATCGGATGACAGTAACTACCCTACAACATAGCCAGGATAAAGTAATTGATACCACCAAGTACCACCTAGATAAAAGCTATATATAATTTAATTATTATTATTATTATTATTGTGAAAATTCCATTCACATATCACGGTATGTTTTTTTTTCACGATGCATCAAAAGCAAGAGGTATAGTATTTTAAAAATTTTCACTTTTAAACTTTTTTTTTGTTTTTTAGAAGCTTTTTGCTAATTTATTGAGTACAGAGTCCCTTTAAAGGACCACTATTGCCCTATTTTTAAAATATACTCTTTTGAAGAACTTTACTTGCAGATGTGCAAACATGTTTTTTAGAATTTAAATAAAATTCAATACAGCCTCTAGTGTATTACATGCTACAGGTATTTATGCTGCTGTGTAATCTGCCATTTTGCTTTCAGTAGCACAACTTCCTGAAATGGGAGGAGACTTAGAATACACAGGAAGTTGGGATATAGAAGTGCTCCCAGCCATACTAATGGGAAGCTTGTTAATTGACAAGGACAAATCCACCTCAGTAACTGGCAGCAACAGGAAAGAAAACAAATAAAGCCAGACTAGAAATGTGTTTGTACATGTGCAGCAGCTCAGGTTAGTTATATTGTTCCCTAATGTGTTTATTTTAAGAGTGCACTCCAGCCACAATACTTCATTCCGGAGATGGAGAGATTCAGAGCTTGGGGTATCATTAAAACATAGTAAATAATTGTTTAAATCCACAGTAACATTTTAATAAATCTTTTTACAACTAGGCATACTAAGCTATTTTAGAGACCCCTTTACAAGCAGTCAAAATATATTGTACCTGCAGTGATTATTAGTTGATTTTACTAGAATAGGTATGGATATTTTCCAGTATGTGCAATTTATATGGCTTTAAGGATTTGTGCGATTTATATTGTGTAAAAGGAGGTCATAAATAATATAGCGGCACAATATATTAAATCCTGATTGCATAATTAATCACATTGCGAGTGTATTGTAAGAGCCACAATATACTTTTCATCTACTGGGTATTTGCAAGAGATTAATGGATATGTAACAACACCATTCACTGTATTTTAGATTATTACACTAGAAAGCGGCTGAATGTGCTGGGGTGCTATTGTGCAGAATTACAATTTATGCCATATTTATTTATTATGGGTTATTTACAGAATTTTAATGGATATGTAACAGCCCCTTCCTGCACATTGGGATGCATTAAGCAGCAGTTTCATTCACAGGAACCTGTACTTGCTTTCCCAGCTGAGGATTCATTTAAAATATAATGCTGTTTATTCTAAACACAATGTGCCACATGGACAACATATTTCACACAAACTGCAGCATGCCTTAATAATCTGTAGCTGGGATGTATGTGGAAATTTCCAAATAAAGTCAAAACTTATTTACTCTTTTTTTTTTTTTTTAGATTCCATCATTTTGGATTGAATATATTGTACAACGGCATTAGCGGAGGTCTTAGTTCCTGTAACATAGAGTATCAATAAAAGTATGAATATTTGTAATTCGATGTCCTCTAGTAATGAGCAACTCTGACTTAGTTATTTTGTTTATGCAAATTACCCTTGGGGTTTAGTCTCCCTAAGGGTAATAGGGGACTCCAGGCGTGGACCCCTTGCTCACTGTGCCTTAGGGCGTTCAGCTGCACCTCACAGACGAAGCCCATAAAGGCTGAATCACGTCTGGGGTTTGCTGTTTCTTCTGTTCAGGGTAGATTTGCCTGGTATTTTAGGGCTGGGTCACTCTTTTGAGTGAGACCAGACTGATATGCTTCAAAATATTTCTCCATGTGAGGGGCACAAGTGAGCTACAAGAGGTGGTCTCAGAGTGGGTTATCATATCCATAGAACTAACCTATTAAGGTTAGTTTGTTCTCTGATGATCACCTCTGGCTTAGTTATTTTGTCCTATAGTAAACAAAATGATTTGAATGTACTAAATTCAGTTAAAAAATATCCTACTACAAACTAGTTCTGTTATCTGTACCTAGTTACTCCATTATTGATAAATTGATTAAGGACTTTGTTTTGCATATGGCATCTGAGATGTCAATGAACAGTTTTTAACATCTCAGAAATCAAATACAAAATGAAGAATGAATCCCTTTATAAGGCAATAGCTTCTATTACTAAATTTGTGTAATAACTCCCAATTGCAAATATTCTTAGATGTATTGGTACTTTTCTATTCAAATAAAATTGGGACCTCTGCTGTGACCCTTTAAGATATAGCTATATATATAGACTACATGGGCTCCTATATATGTACTATGTGCAGGCTGGCTTCTCAATATTTTTCCAAAAGTATAATGGAGCTCAAGGTAACAGCCCCACACCTATAACTTCTGACCAGATCAAAAGGTCAGTGACTGTGAAGGTAGGTGGCCTAACTCATGCAAATCCATCCTATGCTATGTACGAAATCTGTTTTATAACAGCAGGCTTATGCTAAAAGGAGTCCTATATAAAGACTGAAAATGCATTGTGGACTCATCTGTATGTCCCCACCCAGTTTCCCAGAGCTCTGTGTGACAATTGTACTTCTTGAATTCTGAGCAGAAAAAATAAATAAATTATATGTTGAAATGTGAACACAAATGAACTATTGTTTTTTACTATAAATTATATATATATATATATATATATATATATATATATACACACACACTACTGGGTTATTCATCATTAGGTTAATTATGACACTTCTGCAATCCCTACCCTGCTGGGTATGCAATTTTTATTAATAAAATAACAAACTTTAAGGAAACATACCAATAACGTGTCTTTATATAATCAAACAATAAATATATTATGGTAGGTACAAAGGTGACTACTAGGAAATACACTTAGATGTCTTAAACAGACTACAACACCTGTTTTTCCAAAAGCGTGTTTCAATGAACAGTAAGGATGCTGTTATGAATCATGGGTAGTGCCATGCAAATGATGCTTAGAACGTATCATCGTTTTGCCTCTGGTCCACTTAACATGGGTATCTGTTTAGGTCAAATGACCTTGTTCTCTATTCGGAGTCTGGTCTAACTCTTTCTCCAGTCTCATTTCAGAATTGGAAGAACCAACTGTAAACTGATAAACTCCATATAAGAGCGAAACCACCATCTGTGAGCAGGTTTCTGACACTATGCTGTAATCCATGGCTATGTTAATAAGCCTGCCAAAGTAGGGCCCATGTTAAGTTGGTCCAAGGCAAAAAGGCGGTACTTTCTGTGCCTCTTTTGCATGTCACTTCCCAGAATTATTAGCTGCAGTGGAAATACTGCTTAATGTAAAGTTTTGAGATTGGTCAAAGTGAGTGAACTCATTGATGAGTCCAGGAGAGAGCTCCATTAATTGGATTGTCCAATACTTCCCTATCCTGAGAATTGGAATGGTCAATCAATGTAGCTGGCATTCCTAAAGATTCAGTATGGCATCATAACGCTCAAAAAATACGTTTGTTAGTTCTAGGATACAACCTTTGAGCTGTCTCACTATATTTGCTTAGCTACCCTCTTCCACTCTTTGTCATGGTCATGTTGGTTATGATTTGCTGGACAAGACCACAGTCAGCTGCTCTCCCCAGGACTCAATGTATTTGATTCCTGAAAAGACTACCGTAGAAATAAAAGAGGATGTTTTCTGGTAATCCAGCCATAATGGGCTTAAATATGTGTGGTCAATTCTCTAATTGTAATAGTATGCCTTGTTTAAAACATGGCTCTAAACAAAAACAGAAAATGGAGTATCTGTAAATAATTAGGTCATTTCATTATTTTAGGAAAATCATGGGGTAATTAAAAAAAATCTAATGTATTTCAACTGTCACTGGGGTTCAGAATAATAAAAATAATGATCTTGCTAAAGCAAGACTATGGAAATATAATTAGGAAAAAGCTATAGTATAGTAAATACTAAAAGTTTCAACTCCCTTAAAATCCCCTTTAGTAAATTAAAATGATGGTCTTAAAAGGAGACAAAATATTTTCAACTATTGATACAGAGTATTGATATTAAAATCATAATTCCTATCATAAATTGCAGTTGTACTAAAATTAAGAAAAAAATGTTATGTCATTTTGACTTGTTCATGATAGTTACAAACTGAAACATTATGTTATATTCTGAACCAACAAAACTATCAATATATCCCCCAAAAACCTTACAAAATAACCTAAAAAATAATTAAACAAGTCAAATATTCTAAATAGCTTTTGAAGGCTATATATTGTGTATTTTTGTATTCCTTTTTTTGGCAAGTTTATTGTGATAGTTTTGTACTCACTTTCTATTAAAGTAAATTGATTTATTTAGTATGGAACACAATGGTAATAAAAATGGCAAGCTTGCAAAACATGTCTTTTTCTAAAACACCAGAACAAAACAGACAAACTGTTTCAGTTCTTTATTTCATGTTTTACAAAAAAACTATTTAGAAATTTCAGAAGTTAAAACTACATTTATTTTTTGTATTCTGTAAGTCTCTCTTGACTTCACAACTTTGACCCCTGCTGGCTGTGCACACCTTTAGACTTAAACCTACTGTACTACTGTACGTTATCACTCAAAACCAGATGTGTGGTCTTTCAATCTTTTTTCCTGCAAGCATTGGTCTGACATTCTTACAATGTACTAATACAAGACTTGTACGAGGCTCTCATAATAATGTCATGAAAAAAATAAAATAAAATTCCCAGAATGCAGTGCATATACTGTATTTTTGCGAAATTTGAGCAGGAAATATGTTTTTATCAACTTATTTTTAGACATTCAAATAGAATCCCTAATCTACTATTCTTTATTTGTACTACTGTACTTTGTACAGTGGAGGGCTTCTATCACTCTTAGCCCACCATACGTGAAACAATTGCTGTATAGAACTACTCTCTACAACAATCACCACAGAAGCCAGGCACTCACACCATACTGAGGATCAGCAGTAACCATGAAACAGTATTGTATGTGGTTAAGTGACCTGGTTTGTGAAAAATCCATCCGTTGCTATGTCTAAAACTGTGAAATACAGTAAGCATATGCTTAAAAGGAGCCATGTTTAAAATGGTTTGGATTGACAGAGTGATGGTGCATTATGTGGCCTCATTTGCATGTCCCGCACAGTTTTCCCAGAATGCAGTGCATATACTGTATTTCTGAGAAACTTGAGCAGGAAATAAGATTTCATAAACTTATTTTTGGACATTTAAATAGAATCACTAATGTACTATTCCCTATTTGTACTACTTTACTTTGTATGGTGGAGGGCTTCTATCACTCTTAGCCCACCATATGTGAAACAATTGCTGTATATCTGTATATCTATATATCTATAAATCTATACAACCAGTCAGACCCTAGATCTGGATTTTACCCCAGAAAGCGGAATATTTCTTTTAGGTACACTACTCCCAGGCCTTAACAATGCAACACGTTAATCCAATTGTTCATGCTGACTACAAAAGTCACATAGCTAAGCAGTGAAAATCTGATTCACTAAATATAGTTCACTAAATATAACTGCAAAAAAAAATTCACTAACCGAGTCACGCATATATTGGAAGACTCCATGATGTCCTTCTATAAGATCTGGAAACTCACTTTCCTAATATTTCAATATTAGGAACTACATAGAAGTCCTTGAGGGATTGAATCCTTATCTACAACTCCACAACTAGATACATTTGGGAACTTGGTAACCGCCCCTGAGATACAAGGAGATGAAAGCCATAAAAACGTAATTCCTGTCTCAGATAAAAACTGAGAAAGAAATTATAATGGAGAAGAAGAGAATTTCTTTTCTTTTATTAACAATACATTTGTTGCTGACGTTACGTTTTTTTTTTTTTAGTTGAGTTCTTTTTTGTGTGTTCTTTTTAGCCTTATTTTTATACTTCTTTTATATCTACACTGGTTAAAGTAAATGTATAAACTACTGCTTGAAATAATTTAATAAGAAAAGAAACAAAAAAACAAGCAAAGGTGATTTTAATATCTCCTTATAAAGACAAGAATGCCTTAAACTGAGTAATCTCTTATAATAAATCATTTTTTTACATATATATATATATATATATATATATATATATTTTCTATCATATTTAATGAATGTAAAAAAGGTTGTAATTTAAAATATTTATTATCTTCTAATAAAATTTGAAATTTACATTTAAATTTAGAATTGATTTAAGCAGATGTATATCATTTTTTTGATTTACCATATACAAGGTAAGGTTTAATATTGCCCATTGTTGCTTAACCTTATTTAGATTGAAAGATATACTGTTTGAAGACAACACACCTATTCTGGCTCTAAGGATAATGTACACTGGGGACCTGTTGATATGAATCTTGGCAGGAGGCCTAAGTACAGTCAGAAATACTGCTTTATTTATTTGCATGTCTGACCACTAGCATTATTCTTGAGTGCATCTATTTACTTTGTTAATCAAGCTGAAAATATGTCTGAGACTTGTACATGGATGACTAAAACAAACAACTTTACAATATTTAGATATATTTTAAAACACACAATAAAAGAAATGTTACTCTCTAAATTAAAAAAATAAAATTATATTTTCAATGGGTCCAAAAAACATAGAATTTTACTCTCGATTGAAAATAAAAGTTAAGTTAAATCTAAACTAAATATAAAATAAAATTGAATTTTTAGCCTAAATTAAATGGAAAATAGAACTGACTTTGGATCTCCAGTGAATCTGAAAATATTGGGCAGATTTCTGTACACATTTTTTATAAAGAATAAATGCTAAGATCACTATCATTAATTTAATATGGTGCAGTAATTATTGTGCATCTTCTAGTTCTGTTTCATAATATATCAAATCTACCAAATTGTTAACGGAAATATAAAAAAAAAAATCCCCAAGCTATGAATACGGTGATAAAACACATTAATGATGAACTCATTCTGACCACAGAATACATTAAAGTAAGTGCCAATGTGTAATAAAATATTTAATCAATCACAATTATGACACATCTTTGTGTAATTTGTTAAATGAAGAGACATCTTCAAAGCCATTATTCTTATTAGACACCATGAATCACTCATAATTCTGCTTTCACTGCAGAATACCCCATTGCCTAATTCCGGAAAGACAAATCCATTTAGTAAGGAACCGTCTGTTGTATTTCAATAAATTAGGTACAGAAAATATTCTTAGAATATGTAGCCCATTTACAGATAACATTTCTTAATGCATATACAATTATCCAAGAATATCGCTACATATTATAAAAGGTCTAAAATGTACTAAGTAGAAAGAGAGGACTACATGACAATAGGAGAATTTCAATGAAAAAAGATGAAACTCCTTAAAGTACAAATTCTAAAATAGATAAATACACTGATAAAATAAAATTATTTTTAAAAAGCAAATCTGAGAATTTTATAAGAAATAAAGAAAATCTCTGATATATATTTATTTATTTTTTCATAACATGAATAGCTATCTTGTTATCCAATAATTATCAGACAAGGATCAAATGAATAACCAGAACAAATATTTACTATGAAATGTTGGAATTTGTATTTCAATACATATTTTGATTCTCTTATACACACAGAGAACCTTTCTGGAACCCCCCTTCCCTTTCAATTAATAAATAAAAACTGCACTGGTGTAAACACTGTAGTGTTATTATTTATTAGTTAATTAATAATTCTCACAAGCTATGAAGAAACAGTAAGATAAAAAATACTACTTAATGTCATTAACTGTATTCTTAAACAGAATATGTAACATTGACAGTAATTATATCTCCTGACTTGTAAATAAGTTAGGAGATTTTTATTATAGAAATTAAAAATGTAAACACTTAGACTAGGCTGTTTATTTTATTTCTGTCGAACGCCACTCTCTTCTATATTCAGTTTCCAAATAAGAATGGAAAAATCAGTAATTATTACAGTATATATAAATTTATTTAGTTTTAGTTGACTAGTACTCAATTTCAAAACTCTGAAGAGATGCATATCCCTTTCTTATGTCAGGAGCACTACTAATATCCTCAAAGTTCAGAAATATTTGAGGTTTTGTCTGAGAACTGCAGAAACACAGAAGTTGATATAATTTTACACATAATTCCAAGCTCTTAATAGACCATTACACAATAACAGCAACTTTAAATTAAGTAAAATATTTTCTTTGCTAACACAACATTTACAAATACATTAGAAACAGAGGTATAACATGGATTCAAATTTTATCGAACCAGTTACTCATTGACACAATGCATTATAGAGAATACTTACTTATCACCTACAGTCATGGGTGTAGGATCAAAAGAAAATCTGTAGAGGGGGGGGAGGGATACTGCATATAATATAAAATACCAAACAACTGCTTCTCTACACATAAATACACACATTGAAAAATCTGGGGGGGGGGGGGGGGGGGGATTTGCTCCCTTTTCATCCCCCCCCCAGTTCCTACACCCATGTCTACAGTATTTCTATCACAAAATCAATTTACCTTCACTATTTCTCGATCCACCCTCCCATTACAAAACTCCCTATTTACACACCCTCTCATCTCTGAATTTGTAATTAATACAATTCATGATTCTAATTATATACAGACTGAAAAAAAAAACATAATGCATTATTTTTAAACTTTAGTTTTACATGCCAATTGTCTTCTAAACAGCACATTGTAGCTTATTTTATATTGGGAGTAAATGCTGCTTAGTCCTCCCAAACTATATGCCACTTGCCTGATTTCATTATTAATAATATTTTTTTTTTTTTTTTTTTTTTATCAAAATGATAGCATGGAGATAATGATTTAGAGACTTTAGTTAATACTTGACTAAATGTGCTAAAGTATTAAACTTGGAGGACTGACCATAAATAAATGGGACATGGTAATAACAGACTATATACAGTGGAGGGGAGGGGGGAGTATTTGATCCCCTGCTGATTTTGAACCTTTGTCCACTGACAAAGAAAAGATCAGTCTATAACTTTAATGGTAGGTGTATTTTAACAGTGAGAGACAGAATAACAAAACAAAAAAAAACAAGAAAAACGCATGTCAAATAAGTTATAAATTGATTTGCAGGTCAATGAGGGAAATAAGTATTTGACCTCTTTTTTCTTAGTGCTTGGTGGCAAAACCCCTGTTGGCAATCACAGAGGTCAGATGTTTCTTGTAGTTGTCCACCAGGTTTGCACACATCTCAGGAGGGTTTTTTTCCCACTCCACTTTGCAGATCCTCTCCAAGTCATTAAGGTTTCAAGGCTGATGTTTGGCAACTCAAACCTTAAGCTCCCTCCACAGATTTTCTATAGGATTAAGGTCTGGAGACTGGCTAGGCCACTCAGGGACCTTAATGTGCTTCTTCTTGAGTCACATCTTTGTTGCCTTGGCTGTGCGTTTCGGGTCATTGTCATGCTGGAATACCCATCCATGACCCATTTTCAATGCCCTGGCTGAGGGAAGGAGGTTCTCAACCAAGATTTGACTGTACATGGCCCGTCCATCGTCCCTATGATGCTGTGCAGTTGCTCTGTCCCTTTAGCAGAAAAACACCCCCAAAGCATAATGATTCCACCTCAGTGTTTGATGGTTGGGATGGTGTTCTTGGCTCCTCTTCCAATCACGGCGAGTTGAGTTGATGCCCAAGACCTCGATTTTGGTCTCATCTGACCACAACACTTTCACCCAGTTCTCCTCTGAATCATTCAGATGTTCATTGGCAAACTTCAGACGGTCCTGTACATGTGCTTTCTTGAGCAGGGGGACCTTGCGGGCGCTGCAGGATTTCAGTCCTTCACGGCGTAGTGTGTTACCAATTATCAAATTATAACTTTTTTACATGAGTTTTTCTAGTTTGTTTTTTTGTTATTCTGTCTCTCACTGTTAAAATGCACCTACCATTAAAATTATAGACTTGCCATTTCTTTGTCAGTGGGATCAAATACTTTTTTCCCCCCACTGTAAGAACTACTATCTTGACCTTTACATTTGTAAGACATATCATATTTATATTTTTAAATAAGAGAAAATATTTCCCTACTGTTTAATTGGCAGTTTTAACATTCTGGTCCATATGGAATAGTCTAATCCTGCTATTCTGATTATAAACTCTGTGAGTTACAGGAACTCTGTAGTTAGTGTCTTGATAATGTGCAAAATATTGTTTATAACAAAATAATTAATAATAAAAATAATAATTACTAAATATAGTTATTATTAAATGTGATCTGACCCTATGCCAAATTGTGAGTGGAACCACCATTATTGTCTCTGCTGGTCTGCTTCCACAAGTGGGGTGAGATCTTGAAGTAACAGAAACTATAACTGGAAAATAACAATCCTTACGGCCAGTTGTTTCAACAGGACAATTAAAAAGTCTCATTATATTACAATACCCTACCCTATTGAAAAACAGACAAACAAGCAATGGCTGCCAACTACATTGCGTATCTTCATATAAAAGGTAATACATTTAATACTGTAAATTTGTATAATTTGTTTTTAATATTTTGCCTGTTATCAGTTGTAGAATATATTATAAATATAAAACTACAGTTGTCCTTTAATAGTATATTTTGCATATCCTATGGCTCATTAACAGTGTATAGAACCTGCACACTCATTAAAAAAAACAAATGAATATATCCTTTAAAAAAATCAATACATAGAATGAAATACCAACCTGAGCCTTTGAAGAGGTCCATATTAGCAGTGTGCGTGACAGACAAAAAGAAAAGAGAATTATACAGCCATTAGTTTACCTGCTGGATGATAAAAAAACCCATCAGGCTTTTAAAACTTAAATCTCTAGCACAAAAGATATGAGTCTAGAATCTGACAGCCCAGTCTTTTAGCAGCCGCACTTACTGTGGTGTCTTTGAACTAAGCAGACACTTTATAGGACACTGGTGAGGAATCTGATTACCTTATTAGACTTGTTGTCTTTGCAGAAATATCTGAGGCTGTAAAATTAAACACAACTCCCTGATATAGCTCCTGGGATTTATGTTCAATTATTTTCAATAAAAAAGTACTGCTATGGAACACAATAATTACTGCTCCCTCAGTGTCTCTCCTTTATGCTTTTTCTCGTTCAGAAAACTAGATGTGTTTATCATGTGTTGTGTTTAAGTGTAGGTAATGCATATAATATGGTGCTGATGACAGATTGTACTGTAACTTGTAAGTGCGTCTTTGCCCACCTGTACTACGAATGTTTATGCTGTTTAAATGACTTTTAAGTGCTTCTTTACCCATCTCTACCATAATTGCTTTTAGTATTTGCAATGAGATTTACGTTTCTTTACAATTTTATAACAAAAAACCCATTAACATTGATAAAGTGCTTTGGATAATATAATGTGCATATATATATATATATACTGTAGATATACAAAATACATATTAATGTGAAACCCTGCAATGAAAAAAAAAAAAGTTTGGTAGGAATTTTACTTAGTAAGTCCAGAGTGGTTAAGTATATTATGAACCAAGAAAGAATGTATTTGTCTATCTATCCGTCTATCCATCAGACTGTCTATCTATCTATCCGACTGTCTATCTATCCAAATGTCTATCCGAATGTCCGACTGTCTGTCCGACTGTCTGTCCGACTGTCCGACTGTCTGTCCGACTGTCTGTCCGACTGTCTGTCCGACTGTCTGTCTCTCTAGCCGACTGTCTATAAGAATGTCTGTCTATCTATCCAACTGTCCGGCTGTCTGTCTCTCTGGCTGTCTGTCTGTCTGTCTGTCTGTCTATCTCTCTGACTGTCTGTCTATCTATCTATCTAGCTATCTGTCGTCATCCTACATAACCTTGTTAGTCCTGTGATTTAGATATAAATCATTTTAATACACAAGCGTGTCAGTGGTGCCTCCGCACGTCCTAATCAATACTGACAGCTAAATCGTAACCTCAGTTTTTAATCCAAATAGCAAAGCACAGACTGTAGCTATTACTAGACACAACATGAAAATGAATAGGAGATGATAACAACATCCAACATCACATGAAGAGTGAAAGGAAGTAGAAAACATGGCCTTGTATGGAGCTTTGATAATGCGCCAGAAAGCCCAGATCCACGATTATTGTTGTACATTTTGGTTTTAAATAAAGTGATTATCTTCAGTTCAAATTCATCACATATATAGTTGTGAGTAATACGGGTTGTTACGAATTGTTGCTGTCGCTTGCGTGCTCGCATTGCAAGCTCGCCAAAGGCGCTTCTTGCGCTGGTGGAGATGAGCATCTCTATGACCCCATACGATTTACGCAGGGAGCTCCAAAGGCGCTCACTGCGCTGGTGGAGATGAGCGCCATAGGCGCTCATCACTACAACCCCGTACGACTTAGGCAGGGAGCCCTGAAGGCACTCACTGCGATGGTGGAGATGAGCGCCATAGGCGCTCATCACTACAACCTTGTACGACTTAGGCATCAAGCGCTGAAGGCACTCACTGCGCTGGTGGAGATGAACGCCATAGGCTACCTACAATTCGCGGGACTACAGAACAACAAAAAACTCAAATACACAATTCACAGTGCGAGACCCATAGCACTTAGAAAAATATTGTGTGAAAAATTACGTCCCATAACACTTGGAAAATTAAACTGACATTTACAGAAGAAAAAAATACGACCCGCAAAAAATACGAACTTAATGGCCGCCCGCGCACATCAAAAAACACGAAAAAAACAAAAATGAGGCTACACGACCCCTAAAGCCGCTAAATACCACAAAGCAAATACGGCTTTTACAAAAACCCGTACGACCTACAACATACACAGTTAGCAAGGACGCTAAATCATACAAACCCGCCTACCACATACATATTTGTCGCCATTTTACATCACTAACTTACAGAATGCGGAACTACACAGCTACACTATCGGCTTCCCCTCGCGCACGCAGCCTATTTACGCTACATACGGCACACATTGCTGACACTTACACCTCAGCTCAACAACAGTGCAAACCTACATTATATGCTGCAGGAACATCAAAACAGATTGTCAGCTCTTCAGCACAATGCTTCCTACATATATTACTTCCAAATAGGTAAAGTATATTAATTTATTACTTATTTAGTTAGAATCACAAAATACATATACACACTATCGCAATAAACACAAAAGACACTGAGCGTCTCACAACGAGCGCCAACGCTGCTCATAGCACACAAACTACACCACGGGACAGCCTTGCAATAAACGCAAAAAGGAAATCAGCGCCGACCTTACAATGACAGCAAAAGCGGCTCTGATAAAAAAAATACAACCAACAAGAGGCTCGCAATGAGCGCCGAGATCTCAGACCACCACAAAAATGTAATGTCTGTGGCAAACAGCGTTACCTGCCTTACAATTTTATTGCCCCGTAATTTTTAACGGGCAATTCGCTAGTTTATATATTTATATATATATATATATATATATATATATATATATATATATAATAAAAAAAACAAGTGAAAGGCATTAATTTAGAACCAATGAAAAAACTTTATGAGACCCAAATAAACAAAAAACAAGAAAGTCACCTCATATTGCCAAATGCTTATTATATAAACTAAACAACATATTTCAGATTATTTAAACAGTACAAAAAAAACAATTACTCATTGTGGGAATCAAACCCATGAACTAGTTCACCACAAATAGAGAGAAGCTGTGTGCCACCTGCCATGTTGCTACTGCTAGTTACAAGTAGTTATAAATTACTTAGCAATGACTCATCCAAAGCTTCTACACCTGACTAATAAATATCCATTGCTCATTCAGGCAGATGCATCTCAGTGAAATAGACTGACTTCAATTGATCACAACTCCATAAATTCAGCACCAATTTAAAAAATGAAAACACTTTTTCTACATATCTTTGCATCCGCTATATAATGGTGCATAGAACATATAGGGTACTTTTGTTGTCCTTTAAGTAATCGCTCATTCGAACATCACTCAACAAGACTCTCACTAAACGTTGGGTCAGGTTCACTATATTTCAGATGTTGAAAAGAAGCTGCAATGTCTGTTTACTATTCAATTTTTCATAGAAACCAGATTTGAGTGAATTTGGTCCTATGTTTCAGAACAGGTACCAAGCAAACAATTTTCTCTTTCTTTTTCTGTGTCAATTTAATTTTAGTTTTTATTTTAAGATATTTTTTTATTTAAAAATATCATGTTTGTACAGTTTAAATATGAACTGTAAATCTATGATAAAAATGGAACAGTGTGCACTAAATCTTGTGACATGTTGCTGTTATGTCTTTTTTGTTTTTATATTTATCTTATATTTCCATTAAATGTTTTTCTGTGAACTATAATAAAATTTTGTTTTTTGTTTATTGCGCTATTTTTTATTCTCTAATTTTTTTGTGTATATGTATTCTTGTATGCCAATGAAATAATGCATAAAATATTAAATTAATAAACTTTTCCTATTTCTAAGTAATATATGCAGGAAGCATTGTGCTGAAGAGCTGACAATCTGTTTTCATGTTCCTGCAGCATACAATGTAGGTTTGCATGGTTGTGGAGCTGAGGTGTAAGTGTCAGCAATGTGTGCAGTTTGAAGCGTAAATAGGCTGCGTGCGCGAGGTAAAGCTGTTAGTGTAGCGGTGTACTTCCGCATTGTGTAAGTTAGTGTTGTGAAATGGTGCAAATGTGTATGTGGTACGCTGGTGTGTATGATTTTGCGTCCTTACTAAGAGTGTATCTTTACCTCGTACTGCTTTTTTGAAAATCCGTCTGTGCTTGGAGGTGTTTTGCGGCTTTAGGGTCGTGTAGCCTCGGTTTCGTTTTTTTCGGTGGCCATTTTTTCTCTCGCTTATGGGATTTTCGGGTGTCTGAACTCGGGAATTTGGACTTAAATGGAGGTGTAACTTCACTTGCAGAGGTCCTTGGTGCCCCTCCTTGCTGTGGGTAAGCTTTTTATGTATTTTTGTGTGTGTATTTATTGTGTTTTTAATGTTTTCAGGTGCGAGCGGTCCTATTTTTGTTAATGTTTTTTTTCTAAGTCCTGCGTCTTGTATTTTTGTCTGGTAAGTCCGTAATTTTTGCATTTTAAGTCCCGCTGTTCGTATTTTTGTGTAAGTCCATATATAGTGATTGCGGGTTAAATCTATTTTGGTAAAGTGCCGCTTGTGTGGGTGTTTGTAACCGTGTGTGAGGTGCCGTAGAGCCTCCACCTCCGCAAATGCGGACCCTTGCGGCAGCCGACGTTGGAGCCTCCACCTTCCGCAAATGCGACCCCTCGCTTCGCAAGGGACGCAGTTCTTGTGAGCTCGCAAAAAGAGCTCGCAAGGCGTGACGATCTTGAGGTGATCTTGGATACTCCGTTGACACTGAGAGAATTCTGGAAGGATCATGTCAATATTCTTCACTATGTCACGCTGATAGATAAGGCCTAGCGTGCAGTCTCTCTCAAGACCATGAACTGTGTGGCTGGAGGAAATTGTGGCCAATAGCTGTAACTCTGAGGAACATGGAGGCTGAACCTAGCTCAATATTAGAGGATATTGTGTCTCTGGGCAAGCCCATGGGCCTGGAGCAAGCCAAAATGTGGACTTGTGTAATGGTCAAACAATATCTCACTTCAGAAACTTTATGATATTCTAGTAAAACTCCCTGTATCAGAGTCTCCAGCAAGGTGCAGTGGTGTTAAGAGAAAGAAAAGAGAAAGACCCCCTATGTAAATGCCTGATTCTTTTAATGGAAGAGGACTCCCCCTGTCCTCCTCTACATTTCCACCTTCAAGTCCTCTCCGTACAGTTAAAATAAAGAAAATGTATATTTTATTTTATATAATTATTTAATAATGTCTGTTTAGTTTTAAGGTTATGTATCAAGAAACAACATTATCAGTTCCAAGTAAAATGTGAACAGATTATTTCAATTTACTTTGATCCCTATGGGAAAAGCTTGTTTGGTACTCAACCCTTTTGATATTCAACCTGCCGTCCGGAACAGATATATAGGTGAACTACCTATTGAAAATATCCACTACACAAGCTGGGATCCCGCCCCACGCTGATGATAGGCAGTAACCTTAAAATGGATGTCCGTGGGTAGGATTCCAAGCTTGTGTATAATCCAACCTTGGCTTTGCATAAAAGCTGTGTAATACAGCGGGCATAAGCTTAAAGGAAGCCATGTTTAAAATAGTTATGGATAGAAGAACGAAGCATTTGTGGGCACATTTGCTACCCAGAGTGAATTGTAATAACTATTCCTTATCTGTTTAATCTTTCCCTGACTTCTGCCCCTTCCATTCCCTTTAGATTGTAAGTGGCGAGTTTTCAGTCTTCTAGGATGCTTTGGGAAAAAGCACTTTCTGCAAAGATTCTAAGCTCAAAACAGGGTCCTCCATTTTTTGAATTTTGTTAATGCTGTATTTTCCCTTGTTTTTATCCCCTGTATTGCGCTACGGAATATGTCGGCGCGTTACAAATAAAAGTTAATAATAATAATAAATAATAATAAATTCTGAGCAGGAAGCAAGTTTTTTTTTACTTGTATTCGACATTCAAATGTGAACACAAATGTACTATTTATATACTATTTAACTATGTATCTATGTATATATATATATATATATATATACTTTTATAGAACAGTGAAATATGCATTAGTTTGAATAATTCAGAGAAAGCTTGTTTTCAGTGCTCTGCTTAATGATGTAGATCAGCATTAATAAATTCAATGTGCATTTAACTCTGTCCATAATAACAGGGCAAATAAATAGAAACATAAACAAAGCAAATGTACCTAGAAATAAATAACTTATATAAAAGAACCATAGTCAGACAACTGAATAGGCGATGAGACTAATGTAAGCTAATTCAGTGTAAATCATAGTAGAACTAGGGTGAGGGTGTATTAATAATAGCCTACATAGGAAGTGCTGCAATTTCACAAACAGTAGGCTCATTGCGAGGCATGCGATGAGCACCAAAGGCGCTCAGCGCAAGCCTCGCAATGAGCGCTGAAGATCCTCACAGTATAAAACGTTTTTTAATTATATCTCAAACAGCATTCCCATGGCTTCAAATGTTATTGACAGTCATTTTTTGATGGACAAGTCGCTAGTAGATTAATAATAAAAGACTGAAGCAGCTGGGAATGTCCAGGATTCTAGTAATTTTTTTATTGGACAAACACTTTATTTGTAGATACAAAAAGGATCCCAATATACCGCAATACTCATTATTAATCTATATACAGATGGATTAATAACTACTAAATTGCATAAAAGCTGTGTAATACAGCGGGCATAAGCTTAACGGAAGCCATGTTTGAAAATTGCTATGGATTGAAGAGTGAGGCATTTGTGGGCACATTTGCGTGTCCCAGCTCAGCTTCCCAGAATGTTTTTCTTGGAATTCTGAGCTGGAAGCAGGTTTTTTAACTTGTTCAAATGTGAACACAGATGTACAATTTTTTTACTATATATATATATATATATATATATATATATATATATATATATACCTATTCATTCAGTGCTTGTGCTGCAGGTTCTGGGAGGACCAAAAATCATGCTCTCCCTGCAAGTGTCTTTGCCCTCTCTTTGCTGCGACAACACTATCAACTTTTCTTTCTCCTTTGTCTTTTGTCTTTTTTCTTAATAAGCTCAATATATTAGCTGGTACAGATGAACTATAAATACCACTCATGCTATGTAAACAGTCTGAGGACTTAATAAGCTAGCTCTGAAACCTTTATAACACAATGAAAGATGCATCAGAATAAAATGTTTTACAGCTGCTCCACTTTGATTTTTGACTGCTGTACATGATGGTGCAGTGCCAGTATCCATACGTTCTGAATCTTTTTAAATGATATTATGAACTAGCGACTTGCCCGTCAGAAATGACAGCAATAAAATTGAAAACCTGGCAATGCTGTTTGCCACACAATGGGAGCCTCTCCCGCTCTACTTTACTGGCCTCACAATGAGCACCTTTGGCGCTCATTGCAAGCCTCTCCCCCTCCTCTACTTGACGGGAGGCGCTTATTGCGAGCCTCTCCCCCCCTCTACTTTATTGGCCTCAAGATGAGCACCTTCGGCGCTCATTGCGGGCCTCGCCTTTGGCGCTCATTGTGAGTCTCTCCCCCTGTCTACTCCCTCCCCTGTGTCACTCCCCCCTCCTCTCCATTCCCTGTGTCTCTTCCCCCCTCTTCTCCCACCCCTGTGTGTCTACCCCCTACTTCCCTGTGTGTCTCCCCCCTCCCCTGTGTCTCTTCCCCCTCCTCTCACTCCCCTGTGTGTCTCACCCCCCTCCTCTCATTACCCTGTGTCTCTCCCCCATCCTCTCACTCCCATGTCTCCCCCCTCCTCTCACTCCTGTGTCTCCCCCCTCCTCTCACTCCTGTGTCTCCCCCCCTCCTCTCCCTCCCCTGTGTCTCTCCCCCTCCTCTGTGTGTCTCTCCCCCTCCTCTGTGTGTCTCCCCCCCTCCTCTGTGTCTCCCCCTCCCTCCCCTGCTTCCCTGTGTGTCTCCCCCTCCTTCCCTGTGTCTCTTCCCCCTCCTCTCATTCTCCTGTGTCTCTTCCCCCTTCTCTCACTCACCTGTGTCTCTCCCCCCTCCTCTGTGTCTCCCCCTCCTTCCCTGTGTGACTCCCCCCTCCTCTGTGTCTTTTCCTCCCTTCTCTCACTCCGTCTCTTTTCCTCATCTGCGCGTGCATGGGCGCCCGCTCGTGTGCGCATCCCGACGCAATGAGCATGCGAGCAGCCGGCAGCGCAATGCGCATGCGCGGGGGTTGCAAGCAAGTGTAGTAGTCAAACTGCGATTTGTCACAATGGTGACGACGTATCGCAGTTTGACAATTATTATATGTGATACTGTATTTGTATTTAACAAGTCTTGCTTTAAAAATACATATAAAAAATATATATATAATTACAGAGTCTGTAGTACATATCTATAAAAAGGGGTCTAAGGGTAGACTATCACTGATTACATTCTCCTGTGACTCAAAAAAAAATAATTGGCGTAAAGGCAGTTTTCAGGTGTTTTGCAAACATCAAGTGTTTGCTGACAAAATTAGATTCTAGACTTTTCCATGATTTCAATTCTGAGTGTATTAACAGAGACATGCACGCACTCATGTACTCATGCAAGAATAGAGATTTGCGTGTGCGTTTTCATATACTGTACCCACACACACATTTTTATAATATTATAACCAAACACTTCATGTTTCGATTAGCTTGCTTTTATATCATTTGCATTTTCCATAGTATATTTATGTACTCCCTCTCTCAGAGTATTTACCCGTCATAAATTACACAATGAGTCAACTTCATTGGGAAGTTGGCTGCAACATCGAAATTTTAATTTATAGAACATTAATTTGAATGTGAAAGTATAATTCAATACAATCTTTATTTTCTTCTTTTTTGTCTTCTTTCTTCTCTCTCTCCCCCCTCTTGTCATATTATATTTTCCCAGTCTCTACTCCCCTTTTCTCTATTTCTCTTTTCCACTATTACTCTTGTTTCATCACTGAGGCTCTCATTATTTAAAGTACTGCACTTGCCTCACACCAACATACTACAAGGCATAAAAACACCAAGCCCTATTAAATTCCCTCAACGTGTAAAACCATAGCCCGTAATGTAGCCCGCAAGACTTACAGGTATTAAATTTGCCCCGTAAAGCAACCAGCTAACGATTTGCTCGTTAAGGGCGAAAAAACCCTATGGGATGTCGAAATCTGAACTCCATGGCGGCTAATCCTTTGATCTGTGAAGCCCGTAACTTTTACGTTGGAAATCCCTATTAAATTGCTACGAATCCACTGGCGTTCAACCCCATAACCTGCAAATGAAGCCAAAACGTGTACTAGAGTGGACCCGCAAGGGGGTTAAAGACTTATCCGTAGCACTGTAAATGCCAATATACACACACTACTGTACTTATAATTAAAGGGAAAGTGATTTTAGGTATTACAAATAATAGCACAACACTCTCAGGCTCGCAAATCTGCTTTATATGTTATATCGATCCCGGCAATCAATGTGTTAATACATATAATGGAACTCACATGGAGTAGAATATAATATTTACTGATTTATTAATATTGATCTATTTCTGGAATGTAGGTCCGATAGAAACTCGTAATTGCAACCCGTAAGGCTTTGCAATCAAACCTCCATTTTTCAGTAACGTAATGATGACGATCTCATTTGCCACTGGCTCCATCTAAACCCGTAACTACGGGCTTGACTAATTGATCATGTTCATGGACGCACATCCAACGCACGCAAGTTTTGCATCTCTGGCCCGTAGCTTGCGGCCTTGTTCAATTTAATAGCTCTGTAACGCAGCAGAATTTCAAGCCTGTAGGCTTTGCTGGTGTCCCGTTGCTGCTACGGGCTTGTAATTAAATAGGGCTGAAAGAGGGTAAGATTCAACTCAAATGTACTCAGACAGATGAAACTCTAATGATGACCATTTTAAAGTGTTTTAGTCATGACTGTTAAAAACAAAATCAAAATTTGAATACAAAAATTCAATGTAGCTTTTAAATACATTTTAACTTAAGTGCTGCATACACTAGCAGAGCGCCATCTCTCTACCATATATTATATGTTCAGACGGTGGGAGAATATCTGGCCAGGAGGCTGTCCTAAAATTTCTTCTAGGCCAGTTTAGGTCTGGCACTGTTGAGCAGGAGGCAGATAAAGGCTCCTATCAGGACAGACTGAAGTGAACGCTTTACTACAAATACATATTTTACATAATCTTATTTTACACATAGACCCACACACATACTACATACAGAGCTGTCCTACTTGCGACAAAATGCGTCTCACGGAGGCCTTCTCCAAATACACATAAACAATTCCAAAGACCTGATTTAACTGACTGACAGAATTAAATGGCACAAAGAAAGAACAGCAGTGACAATTAGACTTGTAAATTGCATCCTAATTAGTGATTATATTCCTGCTACTATAAGCACTTCCTAAATCACTTACTTGATGTGCACAGAGCCAAATTAAGTCAAAGCATTAATTACAAATGAAATCTACATTCTTATATCAAGTCGTGCTACACACATGGCTCCATTTCATTCTCATTGTTTTCTGAACTGTTTTGACACCAAAACATTCAATTTGTGTAGATTATAATGAAATGAAACACTAAAAAAAAAAAAAAGCTTCCCCCATTATATATTGGATAAGATTTCCTGGAAAATTAAATATGCAACATTAGAAGTAGTGAGACAATGCAAGGACAAAAAAAGATTGTAATCAGAGCTATGAAATATTTATTATCTTCCCACCTCGGGCAATGGCGCAAATGAGGAACTATTCTATTGTTAATGAATATTGCAGAAAATCATTGTATCCTGCGAATAATTTGGCAATCAAAGGAAAAGTATCATATATAAATCATTATACTCAATACATAATATATACCAAAAGGAATAGGTATGTAATGAATATAAACTGGTACCTAAAGTTTAATACTAAAATAAGGGAAAGATTATAATGCAATTATAATATATATATACACACAATAGGATTTTAGTAAAAAAGAAGATAGGTGGCTAGATACATAGGGCCTCATTCAATTGCGATTTGGCCAATTGAATAGGGCTCTTTATAAGCACATAGCATATTTTCTTTACAGAAGTTTTTAGTTAGTGAAAACTTTGCTTTTGGATAGAAGTTCACTAACTAAAACAACTTCTGTAAAAAAATATGCTATGTGCTTATAAAGAGCTTTATTCAATTGGCCAAATCGCAATTGAATGAGGCCCATAGATAGATAGATAGATAGATAGATAGATAGATAGATAGATAGATAGATAGATAGATACATACATACATACATACATAGATAGATACATAAATAGATAGATAGATACATAGATAGACAGACAGACACAGATAGATAGATAGATAGATAGATAGATAGATAGATAGATAGATAGATAGATTTTACTTAGTAGCAGTATAAGACTTAGAGTGGTAATCGCTAAACCTTATGACATTAATAAGTGTATTTTATAAAACAAGTCTAATTGTATATAATTAAGTGTTAGGAATTGGTTATCCCTACCCTAACACGGTAAAGAACTGAATGCCTGAGAAGCTGTGTAGGTGGGATTCTCAGCACCCCAGCCTTTGTGCGCTGCAGAACTGTTCTCCAGTGCGCAAAGGACGTGCCACCGGAATTCTCTAACATCCAAATCAAAAGACAAACAGACCCCTGTGAGGCTGTTGATACTACATACCAAAAGTCTTTTGGCGTCTCAGGATATGTGGTGGTAAACAAGGGGCAACTGTTGTGTGAGGGGTTGTTATCTATAAACTGTTTTTGTTATGGAGCTATGGGGGCGATAAGGATTCAGACCATGCTGAGGGTGTTCAAGTCAGTGAAGAGGTCCAAGATGAAGAAGGCAAGCCGAGTTACTGAGAAGCCCAGGAAGCCAGAGAAGCCCAGCATAGCAAACCTGACGGAAAATTAGCTGGACAAAATGCTGACTTTTGGGTAGAATTTAGCAATATTATAAGAAAATGTATCTCTACATATCAATGTAGAATTTATGATTGGTTTCCTATTTGTAAATATTGTTCTTATCCTTATTTTCGTATCTGTCTAAACCCATTGTGAATAAATATCTTGATTTATGTACAATATATCTTTTTAATTATACCTTATTTGTCTGTTTGATTATCCATCTGCCGAAAGGACCATAGTACAGAAATTGTATATTCATTTTTTACATAGAGATTGATTAATACATTCAATTAATAGTTGTCAATAAATAAGTACATTTGATTAGTACCTACTTTAAATTATAACAGAAGAGTCTGACGGGTTTTACTGCCATAAGCTCATAGTTGGGGGAATAAAAATGACAAAGGAGAGAACATAAAGATTGGCAGAGGAGGGGCAGATACAATGAAGGGTGGCATTGGAAGAGGATGAGCTGAGGAGGAGCAGCCATAATGACAAAAAGGGGAGACAAAGAATGGAGGAAAGGAGCATGAGAACTAGAGGAGAGCAGAGAAGGAATGAAGAAGGTGAATGAATGGAAGGGAGGAAGAAGAGAATGGATAAGAAAGTAGAAAGAATGGAGGAGGGAACAGGAACGACAACAGAAGAAATTAAATGAAGAAGTGGGGAGATAATGAACAGAGGAGGATGGGCAGAAAAAAGAGAAGAGGAGGGGGATAACATGGAGAAGTTAGACAAAGAAGAAATTGTTGCACATTTTCATCACTGAGGCGCTTTTTATAAGACAAATAGTAAGAATTTAGTTGAAGTGGTGTTCTGACCATTACTGGAAATAGTGGAAGTTGAGGTGTGTCCTGGGGTGTACAAGCTAAGAATCAGATGTAAAGGAATACCTTATTTGACCTATTCTGTGGAGTAGAAACTAATATCCCTAGACAAGGGTCCACAGCTAAATTACCATATGATAGTTAGAAAGACTATTACATGTTTATTTTCTAAATAAGCCTCTTCTGCTAAGCTGTTCTTCCTGGTAGGTCTTTTTTTTTTTACTCTATATTACCATGTAATCTTAGATCAATGTTTAGTTTGGTTCTGTTTTTTCGGGGGGGAAAAGGCTAAAGAATTGAGAAAGTTAATCCAATGTAAACAATGTGTTAGGACATAATGACTACATTTACAGCATTTACATACAGCATTTATGGACTTCATCCTACAAATGTAAGCGATTTGATAACATACCCAACTCTATCCTAAATATTGGACCTGTATATGGCCATTTACCTCACTTTTCATCATGGTGTGAAAGAGCATAATATTGTTTGTTAAAATGATCTTTTTTTTTATTACACTAATAAGAGCTAAAAAATTCTAACATTTTAAGTCAGTTTACATAATAAAGTCTCTCTTGCCTACTGACTGTTGCTGGAAGAAAACAGATACACAGTGATTGATAGCAGGAATGCACTGTCCAGTTAACCCATAACTGACCTGTTTAGGTGATTCCAGCATCCAATACTGGAATCACCTCTTTTTTTTCTTTTGCTCACTACATGGAGCTGGAGCTGTGGGTCTAGCTGGGGCAGTCAGTGCCACATGAAGCATAGATTTGATTTGATATCTAAGTGAAAAATGCACGTATTGCAACAATTAAAAAAGTATTTCAACATGCTTTTATGAGATCTTTACAGTGGTGTGCTCCAAATTCTGCTGAATTAAGTGGCTCTTTGATATGATAATTGTTTACTTTATTGCATTGTAATACAAAAAATGCAACACAAAGTTATGTGCTTGGAAAGAAAGCATGATGTTGAAATATTTAGCATGTTTTTTTGAGAGATTGAATAATTTAGAATAGCATGTCTTTAGCTCGCTTGTACCCTACATAGACAAATACGGCATTAAATATGCTTCTAACAAAAAGTAGAAATAGGTCTCTTATTTAGTCATTATTTAATATAATATATTTCTAATAGACAGATTTGTAACAATTGCCCTGGCACACTCAAAACACAGACTACAGTATCTCATTCTGCTCTAACTGCCTAAAATCAGCTGGAGTTGAATAAGCAGCCTAGTATTTAAGATCAATCCATCCTGACAACTGATTATTTGCCATGTGAGACTTTTGATAAATCGGTCACCAAAGCTTAGCATAATTAAAAATCTCCTCGGTGGGCCTAATTTTTCATCTATAATACTCGCATTCATCATAATTATTGTATGAAACACATAAATATCGGGTTTCACGATTAACAGCTTTGAAAATGATTAATGAAAAGTCATTTAAAAAAATGGACAATTTTTACAGACGTCTGCACAAATGTGATTATCTGATAATCAGAAATAAAATAAAAAGAAATATGGATTGCTTGCTACCACTTAATACATATCAAAATTGTATATATTGGATTTTTGTAGTGGCATTGGTCCCCTTTTGTTCTGCTGAAGTCTGCATAAGTATAAATTGACTTTCAAGTAAACCAATTACCTTAAGAGCAAATGGAATTTGCTTTATTTCCCTCACAAACACATTTTCTGTTCTGGATTGAGTACTAAAAAGTGTTGCTCTTTACAGCACAAAAGAATTATTAGATAATATATAATGCAACAAAAAAAAAAACATTTTATGTTGTAGTACAGCAGTTTTATAGACTATTGCTAGAAAGCTAGTAAAACAGATTCATATGATAGAAGCCATATTTCTACCTTGGCATTTTAAACAGTCGTGTAATGCTTAAATTGTTGTTGATGTTTTTATTTAATTTTTAAATACATTTTGTATTGTTAAACGACTTGTGAAATTGTGTATTTATAGGTATCTACAATAATGTACTGCATATACAAGGTCCAGTCACATCGTTATGACCCCCAGATAATATCCAGAGAAGGCAATCCTTTGCTTCAGAGCACCATACCCAACAGGGTACTGTCATTTTAGACACATGTCTGGTAGCCCACTGGTTAGTTCGGACAGTGAGATGCTCAACTGTAGAGTGCCGGTTGGCCCTCAAGTTCACCTCTAACATCAATAGCACGTGGTGCTCTACAGTTTCCATTCCATTTATTTGTAATTGTGCCATTTGTCCAGTCACAACAGCACACAAAGAGTTTTTTTTTATTTATTTTTTCCCATTGAGACGATTGGCTAAGTCTCGCTTGTTTTTTTCTTCTTTTTGCCTTTCTCTGGATTAATTAATAATTAAAAATAAAATAAAAATTAAAAATTAAATAATTGATTAATAATTAACAACTAATTAATTAATATTTACCCTCATATTGAAGATCAAAGGAGATCTTAAAAGGTTGAACTTGATGGACTGAAAGTCTTTTTTCAACCTTAAATACTATGGGCCTCATTCAATTGTGATTTGGCCAATTGAATAGGACTCTATATACGCACAGAGCATATTTTTTTACAGAACATTTTTGTTAGTAAACTTCTATCCAAAAGCAAGGTCTTCACTAACTAAAAACTTCTGTAAAAAAAATGTGGTCTGTGCTCATATAGAGCCTTATTAAATTGGCCAAATGGCAATTGAATGAGGCCCTATGTAACTATGTAACAACCGGTGCCGTTTCAGAAATACTGCCACCCATGGCCCGACAACCAATGACCATCCCTGTTTCAAAACTGGATAAATCATACATTTTACCAAAGACAGCGATGGCTGATATGTTTGCAGAATGCTTAAATGTCACCTTATTTACCCACCAAGCCAGTTCACAACATGTGCCGTATTTCATTGGCTATACGCTGCTGTCAAAAGGAGGTGATGTTCATAAATATGTTACTAGACCCTGTACTTGCCTCAGGTTGTTCTCTTAGCATCCCTTGGGGTGAAAAGAACTTTAAGGACTCTAGGACCTCATTTTATAATATTGCTACGTAGATGGTGCAGAATGCTGAAACGAAGATGCTGAGAAACAATATCTGCTCCTGTCACATAACACCTATCCTTCATTCTCTGCACTTGTTATTAGTTAAATGGCAAATTTAATTCAAGGTTAAATTGTTAAACTTTAAAGCTAAAAATGAGCAAATCTTGGAACTACACTCCTACACATGCTGTTTTATCAGCAATGACATCACAGCTAAATGTACCAAGAGTTAGCTGAGCATAATTTTGTGCTAGATCCTTTCAATATTCAGCTCCAGTTCTTTGGAACTCCTTCCCAGTGTTTGAGCCCCCATCACTGGACATCTTCAAAAATAAGCATAAGGGTCTCTTCAGGCAAAACCAAAAATGGTTTAACATAAACATTTTATGTAGATTAACCAATTAAATTCATTTTGCTCAATATAATTATGATTTAAAAAAGGTTTAAAAAAAGTTTTACATAAATGTTTTAATTAAGGTAACTAATTAACTTCATCTTGCTCAATGTAATTGTCATATACATATGATTGATTACTTTTAAGAAGTCCCCTGAGTAACAGTTTCTTACCTTCTGCAGCCTCCCCCTTTAATGTCATAACAACGTACACATTAAACAGTTGTGACTAAAGCCCGACCCACAGGGAGGGATTTCACTTCAACTGCTACATGGCGATACAAAGCATGTCACTGTCTGCTTGCTAATAGTCCAAGGCATTGATAGTGTGAAGCCCCTCTGTAGACAAGTCAAAACTGTTCGCTATGTTAGCTCGTATGAGAGAGAAAGCAAGAAAAGGGGAGACTGAAGAAGGAGAGAAACTGTTTCTCTGCGAACTTCTTATGAGTAAGTGAAGTGTAAATTCAGTATCATTATTACATTGAGCATGATGAATTAATTACCGTATTTTTCGCCCTATAAGACGCACCTGCAGATAAGACGCACCTAGTTTTTAGAGGAGGAAAACAAGAAAAAAAAAATTCTGAATCAAACACAAATACACTTCACACACAGATACACACCTACATTACACACAAATATATATATATATATATATATATATATATATATATATATATATATATATATATATATATATATACATATATACACACATATACACATACATACACATACATATACACATACATATACACATACATACACACACATACACACATACACACATACACACATACACATACACACATACTGCAGCATTTGGGAGCCCTTGACCCTTCCTGACCCTCCTGATCCTCACCTTTCTTCTGATCTCAGCCCATCTTGATCTCACCCCAGCGCTTCCTACCAGCACTCCTCGTGTACTGCAGCGTCGCGTGTGTGACGTCACTAGGATGCACCGGCCGACGCGATGCATGCTGCTGGTGCTGTAGGAAGCGCCAATCAGGAGTGGGAAGAGATCAAGAGGACAGAGAGGCAGTTTTAAAAGGTATATTCGCCGTATAAGACGCACCAACTTTCCTCCCCCAGTTTTGGGGAAGAAAAAGTGCGTCTTATACGGCGAAAAATACGGTAGTTAACATAGTAAAACCATTTATCTAAAAATCAAAGTAGTTGCCTGAATGACCCCTTTAAGACTTGTTTACCCAGGCCTGTGTGTAACACAATAGCTGAGGAAATTGTAAAGCACTTTCAAGTCCATCTAGGAGAAAGCTGCTCTATACTATTATTATTTTTATTATTACATTGAGTTGTTTCTAGAAAGGAAATATTGTTTAGAACATAGAAACATAGATTTGACAACATATAAGAACCAACAGACCTATATAATTTGTTTCTGCTTATATGAGCAACATCAAATTTCAGAAGTATCCTGTATTTGGTATATGGAAGTCACCAGTTTAGGAAACTGCACAATGGGTTGGGGTGGCATTTTATTGCCTTTCAATTTTTTCCGAAGTGTGTTCTGAATTGTGGGGGTTGTTTTTTTGTTTTCAAACCACTTTACCTACCTAAAAAATACAATTAATTGATATTCCTAATAGCATATTTATTGGGAATTGGGTTTATAAATACATTGATGACTAAATAGTATTAAAGGTATATATAAGTTTCCTGGGTTTCAAATGATTGGTAAGAAAAAGGCAGTGATTATCAGAAAAATATGTGTTATATAGACAAATTCAGTGTACTTACAAAGTTATAGGCAGGAAAGTAAATTCCAGCTTTGCACGCCCACAGGGAACTTACATAACCAAGTATGCAGAGGAAATGTAGCTAGGTATGGAGTTTGACCTTTTGAAGGAAGTACTTGCTGCAGAAAATAATCGCATGGTTGGGTGTGGTCTGAGCACACAAGTGAATCAGAGCATAAGGGTATAGAGAGACATAGACTACATATCCCAGGCTGCTTTGCAACACAGGAACCACAGAGTATTACACAAATATATTTGTTCAGGCCGAATAGGAGAAGGCCTGAACAAATTATGAATTTTATTCCAATCTTAGCAAGGATTATCAGGGGTGTCAATTGACAAAAGCCTCAGATTGCAAACTGAAAAGATTTAGCAAACCTGAGGGTGACTTTGTAAATGTTTAGTTTAGTATTTTGTCATGGAAAAAAAAATAGCATACACTACTGATTCTATCAGATGCATTCATAATCCATGAAAATTAAATATGCCTTTAACAAAAAATAAAATGCTGTTCAGAGTATTTGGTGCCAAATTCCCATTAACACACACAATTAATATATTCAACTTTGCCCAGCTTTGAAAAAATGATATCCCACAGTGTGCATATTTATATACGCTTATTATCATCATTTGTTTTGCTATAACTTCATTTGTACCTCTCTGTTTTTAATAGAACAAGATGTTAATTATATTTACATTTTATTACATCTGGTGAATATTAGTAAAGTTTCATTTAATTTAACTATCATGCTTAAGCAAGCCCTATCTCAGTGTTAAATTTACTTAAGTCGCTCTCCACAGTATGCCAGTGTATTAATAATGTAATATTCCTGTTATGCTCCATTATAAACTCATTAGAGAGAAACAACATTTTTCTACATCTCAAATTAAGTCTGTACACCGCATGATACCTTCATCTGTTTACAGCAAAAATTTATGTTTATGATAAATGCACATTTTCTAACAATACATTAGAACATATTTTTCTTCACATTAAAAACAAAAATATAGACAACAGATCTATAAACAATTCATGTTTTATTTTTTTTGTAATTCTATCATTCTATCTATCATGCTGAAATGCAATTAATTATTTACTGTTCTCTAATATGTTTCCTTATCTACCCCAATTTTTGGTCATTTAAAACAACATTGAATACAATTATTTTATTTTTAATTACCACAGTTGTGTTTTGCATGAAAAAAATATTAAGTAAAACACCTTTAAAACTAAAAGGAAATGAACAGAGCATACACACTTTTTCTAATTTAATTGGCAGAGCCGTATGACTCATTCATTTATAGTACTGCTCATTGGCTGACAGGAGCAAGCCCCATATCAGTTAAACATTTTAAGATTTTTTTGAGAGCATCATCTGAAAAATAATAATCACATTATGACACTTTAATCATATACCCTCTATCAGATGCAACTAAGAAAAAATGCTATCATTGTCCCTTTAACCATTTGTTTCAGACTTAAATGAATAGGAGTAAAATGTTCTTTTTTTTTTCTGGCATTGTAATATTTTAATCTCACCTTAAACATATGTAACTGTAAAAACTACAGTTTTGCTTAATTTGAGCAAAAATCTTTAAAATTAATCTAGGCATTTTTTGTTTTCATATTAATGCTTTAACAAAATTACATAATTAATTCCTTGGTGTGTTTATGACATAAAAAGTACATTACATGATTTATAGAAAGCCCTCAGATTAACAGATTCTCATCTGATTGAACCTCCCTCAATTCTTACTGTTCTCTCTCATGAGAAGTATATCTTACACACTCATAGAGGAGGGGCTTCACAATACCAGTGTCTAATGCTGCTTAGACCCACAGCATGTCACTTTCTGCTTGTAGAAGCATAAGACAATGTGATTGTGATGTCCCTCCTCTGTAGGTGTGATCTTAGGTCACGGCTTGAAACATGGGATCCTATATGAGAGAAAAGGAACATAGGGGAATGTCCCAGAGCTTGAGAATATGGGGGCTTTGTAAAAGTTAGTGAAGAGTACAATTTCTAACATATTTATACTATGGAGGATAAAATTAATAAATTAATCTGGTTAAAAGATTCTGTATATATAATACAAAAAACGTACAGAGACCATTTAAGGAACTTTCTTAGCTCACATTCAAAGTAGATTAGAAATATACTTTTAACATGTATAGCAGACAACATAGGAGGATCTTTTTAGCTAGCTTGTAGTTAGTAAGCTCTAGATATAATAAGTAATTAATTAAAGACTATTTGTTATAAAACTTCCTACTACCATAAAACATAACAGGCCTTAAGTAATAAAGAAGGAAATGTTGGATAACTCTTGGAGTCTTCATTCACATCTGGAAGATATGCCCACTACTTTCCTATTTAGTTAGATGTCACTTTAAAACTAATGATTCTCAGGAAAAGAAACAAAACCTCAAATAAAAAACTTTTCAATTTTAGCTTCTTCCTCAAAAAAACATTTCAGTGTGAGATTTTTCTTCATTCTTAGAATTATATTAAATTAGCATAATTGTGATTTCCTTCACTAAAAATCTTCTTAAATTGTATCTTCTGAATCTGCCATCACAACTACCACTGGCTTTAAAATTGGATACATTTACTTTATTAATGGTACAGTTTAATTTATTCTCACCTTAAAACATTATAATTCAAAATACATCTGTGAATAAATAAAAAAAGGAAAAACCTATCTCCCACTTTCTAAAGTAGACAGAACAGCTTGGCTAGAGTGTCCTCCATGTTCAATATTCATTTTGAGGTGTTTCTATAAAAGTATATAAGTTTAGTAATATATTTTCGTAGTGACATTGTAAAAAAGTTGTTCACAATACTTAAGGATAATGTCAGGAATGGTATCAGTTTAGTTCGGCCTTGGGAGAAACCTGGAAGAACATTCATCCAGTAGCAGAGCTATCGAATAGAGGGTCCCTGTGCAAAAAATAATCCCCCCATATGCCAAGTCACTCAGAGCAACCTTCTCCTCCATCTTGGCGCCACTTGCGAAAGACCCCTTCTCAGAAATATCCCTCTCCCATAACCACTCACCCTCTTAATTTTCTTACCCCCCAAGGTCCTTTCCCAAAGCAGTTCCCTTGTGTTTTATCTTGGGTGTGGAAAGCTTTCACAGCTTGGTAGGTACATTGAGGCCTTCCATGATGTTGCTTGTTAGTCGTCAGACTTAGTTGTGTTAGCTCCTGCCTAACTGCCAGTTCTAGCCAAGCCAAAGACTCCAGTGTTGTCAGTCTGAAATTGTTGCCTGAACTCTTGTCTAGCACCTATTCCAAACCAAAACTCCAGTTAAGTATCTACGCCAAAGTCTGTTGTCCTTGCGTCTGTACACCAATGTCTACATTACGCCAGTGTTTAAGTGCTCTGCGTCTTGTTTGCTTTTGATCTGCCTCTTGATCCTGCAAACTACCCCACATTCTGCAAAGAGGTTTAACTCCCCTTAACATCCAGACTAAACCCCTCCCTCAACAACAGGTGGGATTCATCTAGCTTTAAAAAGTATTCTAGCTTCACTTCCCTCTCTGTGCATTAAAAGTACTGCTAAAGTCACGCAAAATATTAAATTGATTAAATACATTATTGGAATAAAGGAATAACACTCCTTATTCACGTTTAAAGCTTTTTATTTATCACTGTGAGTGCCGCCATTTTGATATTAGCAGTTCTTCCTTGATATCAAGAAAGGCATCTTTCTAACACTGCCTGGAACCCAGTCACACACACGAGGAATTCTGTGTTTTATGTGTGTGATCATAATTTACGGTTTTAGACTTCAGCCCTGTAAGTGCAGCCTTGTTCAATTAAATTGATCTGTAATTGTTGCAATTGCATAAGGCCCACAGTCTGTCCTGCCTACATACAGTTGCATGATTATTAAAAGACTGCACAGTGGGGACACTGATTGATAGCATTTTTTCCCCTTGAAATGAGAAATTCACTGAAACGTTATCCTACAACTGACCTTTTTAGCCGTTTCAAGCACTCCCTGATCTACACAGATTGATTTGTTGAGGGTTAACGGTTTCTTTTTCTCCCTACCCAAAACTGAATCTGCATGTCTAGGAGTGGGCAGTGAGTTTCTAAGATTTTACTTTATAAATCCTCAGTGAAAAATGTACAGAATTCAAAATTTGATAAATTGCTTTAAAATTATTTTAGGAGATCCATACAATGGTGTGCTCCAAATCGTGCTGCAATAAGTGGCCCTTTAAACGTAAAAAGGCTGTACTCATAGTGGAAACCAAATAGCACAAATCGTAGATAAGGCGTATATCCGTTCATTTAAAGTTAAGAAAATATTGAGAAAATATGATCCAAAGTGAAATATTGTTTAAACTAGAGCAGAATATGACTGGTTTTACATGGTGATTATGGTTGTAATCATCATGTAAAACTACAAGGGGGATTGGAAATAGACTAGATTGCTATATTAAGCAACCAGAGCTCTAGATAAAAAAATGTAAGTTTGTTTTGCGTTGTGCATGAGTGTATATTTGGGTGGGGTGGGCTTGTCATCATTGCCGGATTACCCATTAGGCCAGATAGGCAGCCGCCAAGGGGCGCTTCCCTGTGAGGAGTGCTACTTCTTAAAAAAATGGTTCCTAGCTTAAAATAAATAAATGTTGCAGTTCATTGACTGGCTACTAGGGGGTCAACACCTAGAACAAGACAGTTACAACAGGAAAGGGTAACTTACATGTACAGAAAAGGCAAAAATGGGTCCGTGCATACCTTGTGTACTCACTCACAGGGGCTCCTCCACTTCACTGCCTAGGGGCTCCAAAAGGGTAGATAGAGCCCTGCTTGTTACTTTTATTTTAATGTAATTACACTCTGTCTGTTGTAAGTGTACTGTTTTTATTTAAGGTTTTATTGTGCCCTGCAATTTGCACAGACACATACCCCTGTTTAGGTATTATGATGGACATTTGAAAACACATCATGTTGCAGAAAATGTTAACATTGATAAATTATTTTTGTATTACAAATCTTTATCCAGTGCTGTTTCTTGAGATACTGCCAAAACATGTTGTTTGTGGCAGCCTGCTTATGACTCCAATATTAGGTAAGGTCAAACTAGTTTAATTATTTGCAATAATTCAGTTCCCTTGCAAAGATAAATAAAATGAATGTAATGAAACTGTCATGCCAGAGCACTGGACTCTATGGTATATGCAAAAATCAATACAACTTTTAAAGGGCCGTTGTCATCAAAAATGTAGAATGTGAATTGATGACACTGATAACGGGCTGGCAATGAGGGCCTGTTTAACATTCCTCTAAAGTTTCTTTGAATACACTGGTAAGGCTAAACCAGATAAAACACATGGTGGCATTTTGTGTAGTCTCTTAAATTATTATGATGTATTTGCCAAGTAAAAACAAAATATAATGCATGAAGCTCAAACACTCACGGGCATGTTCTAAACATGCTACCAAGTTATAAAACTCTATAATACTGTGGAAATGCAGCTTTTCAACTATTTCAGAGCCGTCATCTAACATACTCTGATTTGGGAGTGTAGGTGAAGTCAATCAGTCAATAGAAGACATGTCAAGCTGGCAAACTGGGGCCACAAACCTATGTCGGCTTTTCTTAAAGCTGTTACTTCATTTTTCACTATTCTGTGGATCTGGCCTTACTCAATACTGCTATAAACAAAGGGCATGGGCCCCATTCTTAAATGGCTACTTAATTCAGCACATATTGGACCACATTATAGTAAAAATCTCATAAAAGCAAGTTGAAATACTTTTTGGATTTTTTTAATACATGCATTTTTCACTGAGATTTCAGGGGGCGTGATCATATAATCTGACAATATTTTAGCAAGCCCGTATTGACACAGCCAATAGTAAATGAGTCCGTCATCATGACGTCAGTAAAACATGGAAGTTTCCGAATTAATGAGAGCCTATAAGTAATATTTGCCGATGGGGCTCACAATCTACCACTCTATAAAATGCATTACATCATCTGTTCTGGTCCATGTGGGTTTCATGATATGTAATAACCACTAGAGTCCCGGGATCGATATAACTCAGAGAAAACAGTCGCATATTTGTGGGTTTAAAACTGTATATACATTTCATTCCATGCTTTTAAAGTACAGTAGTGTGTGTTTAATTGCTCCTACAGTTATAATAATTGTTTGAAAAAGCCCTCGACAGAAACTTGATACTTTTTTCTAATTGTGGGTCAGACTTAATTTGTGAGCTAGACGTAAAGTTTTAATAGAATATTGATCTTGTTTAACTTTAATTATTTAGCTCTCGTATTGTGTGAGCTATGCAGAAATCAATAGAGATGTAAGCCTGAAAATGCACACAAATATATGTGTTTTTAAATATAAATAGAATGTCAGAAAGTGTTAGTAATGTCACTGCATATAGACATGTCTCGGCATAAGTACTAGTTGCTCCTTGGTATTATACCGACATCTTCAGGCAGCCTGTTTCCCCCAAAATGTGCCATCCTAAGCCCAGGCATCATGGGTCTAAACAGAAGCACATCACTAGGTCTGTAGCCTGTTCTCAAATAATCATACCTGCAAAATCTCACCTTGCAAACCACTGTTCTGACCTACAGAGCTGCTATTTTTTACATAAACAACTGGACATAAAATTAAAAAATAAGTCAGTGCCGAAATCTCAAATTGAAAGAATGAAAACAGAGAGGTGGCCTTGTGACAATGGCATTCTCCTAAACAGCCCCATGAAAGCCTCAATGTCATTGCAAATCTGAACAGACTGCTTTCACATGGGTTTATGCAACGCAGGTAGATTAACTGAAAGCCTCCAGTTGTACGCATCCATCATCCCAAGGCACAGCTGTACAGAAGTGTTTACACTGTCAGAATTACCAACAAATCAAACTATAAATTCCGAAGTAGGAATTTAACATCAGCAATTATCAAGTAAGATAAATATTGCTGCAGCAAATAGATCAATTTCATGATTGCATATATCTCAAGGGACATGCACAAGTTCTTTATAGTTTAAATTATAGTGTTTAGTGAAGCCTCGCAGGGCTCTTTTTCCCAGTGTGCTGCTGGTCACTGTAATATGCTACAAAAGTGACTCTCAAACTTTTTGATCTTCCTTCCAGTGCTCATGGCATGGGCACATTTGGGTTTTATGCTGCCATAGTCCAATGAAATCTATGCACCCCCCACTCCTCACTTGTAGCCCCTTATTTCCAATATCTGAATATATCAAATCATAAGTATGTGTGTATATATATATATATATATATATATATATATATATATATATATATATATACCTCTCCCACCGTTTGAGTATGTCGAACCATTGCTCTCCAGCTATCGGAATGCCCTTGCGGAGATTTAGGAGAGGGTCCCCTCACAACCCCAGGGAAACAACCTGGACATATGCTTTGTGATTGGGCCCTCTCCTTGTTTAGCTGAGGTATGGCCTATTTCTCTAACTGGCCTGGTAAGAGGGCCAAGGGCCGAGTGTTGGTAAAGAGAGAGGGAAGGGAGCCCACAAAAGCATGATCGAGTTGAGGTCCGGGAAGGGCTGATGTAGCATGAGGACTTATGAAAGTGTGATTGAAGTGAGCCTGCGAAGGCTGGTTTTGGGACTTATGGAAAGCGTGAACGAGGTAATGCCTGCGAAGAATGATATGAATCATATGGAAAGCATAAACGAGGTAAGCCTGCAAAGGCTGGTTTGGTTAAAATAGAATGCGTACACGAGGTAAGCCTGCAAAGGCTGGTTTGGTTCGTATGGAAAATGTGAGCGAGGAGGGCCTGCAAAGGCTGGTTTGGTTCATATGGAAAGTGTGAACGAGGAAGGCCTGCGAAGACTGGCTTAGTTTGTATGGAAAGTGTCAATGAGGTAAGCTTGCGAATGCTGGTTTAGGACTTATGGAAACCTGGAGAAAGGTTGAAGGTTAGCAGGTTTTGGACAAAATCTGCAAAAGGAAGATTACGAAAGCCTTAAAGAGCAGCCTTGGACACAGACAAGGGGCGTAACTTAGCAGATTCAGGTCCAAACCCACCCGTAAAGGTACATGAGCGTTGGGAAACTTAGTAGATTTTGGCCAAAATTCAAAAAGCAGACTTAACGAAGCCTAAAAGGCATAGCCTTGGACATGGACAACTGACACAACTTGGCAAATTCAGGTCCAAACCCACCCGAGAAGGTATAGGAAAGTCGAGAAACTTGGTGGACTTGGCCAAAACTAAGCTTTAAAAAGGGAAAACTGAACCTTGGACGTGAACAAGGAAGCAGCTTGGTAGTCCTGGGCCAAGATCCACCAAGGATAGCTTAGATGGAGTTGACCGCTTACCTTGGATAAGTAGGAAAAAAAGCAAAAGGCAAGGCAACTGGAGCTTGCAATATGAGGCTTGGAAAGCTGAAAAACAAGAGAGTGCAGAGAAACAACTTGCAGGCACAGGCTCAGAAATGAACTTAACAAGGGTATGTGGACAGTAAGTGCTTATAAAGGCTGAAGAAGGCCCATCCCATGGGAAGCGGTGGAACAAGAGATATTAACCTGGACAATATATATATATATATATATATATATATATATCACATATTATAACTGTCAAACTGCGCAGTTTGACAACTGATCGATCGCCAAGTCGATCGGGACGCGCACATGTACACTGCCCGGGGTGAGCCACACATGCGCAATGCGGGGCGTGAGATGCATGTGTGGAGGGGGAAGAGAAACAGAGGAGGGAGAGGGGGGAAAGAGACACAGGGGAGGGGGAAAGACGCATGGGCGAGAGAGGGGGGGAAGAGACACAGGGGAGGGAGAGAAGAGAAAGAGACACAGGGAGGGAAAAAGACAAAGGGAGGGACAGGAGGAGGAAGAGACACAGGAGTGAGAGAAGGGTGAAGAGACACAGCGGAGTGAGAGGAAGGGGAAGAGACACAGGGGAGTGAGAGGAGGGGGAAGAGACACAAGGGAGGGAGAGGAGGGGGGGAAGAGACACAAGGGAGGGAGAGGAGGGGGGGAGAGACACAAGGGAGGGAGAGGGGGGGAAGATACACAGAGGAGGGAAATGGGGGGAAGAGACATGAGGGAGGGGGGAACAGACATAGGGGGAGGGGGGAACAGACATAGGGGGAAGGGGGGACAGGGGAGGAGGGATCAGACACAGGGGAGGGGGAAAGAGACACAGGGGCGGGGGAAAGAGACACAGGGGCGGGGGAAAGAGACAAAGGGGAGGGGGAAAGAGACAAAGGGGAGGGGGAAAGAGATACAGGGGAGAGAGGGCAGGAAAGAGACACAGGGGAGAGAGGGCAGGAAAGAGACACAGGAGGGGAAAATACACAGGGGAGGGGGTTAGAGACTCAGGAGGAAGAGGAGGTAAAAACACAGGGGGGAGGAGAAATGTGCTGCCCTAGACCTTGGCCTTGTAGGCCTAGGTAGAAACACACCCCTGGCTTCTCGGAGCGGACATAGATTCAGAACATTCTGGACAAAGTGAGTAAGTTTTAATTGCAGAAAAACTAAAGAATTATCTATATATACCTATAACTAAAAACAGGTTATGTTTAAATTATTAGGCTCTTCTCATTTATCGTTGTCTCTAAAGAATCAGCAAGTAAGACAGTGGTGCTGGTTCCAAGACAGGCTGTTGAGAATCACTCAATATTCCATATTCTACAACATATTTTACTTACAATAAAAACAAAACAACCAAAAACCTTTTTTCTTAGAGAAATTCTACTAGAAAAATAGCATTTCTCTATTTCTTTTCTAAGCATTACTATAATTTGTTGTTAGTATAAGCTTGTATCATTATATGTACACTGTTATGACTCTTGTGACTCTCTGGTCTGCAACAAACTTGTCCTTTTAAAATGTCTGTGTGGGATGTTTGAATTACTGCATAAAAATGTATCTTAGTTATTTTTGAATGCCTTTTGAATTAGAAATTACATATAATAGTATTTGAGAATGGTGCAATGCAAGATGTCAGTTCTTCAGATCACCATCTACAAATGAAAAAAAGGCCTTGAATGCAGACAAGATTGCAACTTCTAAAATGGAAATATGTCTATCCTTATTGCCAGTGCTTTCAATATAACATATGGAAATGTCCTTTGTTTACAAGAATACACTATGCTTTGGTATCAAACAAGCAGCTCAAAGAGGCAGTGGCAGTCCATGGAAAATAATAATTACCTAGAATAGTAAATCAATTAAAAGCTGTATTTTTGATATGCAAAACCATTTGGGCCATTTTCAATTTTAGTTCTTCAAAAGAATTTATAGCAAATAAATGATGAGCAGTCCTTTAATAAAAAGTGACAAGTTCTCAAAGAGATGGGAGTACCAGATCATCTCACCCACCCTGTGAGGAATCTGTATGTGGACCAAGAAGCCAAGGTCAGAACCGAATATAGCACAACCAAATGGTTCAAGATCAGAAAAGGAGGACAACAAGGTTGCATATTGTCACCTTATTTATTCAACTTATATGCAGAGTCCATCATGCATAAGGATGGACTGGATGAATCCAAAGCCGGAATCAACCTCAGACACAGGGATGATACTACTCTGATGGCTGAAAGTGAGGAGGAACTAAATAACTTATTGGTGAGGGTAAAAGAACAGAGTGCAAAAGCTGGCCTGTTGCTCAACGTTAAAAAGACGAAGCGATCTCAGTTCCTGGCAAATAAATGGGGAAGAAGTGGAGGCAGTGACAGATTTTATTTTCCTGGGATCCAAGATCTCTGCAGATAGTTACTGTAATCATGAGATTAAGACTTGTGCTTCTGAGGAAGAAAGCTATGGCAAGCTTGGACAAGCTAGTAAAAAGTAAATATATTAAGCTATCAACAAAGGTCCGCATAGTTAGAACTATGGTATTCCCAGTAGTAACATACGGATGTGAGAGCTGGACCATAAAGAAGTCTGAGCGCCGTAGAATTGACACATTTGAATTGTGATGTTGGAGAAGACTACTTAGTGTCCCTTGGACTGAAAGAAGATCCAATAAATGAATACTTCAGGAAATCAAGACAAACTGTTCACTAGAAGGTATGATCATGAGGCTGAAGCGTAAATATTTTGGCCATATCATGAGAAGGCAGGATTCCCTACAGAAGACTCAGATGCTGAGAAAGATTAAAGGCACATGAAGAAGAGGACAGCAGATGTATAGATGAGGTCACTGAAGCCATGAACATGAACTTGATAGAGCTCAGAGGGGCAGTGACTGCGATATGTGCCTGGCGTGCTGCGTTCCTTAGAGCCACGTAGAGCAGGACACAACTGAACAATTGAACAATGGTCCTTTAAAGTACCACTGCCAATTTGGGGGAAAAAACATTACATTTGTGAAATCTACAGTAAAATAAACTAACAGTATAAGAATATGTAACTCTTGAACATGGAAGCATTCTCAGACATTAATGTAATTGTTCTGTTTATGGGCTGAAAAGCTTGTTATCCATCCTGGTCTGTGCAATGTAGGGAGAGACATAGAGCAGGGATAGATGCATACGGACTTACATCTGAAAATTGCAGGAAGAGGCCACTTTGGTGGTCTTATGAAGGGATTTCTAAAGAATAGTTAGGTAGGGGCTTGATAGGAAAAAAAATGCTTTTTAAACTGTTCCTGTGCATTTAAACAATGTATTACCTTGTATTTTTCAATGATGCCCACCGGCAGTATAAGCTCTAGAGTGAAAAATTGTGGCTGGAGTAGAGCCATTCCGAGGGAAGGCTATCTAAAATGAGTCAGGTTACACTTTCAAAGAGTGCTTTTCAATTTGCCATTTCATATTAATGAATTGTTAAATGCACAGTAAAAGTTTAATAAAGTTATTTTTTTTTCTTATCAAGCCCTTCTTTAAAATGGGTTTGATAAAAAGATCTCTATACAATAAGTCTGAAGTAGAACATAACATTTTTTTTGAGCTTTTGGAACAAAGTTTTGTGGTGCCAGGGGGATCCAATTATGTTCATGAAAAAATGTGGACCATACACAGAAATGTTTACTTACTCCTGCAATAGAAGGCCAATGTTTAAGTCACTAGACACCAGCAGATTTATACAAAGGGTTTTATTTTCTACTGCTAACTGCTACAGTTTTCCTTTAAATGTATATGGATGTTTCCCTGATATTAACGTTTACTAATCTAACACAAACTGCTATATCAGACACACACATTCCATTGACTCATTCTATACACATACAGATTTATTTTATTTTAATAAAACAACTTGGTTTCCACACCCACAGAGCTGCTTACATAGGCATATTGTACCTACCAATAGAAACATTGCATTTGGGTAAGTTTTTTAAACTTATGCTAAGCTTCAAGCCAATAATGCAGAAATCCACAGAGCAATGTCTGAGCTCTTACTTGCTTCCTTGTGGAGGGGGGGGGACTACACATCCCATGATGCTTTGCTGCACAGACTGCCTTCATAGAGATTGAAACAATGTTATAGCTGCCTGTGATTGGCCAAAACAAATTATGAATTTTAGTTAATGTTTTCAAGGGGCATTCCTTCTCAAAATCAAGTTCCAGAAAACTGAAGAAATTTGCAAGAGCCAGGGTAAGTTTAGTAATTATTTTTTGGGGATTTTTTGCATACACAACTGAATCTCCTCTATCAGATGCATTATTAATTCATGAAATTTAAATATGTCTTTAAGAATGTACTATAAAAAAGCTATAGTATCAATACTCCTACTAGTAGTGTAACATGTGGTAGAGAGAAATAAAATATGTTTCAATACTCTTAACAAAATTGCAGATACTGCAGTTAGATGTGATAAGCAGCTCAAACTAGATACAAGAGGACACATTTGTCTTTTGCTGCTCAGGAAAAAACTGCGTTACTTACATTGCTTAATGTACACAGTATATTAAGATAAAGCATTTACATTTTATGATATGGTCTTATCGCTGTTAAGATGCTTAAACAGCACTTTTATACCTTCTGTATAAAATGTACATCAGATAAAGAGAAATGCAGAGTTACAGATCTATAAACTGTAAGTATACCGCTTCATCCCCTGTGACAATGAAAAACACAATAAAAGGCAAGAAGTGTCAAAGCAAAGGAGAAGGATTCTCATTTACTTAGTAATTGAAATCTTCTCACAAACTCTCATGCTTTTAGAGGTTTCCTTAGCAACTTTTGTAAGGATTAGAAGAGCTGTGACAATGTTAAATACAAAACAATGGAGAAGTAATGAAGGAATTATGTTTTATTTTAAAAGCTTCTGTTAAGATAGTAAATATAAATATATAATATTTCATTTATGGTGGGCTAAAGAGCGATAGAAGCCCTCCACTGTACAGTAGTACAATAAAAAGTACATTTGTGTTCAAATTTAAATGTGTAAAACAAGTTAAAAACACTTGTTTCATGGCCAGAATTCTGATTACACTGGTTTCTGGGAACCTGGGCAGGGACATGCAAATGTGCCCACTTAGGGGTGAGTACGCTCCTAAGTGGAAATGTCCCTTCAGAGACTGGGCGCAGGGCAGTATTCCAACATGATAACGACCCCAAACCCAAATCCAAGATGACCACTGCCTTGCTAAAGAAACTGAAGATAAAGATGATGGACTGGCCAAGCATGTCTCCAGACCTAAACCCTAGTGAGCTTCTGTGGGGCATCCTCAAATTCAAGGTGGGGGAGTGCAAGGTCTCTAACATCCACCAGCACCATGATGTCATCATGGAGGAGTGGAAGAGGAATCCTGTGGCAACCTGTGAAGCTCTAGTGAACTCCACGTCCATTAGGGTTAAGGTAGTGCTGGCAAATAATGGTGGCCACACAAAATATTGACACTTTGGGCCCAATTTGGACATTTCCACTTAGGGGTGTACTCAGGAGACAGCAAATTTACACTGTTATTCAGGCTGTACACTTACTACTTTACATTGTAGCACAGGGTCATTTCTTCAGTGTTGTCACATGAATAGATATAATAAAATATTTACAAAAATGTGAGGGGTGTACTCACTTTTGGGAGATACTATATATATATTATATATATATATATATATATATATATATATATATATATATATATATATATATATATAAGTAATTTGCCCATCATAAATGATAGTATCATATGTTATCTTCAATTGTCTGTGTCCTCTCTCTCTCTCTCTGTGCCCTCTCTCTGTCTGTGTGCCTTCTCTCTCTCTCTCTGTGCCCTCTCTCTCTCTGTGTGCCCTCTCTCTCTCTGTGTGCCCTCTGTCTCTCTCTCTCTCTCTCTCTCTCTGTGTGTGCCCTCTCTCTTTCTCCCTCTGTGCCCTAAACCTTTGTGCCCTCTCTCTACCTCTATGCCCTCCCTCTCTGACTGCGCCCTCCCTGTATACTAATCAACTGCTTTGATTTCAGCAGATCAGTTTCCTGAGGGAGGGTACTTTTGATATACATGAAGTTTATGTCTGTACAGGAGGACTGTGACAGTTACATCTTCCAGTGCTCTCAACATAAAACAAGGGAAAGTTATTACTTTACAAAAACACACAGACAGCAGCATGCATGGACACAACATGTTAAATAGTTAAGAAAAGTTGCACATAAAAGTTGCAAAATGTAGTTTGTGTTCAGTAGTTTTGTTTATTCTATTATAGTTTTCTAAAATAATGTTTCCCATATTTATTTAAAAAATATAGGAAACCTAGACCACAGTGGACCTTTAAATGGATCATTTTTCCCAATGGCTTCTGAATTTTGATAGTTGTTAAACTGTTTTCACAAAATAAAGAAACAAATAAACAGAACCTTTACATTTTTCACTTTTATATACTTTACTGCATGGATCCATTTCCTTTACTGGGCTGCTTCTATCCACATAAAGCTTCCTCTTAAAGTCTACTCCCTCCTGAAGAAGTTGGAGAGTGGCAAATAAAATATCAACTTCCACTGCAGCCTAAAAGCTATATTAAATTGAAGACGGCATTATATTTATAGATCAATGGCCCTTTAAAGGGCAACTTTAATGGTCCAGCATTTATAATTTCAAGCCAATAATTAATTTTTAAATTTTGTTAGGATTGGTTTAAAAAAAGTTGTAGAACTAACAGCAAAATATGGGAAGCTCTCCAGTCTAAAGAAAATAGAAAAAACAATCATATTCAATGCAAGCTTTCCCACAAAGAGACATCATTATTACGTTATTTAGATGCATGTTTACTATTTAAATGTTTTAAAGGCTTGACCAAAAATTATTCACCCCTTGACTTTTTACCTATTTTGTTACATTACAGCTTTATGTTCAATGTTTTGTTAATCTGAATTCTACGTTACATAGGCCCTCATTCAATTGCGATTTGGCCAATTGAATAGGGCTCTAAACAAGCACATAGCATATTATTTTAAAATAAATTTTTAGTTAGTGAAAACCTTGCTTTTGTATAGATGCTCACTAACTAAAAACTTATTTTTAAAAAATATGTAAGTGCTTATTTAGAGCTCTATTCAATTGGCCAAATTGCAATTGAATGAGGGCCATAGTAATTAAGGTTGAAAAAAGACTTTCAGTCCATCAAGTTCAACCTTTTAAGATCTCCTCTGATCTGCAATATGCAAATTAGTTATTCATTAATTAGTTGTTAATTAATTATTAATCGATTATTTAATTATTTAGTTTTAATTTTATTTATTTTTAAAAATTATTAATTAATCCAGAGGAAGGCTAACAGAAAAAAAAAACAAGTGAAACTTGGCCAATCAACTCAAATGGAAAAAAATAATAATTCCTTCCTAACCCCAGATACTGGCGATCAGATTTCTCCCTAAATCAATACTCTCTCTCTAATTATCCAGGATAACCCTGATGTGATGGATTATTTCACTTGGTGAAGTGAAATGAGAAAAATATTTACATAAAACAATTTTTTTAGAAATAGAAAACAGAAATATGGCATGTGCGTATGTATTCACCCCCTTTGTTATAAAGCCCATAAAAAGCTCTGCTGCAACCAATTACCTTCAGAAGTCACATAATTAGTGAAATGATGTCCACCTGTGTGCAATCTAAGTGTCATGTGATCTGTCATTACATATACACACAGGGATATTCTTGAGCAAAACCTGTGCGTGATTTGAGGCTAGGACCGAGGTTCACTTTCCTGCAGGACAATGACCCCAAACACACTGCTAAAGCAACACTTGAGTGGTATAAGGGGATACATGTAAATGTGTTGGAATGGCCTAGTCACAGCCCAGACCTCAATCCAATAGAAAATCTGTGGTCAGACTTAAAGATTGCTGTTCACAAGCGCAAACCGTCCAACTTGAAGGAGCTGGAGCAGTTTTGCAAGGAGGAATTGGCAAAAATCCCAGTGGTAAGATGTGGCAAGCTCATAGAGACTTATTCAAAGCAACTTGGAGCTGTGCTTGCCACAAAAGGTGGCTCGACAAAGTATTGGCTTTAGTGGGGTAATAGTTATGCATATTGAGGTTTTCTGTTATTTTTATTCTATTTGTTGTTTGCTTCACAACAAAAAAAAAACATCTTCAAAGTTGTGGTCACGTTCTGTAAATTAAATGATGCAAATCCTCAAACAATCCGTGTTAATTCCAGGTTGTGAGGCAACAAAACACGAAAAATGCCAAGGGGGGTGAATACTTTTGCAAGGCACTCACACTCAGTAGTCTTGTGAAAGGCTAACCAGATCTGCCTTAATTGTGTGTAACCGTTCCTTGCCCTTCATGCCCACCCTATGGTGAGAGTGAAACATGATTAGGGCTTGTCAACGTTTTCCATTTACCTAAAGGTTGTATCTTATTTTAACCTAGCAATATCCCAGATACATACAGTATGTTGGTGTGGTTAATATGTTAACAGTATTTTCTATGAGTGTTTCCTTGAGTACCAGATAGATGTTTCCTCTTCTAGGATGATAGGATGTTTCTATTAGACTTAATACCGCCATATGGGTTTCCTAAGCCCCATTCCAAAATGTTAGTGCAAGAGTTCATAATTGTAGCTGTAGAGTTGAATATTCAGAGAAAATCTGTACACATATTTCTTTATAGAACAGGTAGTTAACAAGTGGACTAGCCTTCCAGCAGTGGAAGATAAATACATCATAGTAATTAAAATATCTGGAATATCGATAAAGCTATCCAAATGATGAATTATATTATAGAGAGTTATCCAAATGATGAATTATATTATAGAGAGCTATCCAAATGATGAATTATATTATAGAGAATGGGTAGACTGAAGGGGCCATTGGTTAATATTTGTGCATCTTACTTTGATTCATTGGGTTTTCACCAATTCTGACAAAAATGTAAGATATTCAAAATATAACATTTTTAAAGTTTAGATTTTTACATTAAAGTGGACTGTAACGTTATTTAACTAACAGCATGACAAGCTTTCCAAATGGTTCAAATAAAAGCAAATAAAAAATGTCCGATTTGTCTCCACGCAATTCGAAAAGTACTCTATTATTTTATTCGAAAAGTACTCTATTATTTTATTCGAAAAGTACTCTATTATTTTATTCGAAAAGTACTCTATTATTTTATTACCTAAAACGTTCATCATGCAAGTTTTCCAAATCAAATGTTGTTCCCTTAACCAGTTTACTAAATATGTCATACTAAATTTGTTAAAAATGCTAATTTTAATAGAATTTCAAATTTCTGTTTCAATGGCTCTAGTGTAATCAGATGCATAACCCTGCACCGTGCCGATCCCTATTGCTGATGTCAAAAGTTGTGGTATAAGCAGTCACATCAAGCTTCTCATGAGGCCATTTTCTACATTTAGTTACACATGAAGTTTTCTGTCTCTATTAGACCATTAAAATGGTGATTACACTCTTTTTTGGTGGGAGGACAAGCAATTTGAAAGTTATGCTTATAAGGCTTATACTGTATAATGGTGCCAATTACATATCAGTCAGTGGTTATATATGATCTTTAACAAATAGTTTTTTTTGCAGAAATTACTGCTTATCAATGAAATCCAAATAAATTGAGTAAGAATATGTGTTGTTCAATGCGTTTTGGTGACGATTGCTTTAAATCAATATCACTGTCAATTAAAGGATAATTTACTTTACATATATAATGCAGTATGTATTAATATGAGCCACAAGGAATACCTCACCTGATTTTTAAGATCCAGTTTGGGGCAGGGACTTCCACCATTGTAAGGCTTCTCTTTCAACCATTTAGAACGAATTTTCACCCCCGTTCCACAAGTTGAACTACAAGGAGACCAGCTTGACCAATCACTCAATTTGCAGTCAAAGGGACATGGGACTTGACAAGGTTCTTCTATGTAACCTGGAGGTAGAAGACATATTTTAGACAATGTATAAAGTCACATGGATACAGCAGAAAATCTATTGTGCAATGAAGAATAAAGTAACTGGTATAGAAAAACGATGTAAGGTATAGCTCCTATTCACTTATAGACAAATGTCACTCTTCAAAGTATTATCCAGCTCATGTTTTAAATTATTCTAGTTTTTCGATATTACGACTTTGCTTTCCAACTAAAGAACTCCATTTTATCAGAGACATGGAGTAAAGGGGAATAAATATTGAAAGCAGAGAAGTAGACAAGAGAAAAGATAAGTAGGGCAATTAAGTAAAATATTAAATGGTTAGGTAAAGAGTTGGGATTATGTTATGCCACCCTGTAGAATTGAATAGGCACGCTTTGTGAAAGCAAAGGACCAAAAAGACTAAAAGATAGGCAGTTATGCAGATGGATAGATGAAGACAGACATTAACTGATTTGCATTGTTCTGAAAATGTTTGGAAAAAACAGAAACAGCCCGTGTCCCCCGTTCTGTACTTGCCTGTTATACACAATGCAGAATGTCAGCCTCAATACACTAGCACAGTGTGCAAAAATAAGATTTGACATAATTCCCAAACATATGATGTTTTTCCTAACTAACACAAGCAACGATCTATTGAGATAGTTTCATAAAATCGATATTAAGCAGTATTTACTGAGCCGGATTAAAAAGCTTCTCTTTTCACTATATTGTGTGGTTTCCATATCACTGGAAATGGATGCTGCACAGATGTGTTATAGATTACTTTTTCACTCTGGTTTTCACTTAAAAATACTCTAGAATTAGCATCTCACTGAAATGTATCCTAGCAGCCACTGTTGTGAGGAGCTTTGTTCTGCTTTGGGAACATAAAAACTCTACTGGAAGCCCCGTCTACAGACTACACTGTATTTAAAATCAACATCTTAAGGGAACAGATTTTAAAACAGATGCTACCTTAATTGAATATTATTTAAATATGCATATAATTGTACCAGCAGCTTTCAATATTACATTGGGCATGTTCTCTCCCAGTAGCAGTTAGGAACCCCATTGTGCACCATAAATTGGAGACTGCAGTTATGTCTGAGAACAACCTGATTTTCTTGATGAAGAAAAATCAGCAGCTGCACTAACATTTCTGAGGCTCGGAATAAATTATTTTAAAGACTTAAAACTGTGGATGCAGAATCAGAGGCAAAAACATATCAAGCAACTTTGAAACACTTGTAGAATAAAATAAATTTTCGTCTCCACTACCACTGTGCTGTTACTTCTGTAACACAATAGGTGTACTAAGGGATTAACAACATGTTGATGCTCTCTATGAGGAGGTTACAAACATTTCTTAAGAAATTTGTCATTTAAAAAAAAGAAGTATTTTGGATCTATGTATACCAACGGGTTACTACAGTTTTCTTCAATATTGCAACTGAATGTAACTCAGTTGACTTTAATGGAAAGTAGTCCAGTTATTTAACACAGTAAGACTATATATATATATATATATATATATATATATATACATTCAAATGTGAACACAGATTGTTGTGTTGAACTACCTACACATAATTTCCACAACACAGGCTGAGATCCCGCTCCACGCGGATGATAGCCAGTAAGCTTGAAACAGCTGTACATGGATAGGATACTCAGCTTGTGTATAATCGAACCCTCTCTTTGCATTAAAGCTGTGTAATACAGCATGCATAAGCTTATAATGGCTACGGATTGAAGAACGAGGCATTTGTGGGCATATTTGCACGTCCCAGCTCAACTTCCCAGAATGCAGTGTAATAACTGTTTTCCTCAGAATTCTGAGCTGGAAGCAGGTTTTTTACCTTGCTTTAGACATTCAAATGTGAACACAGATGTACTTTTTATTTACTATATATATATATATATATATATATATATATATATATATATATATATATACACATGCACACATTTGTTCTTTAGTCATTCAGTTGTGCCCAACTCTCCGTGACACATCTTTCAGCCACTGCCCCTCTGAGCGCCATCAAGCTAATTTTTTTCTGCTTGAATGCAATGATCTCATCTATCCATCTCCATCTCTGCCTCCCTCTTCTTTGAGTTCCTTCAATCTTTCCCAGCATCAGAGTCTTCTCTAGGGGAATCCTGTATCCCCATGATATGGCCAAAATATGTGATCTTCAGCCTCATGATCATACATTCCAGTTAACAGTTTATCTGGATTTCCTATAGAACTGATTTATTGGATCCTCTTGCAGTCCAAGGGATTTATGCAGTTTTCGCCAACAACACAGTTCAAAGGGCGTCAATTCTGGAAATACCATATTTTTTACCATGCAGTGCTTTGTTGATAACATAATATATTTTTACTAGCTTGTCCAAGCTTGCCATAGCTATGCTCCCCAGAAGCAAATGTTTTTTAATTTCACGACTACAGTCATCATCTGCAGAGACCTTAGCCCAGGAAAATAAAATCTGTCACTGCCTCCATTTCTCCCCCATCTATTTGCCAGGAAGTGAGATTGCCCCATGATCTTTGTCTTTTTAAAGTTGAGCAGCAGGTCAGCTTTTGCGCTCTCTCCTTTTACCCTCATCAATAGGTCCTTTAGTTCCTCCGCACTTTAAGCCATCAGAGTAGTATCATCTGTGTATCTGAGATTGTTGATATATCTTACAGCAATATTGATTCCGGCTTTGGATTCATCCAGTCCAGCCTTACGCTTGATGTACTCTGCATATACCGTATATACTCGAGTATAAGCTGACCCGAGTATAAGCCGAGGCACCCATTTTACCACAAAATACTGGGTAAAATGAGTGACTCGAGTATAAGCCGATGGTGGGAAATTTGCTGCCCCCTGTGTCCCTCTTGTGCCCTCTGTGTCCCCCTCTCTCTCCGGTTTATCTTCCCCCCTCTCCCTTCCCTGTGTCTCTTCCCCACCTCCTCATTCTCAACCTCCCTCCTCAACCCCAGTCCTCATTTTCAACCTCCCTCCTCATCCTTCCTCCTCATCCTCAACCTCCCTCCTCAACCTCCCTCCTCAACCCCCCTCCTCAACCCCGCCATCCTCAACCCCGCCATCCTCATCCTCATCCCCCCATCCTCAACCTCCCTCCTCATTCTAAACCCCCCCTCCTCATTCTAAAACCTCCCTCCTCATTCTAAACCCCCTCCTCATTCTAAACCCCCTCCTCCTCATTCTAAACCCCCCCTATGCATTCTACCCCTGTAAATACCCCCCCTTTCCCCTCACTTACCTGCATCTGAAGCTTCTGCTCCGTCACATGCGCGCCACGTCATTAGCATATACCGGGTGCCGGCACCCGGTATATGCTAATGCCGTGACGTCACATGCGTGCCACGTCAAGACGCCGGAAGGAGCGGAGGCCGGAGCAGAAGCTTCAGATGCAGGTAAGTGAGAGGAAAGGGAGAGGGGGGGGGGGTATTTAGAGGGGTAGAATGAGGAGGGGTTAGAATGAGGAGGGGGTTGAGGATGAGGACGGGGGAGGGAAAGAGATACGTGGGGGTTAGAGAGACACGTGGGGGTTAGTCCGACACGGGGGGGTTAGAGAGACACGGGGGGTTCCAGAGACACGGGGGGGTTAGAGAGACACGGGGGGGTTAGAGAGACACAGGGGGGTTAGAGAGACACGGGGATTAGAGAGACACGGGGGGTTAGAGAGACACGGGGGGTTAGAGAGACACGGGGGGTTAGAGAGACGGGGGGGGGGACGGGGGGGGGGGGGAGTGACTCGAGTATAAGCCGAGGGGGCCCTTTTTAGCCTTAAAAAAAGGGCTGAAAAACTTGGCTTTTTGCATAGTGCATTTTGTTAACCATAATTAGAAATGTTAACATATTTTTCTTCATGGATTATACTATTAATACCAGTTTTTATTTCTGGTGTACTCTCTGCATATATTTATGCATAATAGAATATTGCAGTTTAAGTGGTTTTGGAACATATTAATTACAATACAATAAAACATTGTATTTGGTAGCATATCATTTTCATGCAACATATTTACCTTTTGATACAACAAAGTTCTACCCCTGTAAATACCCCCCCTTTCCCCTCACTTACCTGCATCTGAAGCTTCTGCTCCGTCACATGCGCGCCACGTCATTAGCATATACCGGGTGCCGGCACCCGGTATATGCTAATGCCGTGACGTCACATGCGTGCCACGTCAAGACGCCGGAAGGAGCGGAGGCCGGAGCAGAAGCTTCAGATGCAGGTAAGTGAGAGGAAAGGGAGAGGGGGGGGGGGGTATTTAGAGGGGTAGAATGAGGAGGGGTTAGAATGAGGAGGGGGTTGAGGATGAGGATGGGGGAGGGAAAGAGATACGTGGGGGTTAGAGAGACACGTGGGGGTTAGTCCGACACGGGGGGGTTAGAGAGACACGGGGGGTTCCAGAGACACGGGGGGGTTAGAGAGACACGGGGGGGTTAGAGAGACACAGGGGGGTTAGAGAGACACGGGGATTAGAGAGACACGGGAGGTTAGAGAGACACGGGGGGTTAGAGAGACACGGGGGGTTAGAGAGACGGGGGGGGGGGGGGGGGGGGGGAGTGACTCGAGTATAAGCCGAGGGGGCCCTTTTTAGCCTTAAAAAAAGGGCTGAAAAACTTGGCTTTTTGCATAGTGCATTTTGTTAACCATAATTAGAAATGTTAACATATTTTTCTTCATGGATTATACTATTAATACCAGTTTTTATTTCTGGTGTACTCTCTGCATATATTTATGCATAATAGAATATTGCAGTTTAAGTGGTTTTGGAACATATTAATTACAATACAATAAAACATTGTATTTGGTAGCATATCATTTTCATGCAACATATTTACCTTTTGATACAACAAAGCACCGGATCCTGTTGATCTAGTCCATTTGTAGGCTACAGTGGAAATAACCAAACTCAATGTAATGCCCATTGTCTTAAACTGTGTTTTGCAGGCAGTGTGTCTGGATATACTATATCAGTTGAGGACAACTCTGTCCTGTGAGGACCTCCAACAGGCCAGCATTTCACTATCTTTCAGTTTAAGCACAGATGGATTAGTCAAAAAGACTGAAGCGGAGTAGCACATGCCAAACCAGAGAGATCTTAGCATTCTGAATGTTGGCAGCCCTTGTTGGTTTATTCTCAAAGTATATTTAATAATGGCTTGTTGTGTGACTTTTAAGTTAATTTATTCAATATAAGGCTGTCTATTGATATTTTTAAGTCAGAGAAACAAGAGACACAAATTTAACCAGTGGCCCTTTAAGGGCTATTGTGGTTATTTTTGATATATTGCCTTTTTAGTAACCAAACTTAAAAACAGGAAAACAATTAAAATAAATGCAGACCTTACCTATTAAGGTTAGTTTGTTCTCTGATTGAGCACCTCTATTTTTGTATTTTGTTTATTCAAATGACCCTTAGGGATTAGTCTCCCTAAGGGTGATAGGGGAATCCAGACGTGGGCTCCTTGCTCACTGTGCCTTAGGGAGATATCAGCTACACCTCACTGATGAGGCCCGATGTAGGCAGAAACGTACGTCTGGGGTTTGCTGTTTCTCCTGTTCAGGGTAGAATTGCCTGGTATTTCAGGGCTGGACTACTCTAGTTAGTGGGACCAGACTGATATACTACAGGATATTTCTCCCTGTGAAGGGCACAAGTGGCTAAAAGAGGTTGCTCTCAGGGTGGGTTATTATGTCCATAGAACTAACCTATTAAGGTTAGTTCGTTCTCTGATTGAGCTCCTCTATTTTTGTATTTTGCAATAATTCTTAACTGCAGGTTTCCATTTCTTTTCTAAGCTAATTCTACTGCTACTTCCTCAGAAGGGTGTGTCTTTTTATTACTTCTCCAGAAAAAGTAGCAGTTGTAGCTGCCACAATACTACTGTGTAGACAGAAACTTTCCATCCAGGGAAAGACTTTCTTCCACATTAAGAAATAGCATAATTGCACATAAGAAGATTAGAAATTAGAAGAATTATTACTTTTTTAAATTTTTCACTTTCTTTCTAGGTGCAGTTCTTCAACATAATATATCTTAAATATATGAGAGTTGTTGCATCATTCAGTCATGTCTGACTCTTCATGACCTCAAGGACTGCAACAAACCAGGCATATCTTTATATCCATGGTCATGCTGATTCACTTGGAGTTATTGGGGTGGGTTGCCAGTTCCTTCACTAGTGGGCCACAGCATACAGCTCCTGGTATTACTAGGTGGTCTCCCATCCAAGTACTGACCAGGCCCAACCCTGCATGGCCTCAGGGTAACCTCTTGGATCCCTGACTGGAATCAAACCCAGGTCACAGCGATGAAAGCACTGAATCCTAACCACTGGACCACCAGGGAACCATGGAACCCTGGTGACACTAGTAGTCCTATAAAATATAGTGTTTTGAAACAACAAACAATAATTTTCTAAATTTATAAATATATACAGTATTTCATTTCTTACTGCACTGGAATCTATTATTTTGGTTTCTGCTGATCTACTTCCTAAGGTGGAGAGAGAGTTTGTATGCGCAGGAAGTTTCTATCTATAGAAGTTGTAAATGTAATATACAGCTCATTAGTTTAGACAAAACCCTCCTGTGAATTTAGGAGAAATAATCAGCTCTTAAAAGAAAATGGAACACATTAAAAATGAATAATTAAAAAATATAAAGTTTGTGTACGTTTATTTTCTTTATTTCTAAAACGGACCATTATCAAGTTTAGTAATTAACAAAACAGAGAAAATGGGACTAAAGTTGTCATTTTCAATCTGAAAAGAAATATATTAAAGATTACTAGTACCATAATGGGAAGCTGGAATTTTTCCTGTTTCGTCCCGACAGAAATGGCATGCAGCAGCCACTAGGTGGTGCGACAGTGGTGCACAAAGACTGTACTGCTGGCGGGGACAAAACAGGAAAGATCTGGAAGCTGAAATCATCTAAGAAAACGGTCAATATATTTCAATAGCATTTTTTCTCTACAGTAAATCATTGCAGAGCAAAACAGCATTCTTTTGTGGCTAATTAGCAATAGGCTAATTTGAAGGTCTGCATACTTGATAAAGGAAGGGAGGGGTTTTATCTGAACGACAACATCAGGGTTTATCGTTTTGACCACCAGAGAAACAGACTGATTTTAATTAGCACATCAAAGCAGAAAAAACTTTTTTTGTGAGCCACTCATTTGCATAAATATGCAGCAAAAACAAACTGTATTTCTCAGGAAAAACTCACTTTAGAAAAAAATGACTTATACAATGTATATCCAGTTTTTCATGCTCTTTAAAAACAAATAATGAAGTTAATTTAATGGTGGCATTGGAACATCTATGCTAATCAAGGGGTGTAATTTGTGGTATACCCTAAAATCGGCTGTATCAAATTTTCCCCTATTTTACATGTTTATGTTAATCTTTTCACTCGCAATATTTTGGCACTCAGCCTACATCCATAAATCCTGCTTTGTCTGTCGGGAGGACCCAAACCAAGCAGCTCTAGGAACTATCATAAAATTAGATCATCATTATTATTATAATGAGTGAGAACAAGCACCTTAACTGCTACAAGAAATCATATTTATTTATATATACAAATATATATATTTTTATTTATTTAAATTTAATATATGACAATTTTATTTATAGAATGAATGTATATAATTGTGCTTATTTTGTGTATGTATATTTAATTTATATAGATATAGCAATTATATAGATATAGCAATTATTTCAAGCCCACATGGTTTCCTGATATGTATTAACCCCTTGATTACTGGGTTGGGTGTCAACCTTGATGTTGTCTAATGAAACAGACATAATAATACAATATCATATTTTTCAATTGCACATGTGTTTATATTGGACTGTTAAGTGTCAAATAATGATGAACATTCATCATTTTCTATTATTTGTTTTCTGCTACACTGTCTCTAACTGCTGCTGCAGCACTCAGCAATGGTTTTAAAACCATTTGCATGTTGTCTTTGATACCCATAGTACTTTCTTCTGCTTTTTGCAGTTACGGCACTGCCCTAATTTGCACGTGATCCGTAAAGTCTTATTAGCATAGGGTTTTGGTGTAAAAGTCTAACAAAGTAACTCTGATTTTTTGTCAGTGCAAGCATCAATGGAAAATGTTTCTGTTATTTTCAGGTCTGGCTTGCCACGGCCACTCGTAGCAGTTCTCTTGCAATGTTTCGGTATGTGTGATTAACATAGCCAGGGAGATTTACATTGCTCTTAAACATGGTGTAATCTGCATCCACCCACCCACAAACATTGCTACCTGCTGTAGTTAAAAGCTTGACATACACAGTAAATTTTCATTTCTACAAACTACAACTGCTTTGTGAAGGATCTTTACCGCTGACATGTTTACAATACAAATTCAAGACAGTATATACGACTGCAGTGAAAACATCTCACTTTAATACGAGGTAGGATGCTCATATCCATAGTCTGTTATATATACTGTCTAACGTGCAATCAAAAGGAGAATTAATCTACATCAAAGCTACCCGTGACTGCTCTGAGAAGAAGAGGACTTTAAATTGGTTTTACGTTGACAAAGAAACCTCAGGTTATTAATAGCCGAAGAGGCCACTGGTTCGGCTTTTATGGACTGTGGGGATGAGTGATTTTTGCACACTGTTCAACATAAGCAATAATTCCTCCTCTATACTTCAAGGATCAACTCTTGGGACAACTTGTTTATGGAAACACATTTACTCCTGAATGCCTCCACAAAACAAAATACACCAGCGCTCTAGTCATACACAATTCTTCATATCTGTGTATATATATTTGTTTTGTATATACCCTTTTTAAGAAACCCTCAAGGACTGGTGAGAAATATAGAACTGTCAAAATGTCAGCAGAGCATATGGTATGATGTGAATTTGAGAGACAGAAAATATTATATGGAAGACATTAATAAACCACCATATTTTTTTTTCCGTAACAAGAGACCTATTTACTGTTATTGCAAGATGAAGTTACGGGTTTTATTTTTCTCAAAAAACTAAATTTACAGTTTATAGTCCAGTGGAGAAGGTTTTCAAATGCATTTGTCAGGTCTTCCATGCGCAGTATTATAGATAGTTTAGTCTTATAAATTTGTTATATTTTATATTTTGTTTAAAGAGATACGGAAATAAAGATTATTGCACTCTGATATCATAAATAAATAGGCCTGATAAGTAATATATAGTGAAATACAGGCTCACTGTACAAGGAAACAATGGTGGAGGCTGTGTGTGAGAGGACATGAACCTTTTAAAAAAACAGTGCTTGCATTTCCTGATGCAAGCAGCCTGCTTCAAGAACTGAGAGGGAAGGGGTATGGTGTCAATTTCAGTAAAACCAATGATCTAACAACACTTGCTGACTTCTTCCTATACTCTCCTCACTATCCCATTCTCCATTGCTAAACAACATACCCTTATGACCCCTATCTAAGTTTATGACAAAATAAACTTGTTTTTTCATAACTAGAATGTAAAAAAAAATCAGATTTTCTCAAAAATATTCTATGACTGTCCATGATTTACACAGTCACACATGTTGTTAGTCTGATACACAAATAAGTGCCTTTTACATTGAACTACTGCGGCCCTTTAAAGGGGTCCCTTATTGAGAATAACTAAACCTGAGTAACAAGTACCTTGAGTAATAAACCTTAAATAACAAGCGATTACTGCTCAGGGATCAACAAATACAAGTAAGAAAAGGGGACATTTACACAGGAACTAGCTGCAGCCACTTGATTACCCGTATACATTTTTTCTTTGGTTTAAACATGCCTTTGGTCAGTCTCAACAATAAACTAGGGCTTATTCCTAAGCATGCCTTTATTAGTTCTACAGATGGGTAAATTCAAACACAGTTGTGAAACTATTACAACCAAACATGCCATATGTTTTATTATTATTGTTGTTATTATTATGTTTTATTTTTTGATACGCCAGCATATTCTGTAGAGCTAGGAGTGCAATAAATGGATAGATATACTTTAGAAGGCAGATAAGACAAGACAACACATGCTTACATACACACTTACAAGAGGAGATGAGGTTCTTGTTCTCAGTAGAGGTAATAGGGGATAGAACATGAGGTAAGGAGACTGCTGGAAGGGTTAATAATGAGGGGGAGGTACATAAACCAGACCTAGGGCCTCATTCATTTGCAATTCGGCCAATTGAATAGAGCTCTAAATAAGCACATAACAAGTTTTTAGTTAGTGACCATTTATCCAAAAGCAAGGTTTTCACTAACTAAAAACTTCTTTTAAAAAAAGATGCTATGTGCTTATTTAGAGCCCTAGTCAATTGGCCAAATCGCAATTGAATGAGGCCCCAAGTAACCTAGTATAACATTGTGGATGATCTAGTTAAGGAGGAAGGGGATAAGCTTCTGTGAACTGGTGGGTTTTCAAGGACCGTTTCAGTATTTGAAGACTAGATGAGAGCTCATACGGCTTCTGCTGCATTGCTTTAATAATTAATATAAGTTAAGCAAAAGCTTTTCTACCCTTTTTCTGATATTAATAAAATTAAAGGGTCACTGTCAACCACATCTTCAGCGTCTTAAAGGAATATGGAATTCAACAATAATGCCCTATATTAGTTGTTGGCAACATGAGGCCCAGAAGGCACTTCTCATGGGGCCATTGGCTGGTTCTGTTATATCTCTCCAAAACTAGCAACTTCTACCCAACTGTACTCCTAAATACTTATCATCGTCATCTGTGCCTCTATTACTCATTCATTCTTTCTCTAAAGCAATTTTATAATTTTGTTTTTTGTTAAATAAAAAGATTTAACATTCTTCAAGAAACAGATTGCCCCACACTGCTCTACATCACCAAACAAAGCACTTCCTTTCAAGTGATTTTTTTTTATTTGTTAAAATTGATTTATAATTCACTGTTTTAGAAAAGCTTTTGTATAACATAGTTATTTCTTCAGCTGTCTGCCTCACTGCATGGAGGCGTCTATAGGTTCAGACTAACATATTACAAGCATCCTGCAAAAAGCAATAAAAATCTCATTGTTGCAACCAAAAAATGTCAGTTTATCATTTTGAATTTTTTTTTAAACATTCTAACCTCAAAAGAAAAAATTGGAAGTTATTGATACATTAAAATCATCTGAACTTTTAAAAAGAGTTTGCAATTTATGGTGCATACAGAACTTGAAGGAATAGGACTAACGTCAACTAATCTTGTGGTGCTGTTAACTCATACTTAGAGCCATGTAAAATCGACAAATTGAGTGTCCATAAAAGCTATCACGGCAAGATTTTTATACTATAAAACGGTGTGAAGCTTTTACAGATTTTGTATGACTTAAATTGCTCTAAAAGATGGTGCAGACCTTTCCTGTTATGTGCACACATGGGAAGCGCGCCGTCGTCGTTGTCTCAATGTAGCTGTCTCTAAGTGACAGGTAACTGGTTAGGGGTTTTCGTGTTAGGTTTAGAGGGTTAGGGTTAGGTACGGTAAGTGGTGTAGGGGGTTAGGGGCTTAGGGTTAGGGTTAGGAAGTTACTTTTAGGGGGTTAGGGTTAGGCTAAGAAAGTTAGGAGGTTAGGGTTAGGGCCGGCAAGGGGTGTAAGGGGTTAGGGGCTTAGGGTTAGGGGCCTAGATTTTGGGTTAGGGCCAGTAAGTGGTGTAGGAGGTTAGGGGCGGCAAGGGGTGTAGGGTGTTAGGGTGAGGAGCTTAGGGAGCACATCAGTACCAGGTTTCCGTGCAGTGGGTTAACATAAAAGGATAAATCCGATGGTGCAGAACAGCTTTAATTACTTCAATGATCCTTCAAATGCAAGTGAGAAATAATTGCTGGTAGTTTGGATTTTTATATTTAATATCTTACTGCAAAATCCTTTATAATAGTCAAATGAAGTTTGAAGTTATCTTCCACTAGTCAGCTAAGCTTTTACAACACTGTAGCAGTTATTGCAACATTCTGATCTTAACAGTGATGCATAGGGGTAAAATACAAAACAACAAATTAAAATCACAGCAAAACACTTGGGGGCTTGTCTTGAGTTAACAATTTAAAGTGTTTTTGTTAAAACACAAAACTGAAAGGCTTGCCAGTTAAAATTCTAAGGCCCTATTCAATTGTCCAAATTACAATTACATGAGCCCGTAATGGAGCCCGTAAATGTTACTGATAATCAGTTGGCTACATTTAGCTACTTGCATTCCAATTGCGATTTACAGGCTCAAAATCACTGCGGTTGTCAAAAACGTAACTCCATCCTATCTCCTCCATTGATGTATCAAGCCTGTAAATGTTACCAGCGTTAAAGAAGCAAAAACCCATACTCCTTTACAAAAATTCAACAAGCCCACAATTGGCTTGAAGAAACCCCGTAAATTTCAAATGTAACAAAAAATGTTTGAGTACCAGATAGGACCCGCTTTGCAAAAGCAAATAAACACACACTACTGTACTTAAAATACTGGCAAAGCAATGAAAGGCATTAGAATTAATTTAGACAACAGTCTCAAGCTCGCAAATCTGCAAAAAAAATGTATTTATTTTTTATGTTTTATTTCCGTGTTAAATCGATCCCAGGAATCAAGGAGTTAATACATATCATGGAACCTGCATGAACTAGAACAGTTGCTTTATTGATTTTTATTGATATCTACATTGCTGGATTGCGAGTACGATCATGTCGGACTTCTAAACACTAACTGATTGTAGTTTAAACTCCATGTTTTAATGACGTCATGATGATGGTCTCATTTACTATTGGCTCGGTCTAAAATGTAACTTACGGGCTTGTTAATTCATCGTTTGTGCGTTGGGGCTGTGAGCATGTAATTGCGGGCTTGAGTCAATTGAATACAGCTATATATGTAAAACATTTGTATCCCGCAGTTAAAAGTTCAGTTTGAAGGTAATTACGGGCTTGGAATTAAATAGGGCCCTAAGTCTTAATGTAATGTAATGCTATTCTTATTGTCATGCAATCATGTTATCATGGAACACACTAAGAAATTAGTTTCAAATTTCCACTATATTCTTTTTATAACATTTATTTTTTCTAAAACACATTAAAAAAGACACCATACTCTTTTTCTGATTTGAATGCTTCCTTGATAATTGTATACAATATCGCTTCCAAAAATCCTTTATCTGGCAGCATTCCGGACTCATTGCAGGTCTGACTTGTTCAAGTTGGCACGTCTAGGTTTTTTAAAAATATTTTACAACATTATTATGCTAAATTTACAGATTTTGCCAATATTTACAGCTTTTGTTAATTATTCACTTATTACATATGCTGAGAATGGTTTTGGAATTCACCTGCGATATCTTACAATTGTTCTCAACTTCTCTATCCTCAGATCTTTAGATCCATTCACTTCACATTGCCTCATATTGCTCTCTCCAATTTCTCTATTCCATCTAATCTTTCTGCTTTCCAGTCTCTTTCCTCTCTGTACTAACTTTTCTTCTCATCCATTTCTCTTTCTAATTCCTTGTTTCCTCGGTTTACCAATCTGCCTTCTCTCTCATTTCTCTGCCATCACTTTCCCTCACATTCAATCTATTCTCCCCTTAGCATTACTCTCCTCTTCCATCTCTCTCTCTCTCTTCTGTCCATCTCTCTCCTCTATCTCACTCTCCCCATCCATCTCTCTCTCTCACCTCCCATCTCTCTCTCTCTTCCCTTCAATGTCTCTCTCTCCTTCTATATCTCCCTCATTTCATCTCTTTCTGTCCTTTCTCATCTCTCTCTCCTCTGTGCATCTAATCCCTATTCTCTCTCTTCTGCCCAACTCTCTCTCTCTTCTCCCCATCTTTCTCTCTCTCCCTCCCCACTCCAATCTCTCTCTACCCCCTCCATCTCTCTCTCTCCCCTCTCCTTCTCTCTCTCTCTCCCCTCTCCATCTCTCTCTCTCCCCTCTCCATCTCTCTCTCCCCTCTCCATCTCTCTCTCTCTCCCCTCTCCATCTCTCTCTCTCTCCCCTCTCCATCTCTCTCTCTCTCCCCTCTCCATCTCTCTCTCTCTCCCCTCTCCATCTCTCTCTCTCTCCCCTCTCCATCTCTCTCTCTCTCCCCCACTCCATCTCTCTCTCTCTCCCCCACTCCATCTCTCTCTCTCTCCCCCACTCCATCTCTCTCTCTCTCCCCCACTCCATCTCTCTCTCTCTCCCCCACTCCATCTCTCTCTCTCTCCCCCACTCCATCTCTCTCTCTCTCCCCCCACTCCATCTCTCTCTCTCTCCCCCACTCCATCTCTCTCTCTCTCCCCCACTCCATCTCTCTCTCTCTCTCCCCCACTCCATCTCTCTCTCTCTCCCCACTCCATCTCACTCTCTCTCTCCCACTCAATCTCTCTCTCTCTCTCCCCACTCCATCTCTCTCTCTCTCTCCCCACTCCATCTCTCTCTCTCTCTCCCCACTCCATCTCTCTCTCTCTCTCCCCACTCCATCTCTCTCTCTCTCTCCCCACTCCATCTCTCTCTCTCTCCCCACTCCATCTCTCTCTCTCTCCCCACTCCATCTCTCTCTCTCTCCCCACTCCATCTCTCTCTCTCTCCCCACTCCATCTATCTCTCTCTCCCCACTCCATCTCTCTCTCTCTCCCCACTCCATCTCTCTCTCTCTCCCCACTCCATCTCTCTCTCTCTCCCCACTCCATCTCTCTCTTTCTCCCCACTCCATCTCTCTCTCTCTCCCCACTCCATCTCTCTCTCTCAGGCTAAAGTATAGGGAGCGTGTTACTACTCGGAAATATGTGAGTAGTAGTGTTTGTGGGCAGATTAAGTTACTATTATTTCAAATCTTGAAAATTTGGTGATGTGATGCAGAAACATTGAAATTTCACAGGTTTTTGAAAAATAAAGATTTATCTAGTCACAAAGAAAGGAGAATAATGCAAACGGGAAGTTTTATCTCATGTGACAGCTGAAGTATACAAATCAAATGTTGATGTAAAAGTAGAAAAGATTGGTTTTATTCAACAAAGAACCTGCTCAAAAGAAGCAGAGAAAGGGAGGTGGAAAAAGTGACATCAGTAGATAAAGAAGGAAGAAAAATAAAAAGGAAGGAGGAGAAACATGAAAACTACAGGACGAATGAGAATAACGGGGAAAATGAAAAGTTTCTCTATTTCTCTTGAGAAAGAAAGCTAGGTGAGAAATGCAGCTTAATAAAGATATAATTTAAAAGTATAAATATGTATTTAAATATCTTACACATAACATATAGAAAAATAAAGGAAGGAAGAATGGAAGGAAACAAGAGAGATAGGAAACAAGAAGGAATAATGTAAGGAGGGAAGGAGGGAAGGAATAATGGAAGGAGGGAAGAAATAAGGAAGGAAGAGAGAAGGAAGGAAGGAAGGAAGGAATAGTGAAAGGAAGGGAGATAGAGGGAAGAGAGAAAAATTAAAGAAGGATAAAAAGAAGAAAGAGAAAAATGGAAGGAAAGAAGAGGGAAAGGAAGAGAGAATGGAGAAAGAAAGAAGAGAGAAAGGCGAGGGAAGGAAGGAGGGATGAATGAAGGAGGAATATATGAAAGGGAAAGAAAGTAAGAAAGAAAGAAAGAAAGAAAGAAAGAAAGAAAGAAAGAAAGAAAGAAAGAAAGGAATCTTTATAAAGGTACACTAAAGGAAGGAATGAAGGAAGGAAGCAGATTTGTAGCAAGAGAGTAAGAAGAAATAAAGATAGAATGGATGGAAGGGAAAAATAATAAGAGAGAAAAAGTGAAGGAAGGGAAACCGAAGGAAGGAAAAAAAGGGAAAGAAGGAAGGAAGAATGAAAGGAAAGAATGGAGAAACACGGAAGGAAGAAAGGAAGGGAGAAAGAAGAAAGAGAAAAAGGGAAGGAAGGAGGTAGGAAGGTATCAAGAAAGAAAGTAAGAAAGCAAGAAAGGAGATATGGAGTAAGAGAGTAAGAAGAAATTAGGAAAAATGGAAGAAAGAGAGAGAGAAAAGAAGAGAGAAAGGGAAAAATAAGGAAGAAAAAAATGGAAAGTAGGAAGAATGAAAGGAAAGAAGAGAGAAAGGAAGAAAGAATAAAAATGGAGAAAGGAAGAAAGAAAAAAAATGGAGACCGGAGAAAGAAAAAAAGAATGGAAGAAAGAATGGAAGGAAGAAAGAATGGAAGGAATAGAGAAAAGGGAAAGAAGAAAAAAAAGAAGAAAGACAAAAATGAAGGAAAGAAGAAAGAAAGGAAGAAAGAAAGAAGGAAGAATGGAGAAAGAAAGAAGAGAGGAAAAAGGAAGGAAGAAAAAAGGAGGAAGGAAAAAGGAGCAATATATGAAAGGGAACAAACGAACGAATGGCGAACGAACAAACAAAAGTAATCTTCATACAGGTACACTAAAAAAAGGAAGGAAGAAAGGAGATATGAAGCAAGAGAGTAAGAATTAATCAAGATAGAATAGATGGAAGGGAGAAAGAAGAAGAAGAAGATAATAAAGTATACCAATTATTTACATGTATTGCACAGAACATTGTGATATCCTGACAAAGAAGACACGTCATTTTCCCCAGTCACTGCCAGTCCTAAATATAGACGACACTAGGACATTATTCACATTTCCTCTCACCAGAACTGCTGCAGAGAGATGGCTCCACTACCCTGCCAGTCTGATCGTAGCAGGCATTGGCTCGGACTCGGACGCCTTCTCCGCAGTCTTTGATGTCTCCAGGACTCCTCATCCCTAATTGCATTTCTATTTTTGCTTGTGGTATTATGCAGTCCGACCAATTTCCATACGGCTGAGATTTAAACACTTCGCAGGGACACATTTCGGTCTCAACTAAAGGATAAACCTCTGCATTCTGACATCTGTCCCGTTTCTTGCTTCTACCTGTTATAAAAACAACACGATTTTAATAAAGTGACAGGATCCGCACTATACATCTTCTCAATGCCAGATATAATCAGAACGGGATCTAATAATCCGCACATTATTTGTTGTGTTAAAGAAAAAGTTCAAATATGTCAGCTTTAGTGACACGTGAAAACTGCTCAATTTGCGAAAAAATGACTTACAAAAGAAATACAAAAGCAGAATTGTAATAAATGTCACATTGTCTAATGATGAGGTTATATGCAATATTAATACATCCAAATTATACAGTAAGAATAAATCTGTCTTTTTAATAATCACACTGGTATTATTCATATACAATTACTGATGTCCCAGATGATTGCTGCATTTTGTATTTTTAACAGCAATATTTTGTTGTTTGGCATTTAAAGAATATAACAAAACCTTTTAAAATTCATGGGTATAAGGAATACTCTTACTTACTCTTGGTTTTACATAAAGTAATATTGAAGATTCTTAGTTTCTAATATTAAAATAAAATTACACACCAGGTACATATTTATGCCCATGGTCATGCTGATCCACTTAGTATTCGCAACAGAGAAACTGGAGTGGGTTGTCAGTTCTTTCTCCAGTGGGCCACAGCATACAGCTCCTGGTATTCCTAGGTAGTCTCCCATCCAAGTACTGACCAGGCCCAAGCTTGCATGGATTTAGAGTGGTGTGACCTCTTGGTTCCCTGACTGGAAGCGAACCCAGGTTGCAGCAATGAAAGCACTGAATCCTAACCACTGGTCCACCAGAGAGCTCATCATTTTATAACGTGCTTAAAAGCTCTGTTTTTACTCACTAAAACCTTCCAAACAGTCTCAAGAAAGGCCTGCTTCTTGTAGCCCATGCATACGGTATCGCTGTAATACTAGCTGTACTAACCAATCACAGATTGTCTCTCAGCAGCATTTCAGAACATTCTGTTGAGAAACAGTCTGTCATTGGCTTGTACATCCAGTACAATTAGAAACACTGTGTGCATGAGCTTCTGAGGGCAGACCTTTGTAGGTACTGTTCAGAAGGTTTCCCTGAGTAAAAATAAAGCCTTTAAGCACTTGGTAATAAAATTATATTTAGATATGTAAACACTTAAGCCGATTATTTTAATATTAAAACAGGGAATCTTCCATATTCCTTTAAGAGGTGAATTACATTTCAGAAAGTTACTTTGCACTTGAAAATAACATTTTAACTATTTTTAATTTGCGGAAAGACGAAAAAAATCAGTGAATGATTTATAAATATGTTCATTGAAAAACATATATTAACACTGAGCTTTAAAACTCAAGTAATTTTAGCTAATTAAAAATAGGTTAACTCATAACTAATGCAAAGAGGCTTACAAAGGCATGAAAAACTGGCTATATATTCTATTAGCTTTTTGTCTCTATAGTAAATCATTCCTGAGCAATACAGGATTATTTTTGTGACTAATGTGTGGAGAGTTTCCAACTGAATGACAACATGAGGGGTTATTGTTTTGCACAAGAATGATAGACCATCAGACTAATTCTAATTATCACATTAAAGCAGTTAGTATTCTGGAGCAGCTCATTTTCAAAGCAAACAATAATGAATTTCTCAAGTACTGTATACTTTCCCCCAAAAATGACTAGTACAATGTCTAGCCGTTTTTTCATGTTTTTTTATGAAGAAACAACAAAACATTAGTCCCTTTAGGATTAAACATGCAAATCTATGCATTTATATTCATGTATATACCTACTAATGTATTGAGATCCGGGAGCCCGTAAGTGAGGTTGCAAGCTAATTTGCTATTCAAATGGCGTCTTTTTGCAGGCTCCGATTGGCTTTTGAGTTACTGGCTTGAAAATATTGCAATGGTTAACCTCGTAACTTACAGACTTCATAAGCCTTTGATCTGTCACTTTCACAAGGCTAAAATCGCAAATCGCTATTCAATTACGCAATTTCCCCAAGCTAGTAAATGTATCTACACCAGTTATGACAAAATAAGGAGAAAATCCTACAAGTGCTTGAGAGGACCCACAAAAGGGTTAAATACCTATCCGTAGCACTGAAAATACAAATAAAAATCACTCCTGCACTGTAAATAACTGGGAAAGCGATGACAGACATTATAATTAATCGCACAACAGTCTCAAACTTGCAAATCTGCAGGAAATAATATTTATTTTTATGTGTCATTTCAGGGTTAATTCAATCTCAGGTATCAATGAGTTAATACATATCAGGCCATCCACATGGACTAGAACTGTATTGGTATTCATTTTCATAATTTTTTTATTTTGCGGGTTTGCGAGTCTGATCGCATATCGGACCCACAAACCTAATTGATTGACATGTAACCTCCATGTTTTACTGCCGTAACAATGACAGTCTCATTTTTTATTGGCTGATTTGAAATGGGAGGTTACGGGCTTGCTTAATTGATCATGTTCCCGCCCTGAAGTGCTCTGAACCAGTGCATGGTTTAAGATTTTGAATTGGGGCCCATAACTTGTGGCCTTGAGCAGTTGAATAGCTCCGGAATCGGAGATGAACGGGAGCCAGCAACCCACCCGCAGACATTCAGCTGTCTGAAATCGAGTAGCGGGCTTCGAGTTTAATATGGCCCCTGGTGTTTTTCCTAAACTGTAGTAGTCCTAGAAGTCTTTGACCTATCTGCAACCTATTTTCTCTTGCGATGCTACTTGTTGAGCCTTTATAAAGAATTTCATTACCATCTGTTCTTTCCAGTTCATGATTTTGCCATAGTGCCATGTGCACCTCTGTCTACTTCAGTTGCCTGTTTTTGGCTTGATATGTCTGTTGCTAGAGTTTAACTATTCCCACTCTTAACCTGTTTTGCTTTCCTTGAATCCTCCTGGTCTGCCAGCTATTTACCTTGACAAACCTTATTCTAAAGTCCTGATTTTTCATTATCTGCAGGTAGTATTGGACATGCTAGGTCCAAACTTTGATTCCGGGGGTCAAGTCATTGGTTCTGCATCGATAGCCTACTTTTTCCATTATTTCTCCCTTTTTTCTCCATCTTCATTTATTATTAATCAGGAGCCAAACAAAAACAGAGTCAGGTGCTCAATCTGTCGGTTGGTCCTATAGGCCTGGTTACCTACTCTGAGAGCACTTTTAGATTCACATAGTAGATCAGTCTGGTCTCACCCAATAGAGTGATCAAGCCCCAAATACCAGGCAATTCTACCCTGGACATGCAAAGCAAACTCCAGACATACATTTGTTACTGGTACTGCCCCACAACAACATAAGATCCGCCACCACTGCCTACACAGAGTTAACAGCTCTATTGGAACATACTTGTAGCTGCCCCATGGGCCCATACAGCGAGAGTGCATGAGCCATCATAGCCCCACCTCTTGTACTGAGCATGCTCAGTCTGAAGCATAACCTGCACTGGTCAGAGTTTATTTTTCGTCCAGCAAACAGGAAGAGCTTTGTTTGAGGAGAACATACACAATTTAAAAGCCAAGAATTTTTTTTTATAAACTGAATATTATTTAAAAATAAACATATGAGCCATAAATGGAGTACAGTGGTCCTTACATGCTGTATACAAATAACAGTGAATACGCTCATAAACTAATAGGCGTCAGTAAATTTAATTTTCAAAATTTATTTTTAGAAATATTTATTGCCATTATTTTTTCAAAAAAGTTGTATTATGCTTTTTTTTACTTTTTCAAACTTATTTACAAAAATGTTTTCTAGAGATGTAAGGGAGACAAAAAGTCCATTTTATGAATTAAATTAAAGTACATAACTCAAAGTGCCTTAATATTGATATAGAAGTGATCGCTATTTCATGAATGCAGCATCTGAGGTAATGGTCTTATCAACAGCAGTTAATAAAGATTAGGAAGTCTAGATAAAAATTGCAATAGTGATTATTAAGAACCAAATGTAACCGTTCCATTGTTAAATTAATCTGTCACTAGGTTGTTTTTCAGCCGTGTTTTCTCTTTTATTTTATTAACTCCATTGATAATCTTATTTAATTGCTGTTGATAGGACTGTTATCTCAGAAAGTAAATCTTTATAAATAAAGTAATTATTCCATATCAGTTTTAAGACATTTCCACTTAGAATTGTTAGTTACAAACAATTGCAATTCTGGTTATTTTTCGGTGTACTTTTCAAATCTGTGTTAATAAATAATTAAAATATTTGTACTATTTTGTCCCATGTTTAGTAACAGTAGCTGCTTGGGGAAAACATATTAGATCAAAAACGGAGTAGTGTAGAATTAACTAGGTAGCAGCTAAGCTCTTAATACATAAATATTAATCCACTTTCACAAAGATGCAATTGAAAAGGCAAGTAATTGAATACTTTAATCTTTGACTATTCATCTCCAAGTGTTCACTAAAAATTAATTTATTAAACACAATTAGAATAGCTGCAGGAGGGGGTTACAAGAGCTGTTTTCCATGTTGTCACTTAGTGTTTGTATTAACCACATGTAATGAAGTGGTTCACTTAATAGAGACTTCTATTACTCTGAAATCAAGAGCAACTAAAGTAGTCCATCAAATACTCAAGCAATTAACTGGCAAATAGAACGGCAATAAAATAATCTGCCTCTCTACAGGCATCACTAGAGACAAAAACCTTTACTGCACTGTAAATAAAGCAGATTGATAAGGGATACACAATCATTTCGGTGGTGTGTTTAACCGATTTTTACAGGCAATTTATGGGCAATTTGTTTTTCTCAAAGGGATTGTAAAGACACCCTTTACCTCGTTGTAAGAGCACAGGATTGTATGTTAAAATTATCTATTTTTTTACTTACAGCTAAAAAATCTGAAGTTGTATGTTTTGTCTTAAAACACAGTCTATCCTGCCTACTGGATTAAAAACACCTCATATTTTGAAGATCACACTATCCGGCTCTTCTCCCCTATCACTTTACGTGTATTGCGGTGATCTATCGCCCGCCTGGATCACCCTCTCAATTTCTGGACCACTTTTCCGCCTGGCACCCTCGCTTTCTCTACTCCAACGTTCCTTCACTTGTACTTGGCGATATCAACATTGCCATTGATACTCCCACCTCCACGGCAGCCGCTAAACTACTTTCACTCACCTCTTCCCTCAGCCTCTCACAACTGACAGATTCCTCAACTCACCCCGCTGGACATTCCCTTGACCTTATTTTGCCCAATCTCAGCACCACCTCCAAACTACTCATCCGTCCACTACCCTCTATCTGTTCATTACCTCCTAACCTTTAATCTCACCACACCTTCCATTCACTACTTTTCTTCAATCTGGCCACCATTACCCCCAGAAACCTGCTATCACTTGACCCACAACAGCTCTCTGAGCTACAACCCCTTCTCAGCCCCTTCACCAACCTCAACTGTCCTGACACTGCCACCTCACAATACAACTTGACTATTTCTTCCACCCTTGACACTCTTGCCCCCACAACCACCTGCAGACGCCCTCGCTCTCATCCACAACTATGGCACACTACACAAACACAATACATTCAGCAGTGCTCCCACACTACTGAACAATTATGGCGGAAATCACAAACTCCAGCAGATTTCCTCCACTACAAATGTATGTTGCGCTCAACCTTGCCAAACAACACTACTTCACAACATTAATATCAACTCTGTCCTCTAACCCCAAACATCTGTTTGCCACTTTCAACACTCTCCTCCGCCCACCAACACATCCCGCCCCTTCCTGTCTGATGGTTGAAGACTATGTCAGCCATTTTAAGCATAAAATTGAATTGACAACATTTGTAACACATTCTCCTCTCCTCCTGGCTCACACACTTCTTCCTCTCAACGAACTGACAACACCCAGCCTTCTCCCTTAAATACATTTTTACTGCTTTGACCCTGTAACAAAGTCTTCAGTCTACTATCAACCTCTTGCCTCCCCACCTGCCTTCTGTATCCTATTCCATCACAGCTTATCTCTCCCCTCTCTACCACACTAATACCAGCTCTCACACACCTCTTCAACCTTTCCCCAAATACTGGCATGTTTCCATCCTCTCTAAAACACACCATAATTACACCCATTGTTAAGAAACCCTCATCTGACTCTGATTCTGCATCCAAGTATCGCCCAACCTTCCTACTTCCCCTGGCTTCCAAAACAACTCAAGTAGATTGTCTACAATTGCCTTACCCAATTTATTTCCTCTAGCTCACTTCTTGACACCTTCCAATCCGGTTTCCAGCCCCAACACTCCACTGAGACAGCTATCACAAAAGTCACTAATGACTTGCTCACGGCCAAGTCAAAAAGGTCACTTTTCTATTCTACTTCTTCTGGATCTCTCTGCTGCATTTGATACAGGAGACCACCCCCTTCGACTCCAAATACTCTGCTCCCTCAACATTCGAGACACTGCTCTCTGGTGGTTCAAGTTGTACCTCCAAGATCGAACATTTAGCGTCTCCTTCTCTAGAACCTCTTCTTCTCCTCACCCTCTGTCTGTTGGCATCCCCCAAGGTTCAGTCCTAGGCCCCTCCTATTCTCCATCTACACAACCTCACTTGGTACCCTTATAAACTCCTTTGGATTTCAGTATCATCTCTATACAGATGATACTCAAATCTACCTCTCAGCACCAGATGTATCCCACTCTCTTCTAACACATTTCCAACTGCCTCTAAAGCATTTCCTCCTGGATGTCCTCTCACCACTTCAAACTCAACATGTCTAAGACCAAACTCCTAGTCTTCCCACCCTCTACTACCCCTTTAATTCCTCACATCTCTCTCACTGTCAAGAATGCCATCATCACTCCTGCCTCCGAAGCCCATTGTCTTGGGGTTCTACTGGACCCTGACCTGTCTTTTATCCCTCACATGCAATCTCTAACTAAATCTTGCCTACTCCATCTAAAAAACATTTCCAAAATACGTAATTACCTTACACAAGACACAACTAAGATTCCAATACAATTTCTCATCTTGACTACTGCTACTCGCTTCTTGCTGGCCTGCCCATAATCCATCTATGCCCACATCAATCCATAACGAATGCCTCCACTAGACTCATCTACTGTACACAACGTTCAGTGTCTGCAGCACACCACTGTCAATCACTCCACTGGCTTCCCATAGCCTCCAGAATAACATGTAAAAACATGACCATAACCTACAACCTGACCTATCTCTGCCCTCATCTCCAAATACTCCCCCACCCGCCTCTCTGCAAACGACCTTCTTCTTTCCACCACTCTTGTTACCTCCTCTCATTTTCTACATTCAGGATTTCTCTTGTGCTGCCCCTAGTCTCTGGAGCTACACCAGACTATCTCCATCCCTAAAAACCTTTAAAAACATACTAAAAACACACATCTTTAAATAAGCTTATCACCTTCCACCTTCCTTCACTTCTCTCACCCTCTCATACCACACCCAAAACCTTTAGATTGTAAGTTTGCAAGTTTTCAGTCTTGCACAGTGCTTTGGGGAAAGCTCTCTGGGCACCGGATTCTAAGCTCAAAGACAGGGCCCTCAACTCCTTTCAATGTGTTAATATTGCCTTTTGTTTTTGTTGCCTTGAACTTAACCCTTGTATAGAGCTACAGAATATGTACACAAATTGATTTGTTGTGGGTTAACACTATTTTTTCTTTTGTTCACTACACAGATCTGTAGCTGTGGGTTTGGCTGGTGGCATGTCAGTGTCACATGTAAACACAGACTTTACTTTATTAAATTCTCAGTGAAAAATGCACCCATTTCAAAAAATTTAATTATTTCAAAATGCTTTTAGGAGATATTTACTGTGATGTGGTCCAAATTGTGCTGAAGTAAGTGGCCCTTAAATAGTGTATTTTATAAGATAATGCCCACCCAAGGTGCAGTTTATTTTTGCTCACTTGTAAAAGTTCAGAGTAGATATTTCTTAAAGCGTATCGCTCTGTACCTGCCCCTAAGGTCGTGCCAGAAACATAGTGCCAGGTAAGCCTCCTCTGCACGGGAAAAACAGACAAATGTCTCACATATCAATGGCTTTTTCGAAGCTACTGACCTCCTTAGGCACAGTGAGCAGGGGATTTGAGTATGATCTAGAGAAAATTTGGTTACAATAATTGATTGCTGTGTGTATATATAATGTGAATCAAAGTTATCACTTGATGGAAGGTATTTTGTTCGGATAAAAGGGCGAGGTTTATGTGTTTATTGAGGTAAAATGGTATATATGTGGTGAGCCAAAAACATTCTCTAGTTCTCCAATAAAATCAGGAGTAAAGTGGAAATCTCCTTCACAAAATTACACTATTTTTACTTTTTATGGGTAACAACTAAGAGCACAGGGGGAATGCTCCACATTTTGTTAAACAATCTCTATATAAACGATAATAAACAATATTAATATATGCTACTTTTTGCCTTATTTTGTAATGTTTCATTTTGTAATATTGCTGTTTACACATGCACAGAATGCCATTGCCTGTTTGCCAATAGCTATATACTAGTGGCGTACAGTCCCTGCCATACGGGTGAAGCTTTGGGTCACAGCTGTGAAATATGACCACTTGCATTGGAGAGGAAAAAAAGGTTGCTTTATATCTTAATCAATGCACTAATCATGTCCGACAATAATTTAATCTATATACTACTATAATTAGTAGTGGTGACGACACATACAGTTGTGGATGCCACATTGTGCAAATACACATTTTCCTGTGTATTCAAACATATCCTAACATCTCTGGAAATTGGCCACTAGAAATTAAAATGGCAGATTCCTTTACAACATAAATGTATATAAAATTAATAAATTAGAAACTTTTATTTATTTTTTTACATTCAGAAAATTTGTTGCATATTTTTTAGTGTAGTCCTATAAGAGAGACGGTTTTTAGGTCATAGATTTGCAGACTTTTCCATAGAAAAAATAAAAGTAAAAAAAATAAATAAAGGAGCTCAGTCAGAGAACAAACTACCTTAATAGGTTAGTTCTATGGACATGGTCACCTACTCAGAGAGCAGCCTCTTGTAGCCACTTGTGCCCTTCACATGGAGAAATATCCTGTAGTATATCAGTCTGGTCTCACTCACTAGAGTGATCCAGCCCCGAAATACAAAGGCGCTCATTGAACTGCGAGCCTTGCAAAGCGAGGCGACCAGTTGATGCACGCAGGACTTACGACCCATACACCTTAGGACCGAAACCCGTACATGCACTGTGCGCCTCGCAAAATTACGACTTTAACAGCCGAACCACTGAACTGAAAAGACATGAAAAAAACAACAAATATGCCTCAAATTTACTTACACACAGCACAGTGGGAGAGGCAGGGAGCCTGTGAGTCAGGTTGCAAGTTAATTTGATGCATATTTGCCAAAAAACGCAACACAACGAAAACGAGGCCCAAGGGCATAAAACTAGCCAGAAGGAGGTAAAAAATAGCCCTAAGCAGTAACACTTACCGAGAGGCAGTAACACTTAATCCAAGCCACTAACATTAACACAAGGTAGTAACACAACCAAATACAGTAACACTCAAGCGCGAGGCCTATAAACTAGAGGCTTGCAATGAGCGCCAAAAGAGGAGCACTGTGTACAGCTCTATAGTGTGGGGGTAAATTATGGAACTCAGAGGGGCAGTGACTGACATATGTGGCTGGTGTGCTGAAGTCCATAGGGTCACAGAGAGTCAGACACAACTGAATGACTAAACAACAAAACTGTGTACATATCTGTAGTGAGAGGAGAAGGGATATGTGTAGAGCTGTCGCTGTATATTATATTATAATGTGAGTTAACCACCTATAAGGTGAGCGATATAGTATCTATCTATCTACTGTAACTATCTATCAAAGATTATGATTCCATACTCTACAGAAAAATAACATTCATGTTACTCTCTGGACATGTGTTATATGTATATATCACATATATAGTTGTGAGCATACGAGTTGTTGCTAACGCTTGCGGGCTCGCGTAGCGAGCCACGGCCCTCGCGAAGCGAGGATCGCAGTTGCTGGCAAGGAGCGCCAAAGGCGCTCCTTGCCAGCAACTGCGACTCTTGCAAACTTTACATCGTAATGCAAACAATATACAAGACACGTTACCACACATTACGACCTCGCAAAAAACGGCCGCAACATGCGCACATCAAAACATCAGAAATACAACAAATACACACAACAAATACATAAAAAGCTTACTTACAGGAAGAGGGAGCATCCAGGACCTCGGAAACTAAAGTTACACCTCAATTTAACTGAAATTAAAGCAGTTTAGACGCTAAAAAATTCTCTAAGCGAGAGAAAAAAAGGCCCACCGAAAAAAACGAAAACGAGGCTACAGCAGTCTAAAGACGCAAAACACCAACAAACACCTACGGATTTGCAGAAAAACACCTACGAGATTACAAAACAAGGACGCAACCAGCGCAACCCCAAAAACATTACAAACACAATAAATACAAACAACAAGCTACTAAGGTTACTCACAGCAAGGGGTGCACCCAGGACCTCTGCAAGTGAAGTTACACCTCCATTTAAGCACAAATTTCGGAGTTTAGAGACCCGAAAATCACCTAAGCGAGAGAAAAAATGGCCACAGAACAAAACGAAAACGAGGCTAAAGATCCCTAAACACGCAAAACACCACCATAAACACGCAAAACACCACCAAACAGCTACGGATATTCCGAAAAACTCGCATGACATGGAAAACGAACGACGCTACATCAGCCACATTATATACACCAAACATCCTTAGCTCACTCACAATTTCATTGCCGTCATTTTTTAACGGGCAATTCGCTAGTATATATATATATATATAAATGTGTTAATGAGTTGGCACTGGAGGGGCATCCAGTGGGGGGGGAGCATATATTTATATATACAATTCAGGAAGTTATCTGGACCTTGATGGATATATGTATAATCACCACATGTGGTAAGAAAACAAATTCCTGTTTTATTCCATGGAGCCTATATGCAATTTTACACCATTTGATTCTCCCTTTGATAAATATTTTCAATTTCCTGGAAAATTGAAGTCAAGGTAAAAAATGATTTAATAATGTCTATCTTTAATCTTTCAACATGACTGAGTTCAGGGTAGTGCTCTTGTCATCTTAAGTGTGAGTGACTATGGTTCTCAGGGCACATTATAGACATTAAACCTGTGCCAGAAGGTAAATGATATATTTAGCAACTTGGTATCATAATATAGATGTAAAGATTGATGAATGTTTGGATAGACAGCGAGCAAACAATGTGGTGTAAGCAGTGTCTTAAAGGGGCAGTGTAGTGCTAATTCTATCAAGTTTCATTGAATTATTCATTTAAAAGGGACATGGAACAAGACTGGCTTATTGCAAGCATATACAAAAGCAGGTTTTAAGCATTACACACATTGTTGTTTTGCATGGAAAAATATTAAGTAAATCTTGTTTAATCATCATTGAAACTAACGCATACTTTATTTGTATAGTTCTCATTGGCGCGCTGAAGGCAAGGCCTCAAGAAGAATTAAATTCTTGAATACGTGTTTGTATTTTTGACTTTTATTTGAAAAAATCAACACAATGAGACACATTATCAAATACTTGATGCAACAAAGAAATAATTATTTTAATGTCACTTTAATATCTAATTAGCAATAATGCCAATAATTAAAGAAAATAAATTTAGTTTAGCTTTTATGATATAATAATATATAATTTTAATATAATATATTATATTTATATATTTCATGGGCAAGAGATGCTTCCCTCCACCCCTAATATGTCAATGAATGGGAGAGGAGTTTTCCTATTTTTCTGATGAGCTATAAGTTTGCTTGCAGTTGCCACCACAGGGAAGAACGCATATAAAGACTTCTATAAGGACAGATACTATTCTCCCTGCGCACCAGATAGGGGTGGAGAGAAGCAGCTTTGTCAGAAGAAAGAGAATCATTTTTGTTGTAATCTGAAGTTTTAAAAGCTGCATGGGCATTTTGAATTGCTTTATTTATTAAATAAACAAATTAACGCTAATGTTTGACCACAGAAATTGTCATTTCCACTTCTGGATCGCTACCTTGTTGTGGTGAAGGGGCTTGTGTACATCAATGATGCTGTGAGCTATACCATGTAGGGACACCCAACATGGACAGGTCATAGCAGAGAGGCCAGACAAACCAGTCCACTAGAGAAGGAACTGGCAACCCACTCTAGTATCAATGCAAAGAAAACCTTATGGATGTGCACAACCTGAGACAAGATGTGAGTTTGTAGGATTATGGTCAGTCGGACACAACTGCAACAACTAAACAACAACAATGGTCATTTAGTAAAGTATATTTATCAAAATGTGATAAAAGGATATCAATACGGTAAGACATATAACATTTAACCCATTTCATAACTTGGCCCTGGTTAACCTTACTTTATGCCCCATTTATTACATATGCCCCCAATATCTCTTAACACAGCTGCTTCTCTCCACCCCTTATTAGATATCCAGGAGGTAGCTCTAAGTTTGTTATGACTGATATAGGTTTATGAGGCATGGCAAATATTCATAACATTTTCCAGGACAAATTCTCTTTCACTGCCTGGAAATCCTGATGGGGGCAGAGGCAAGCAAACCTGCTGAAGTCTAAAACACTAAAGCTCAAATGTAAGTTTCAAAAGCTGTATTTTCACACACTAAATGTTATTGCTAATTATTTTTAGCTATACAAACTCTACTGTATGAGCGCTACTGTATAATTGTTTTTCTCATCCAGAATCTTTGGGTAGTTCTGGAATTGTTGTGTCTGCCAAAATGTTCTTCTGAGTACCGGTGTAGGACGTTATCTATATATCCTGCAGTAAAGCCCCTTCTTCCCCCACCCAGACAGATCATTATTTAATTGGTTGTTTTCCAATTATTGATTATTTTGTTTAATCAATAGGTTTTAGTACATAACTCTAAATTATTTTCATCACAATAAAAATTAAAAGCATCTCATGAGTAAAATAGTATCTTAATATAAAGTTTTATGATTATTGATTACATAAAAACGTATGTAATAAAGACACGCCAGGACATTAAAGGGATATGGAAATAAGTGTTTGCTTTGTTGCATCAGACAGAAGGTATTTAATAATGTGTCACAGTGTGTCTTCTTTTTTTCAAATAAACGTCACAAAGCTCAAAAAGGTATTCAGAAGTGCTCTTGTGGGCTTGTCCTGGGTCAGCCAATGAGATCTACAGATTAACGTATGCTCTCTGCATTTACTTTTAATTTCAGTTAAGTTTAAAAAGGCTTTTCTTATTATTTTTTTACAAAAAAAAAAAATGTTTTAATGTTTAAAACATGTTCTTTTAAATATATGAAAAAAAATGTATATGTTCCGTGTCCCTTTAAGAGCTAGTACGGTGTAGATATATACACCAACTGTTTTTCACAAGAACATTTCCATGGAATTCAAGTGCAAATTATTTTGCACTTTGTTGTTGTTTAGTCGTTCAGTCATGTCCAACTCACTGTGACTCTATGGGCCACAGCACGCCAGGTACATCTGTCAGTCACTGCCCCTCTGAGCTCCATCAAGTTCATCTTCATTGCTTCAGTGACTTCATCTATCCATCTCCGGCTCTTCCTCACCCTTCTTGTGCCTTCAATCTTTCTGAGCATCAGAGTCTTCTCTAGGGAATCCTGCATACATTTCATGATATGGCCACAATATTTGAGCTTCACCTTCCCTGTGAACAGTTTGTCTTGATTTCCTTAAGAGTAGATTTATTGAATCTTCTTGCAGTCTAAGGGACTCTAAGCAGTCTTCTCCAACATCACAATTCAAAGGCACCAATTCTCTGGTGCTCAGACTTCTTTATGGACCAGTTCTTACATCCGTATGTTACTACTGGGAATACCCTAGTTGTAACTATGTAGACCTTTGTTGATAGTGTAATATCTTTACTTTTTACTAGCTTGTCCAAGCTCACCATAGCTTTTCTCCCCATAAAAAAAACATCTTTTAATTTCATGGCTACAGTCACCATGTGCAGAGATCTTGGATCCAATGAAAATAAAATCTGTCACTGCCTCCACTTCTTCCCCGTCTATTTTCCAGGAACTGAGATTTCCATTTGCCATCATCTTCATCTTTTTAACGTAGAACAGAGCTCAATTGGTTCCTCCTCACTAGCTATCTGTGTATCTGAGGTTGTTCTTCCAGCAATATTGATTCCGGCTTTGGATACATCCCGTCCAGCCTCACGCATGATGTACTCTGCATATAAGTTGACTAAATACTGTGACAATATACAAATTTGTCTCACTCCTTTCCGGATCTTGTACTATACTGTTCCATGTTCGTATCTGACTGTGGCTTCTTGGATAACATACAGATTCCTCAGGATGAGATGGTCCGGTACTCCCATCTTCCCACATTTATTTTAAGGGCCACTATCAGGGCCCAGCTTTCATTCATTTTCAAAATTAAGTATTAATTAATTGTAATAATAATTAAGTTTTTTTTTATTGCTTAGTAAAGTAATGACACCCAGATTATTACAGTGATTGATTAAATGAAGTGTAGGGTCCCTATACTGGAAATGTCATGAGATTATTGGTTATTTTATAACCAAATTAAATTAGGTTAAATTAACTATAGATTGTTCTTGACACTTTTTCCTAATTTAAAATACCGCTATAGTCAGATATTTAAATGATAAAGATCTGAAGAACTACACTTGTAAACAGAATTTAGATTGTAAAAACAACACAATTATTACCTTTGCTGCAGTACAGTCTACCATTTTTGTTTCTGTTGGCCAACTTTGTAAGGTACTAAGATACTTTGAATGATCAGGAAGTTTCCATTCATACAATGGAAATGTGGCAGCTACAACTTTCAGGGCACATTTGTTTACAAGAACAGTCGGTGCTCTAGTTTTTGACATATATAGCGTTTCTGTTAATTAGTTGCATAATTTACTAAACCGGTTTCGTGATATCCATGTGTTATGTTTCAGGTCATACAATTAGGGCCCCTTCCCCACTAATCATGAAAACAATGCGATTAGCATAAGGTGCCATACAGAAAAAAAACAACAAATCTCAAGATCCATTTACTTTACAAAAAACAGTTAGTACAATGTATAGAGCTTAAAGGGATACGGTCACTGCAACAACAAAAAAACATTAAATATGCAGTGTACTAGCCATTTTCCTCTACAGGAAACCATTCCAAGATATACAGCATTGTTTTTGTGCCTTATTTGCAGCTCAGTACTTGGTAAGGATTGTGGAGGGGATCTATCTGAATGGCGACGTTGGTGGTCATTTTTTGCCCACCACAGAGGCAGACAAGCAAACTGCGATTCTGATTAGCACATCAAATTAGCTAATTAGTATGCAGTTACCCAAACAACATTCAATTTCTCAGGAATTATTCAGTTTTGAAAAAAAATGGCAAATAGAGATATAGCCAATGTAATTTTAATTTTAATAACCAAAGATGGGTATATTTTAAAGCACCACATTGGTCATATTTTTAAATGTAATATTTTGAAGAACTACACTTGGAAACATGCAGCTTGTTTTTACAGTACACAACAACAAAATTAGAGGAGCTCAATCTGAGAACAGACAATACCTGAAGTAGGTTTGCTCTATAGGTCTGGTCACCTACTCAGAGAGCAACCTCTTTTATCTCACTTGTGCCCTTCACAGGGAGAAATATCCTGTAGTATATCAGTCTGGTCCCATTCCCTAGAGTGGTCAAGCCCCAAAATACCAGGCAATTCTACCCTGAACAGGAGAAACAGCAAACCCCAGACGCGTTTCGGCCTCTGTAGGCCTCGTCAGTGAGGTGCAGCTGTACTCCCTAAGGCACAGTGAGCAAGAGGTCCAATCTGGTTCCCCTTATCACCCTTTGTTTTTACAGTGCATCAATGTATTTTTTTATATGCACTTTTACAAAGTATACTACTATTTTGGCATCAGTAGATCAACTCTCTGAAATGAGAAGAAATGTTGTATACACAGGACATGTTTCTTTCCACAAGGGGAATGTGGCAGTTAAAAATGTCCACGCTTTCCGGAGGATTAAAGGGAGTTTACAAGGCCACACACACAAGCACACATGTGTCATTTGACTTTGTCAAGTCAGATGTGACTACAAAAGGCGTATTTAAGTTTCCAGGATTATGAATGCATCTGATAGAGGAGAATCAGTAGTTTTAAGAAAACATGTTTTGCATGAATAAATATCAAAATAAACATTATTAAACTTACCCTAACGTTTGCTAGCAGTTGATTTTAAGAGTTAACATGCCTAGAAATCCTTGCTAAAATTAGCATAAAATTCATAATATGTTTTGGCTAATCAAAGGCCGTCTCTGTAGCAAAGCATTATGGGATTTGTGGGCTTAGCGTGTCCTTCTCTTCTGTTTATGGAAAAACTCAACTAACCTCCCATTATTTATGTAACTACAAATGGCTACTCCCAAATAAACTGTAAACATACCAGTGAGAGATCTCCTCTTTATTTGTGGCAAAGTACAGTCCGTGGAGCAAGGAGTGAATTTGGACCAAGAAGTAAAGGCACAGTCATCTTTGCATGATACATGACATTCTTGTACCAAGGAAGACATAGGACCGGCCCATCTAAGACAGTCTGTCACATCAGCTGGGAGATCATCATCTGAGAGACACGTAACCTCTGGAAAAAAATCATAATAATAATATTAAAAACACCAAAATTTACAAAAAGTTGTGTATTTTAATAAAATATTGTTGAAATAAATATTAATCTCTACACTCAGTAGCTGACCCATCTCCAGCAATATATACTCAGTTTGTCAATATATAATGTAATAAAGGTCCAGAGTTTTGTAGAAATTAAGAGTACATATAAAAGAATATAATTGTGATTGGTTGCTATACAATATAATTAGATAGTTGACACTGAGCTAGGTAAAAATGAGGTGCATGTTAACTCCAGCCTTTTCAGTCTCTTAATTTACAAACATGTAGAATCATATATTAAAAGGTGCTGTTTGGATCGGTCTTCAATCCTATAAGACAATATTAAAAACATTATTTTGTGCAAATTAAAGTTACCTGAGGTAATCCTTTAATCCACCCAGTTGGTAGCTGAAGCCCTCATTTCCAGCTGTGCTTCCAGATGACAGGTGAACATGTGGTATTACCAAGACGAGATAGTCGTAGCCAACACTGTGGTAATATGCCACACGTTTCACTCACTACAGGACCTCTTGTTGCAACAAAACCTCACAGCAGGATATGAGAGCTGCAGATACCAACTGGATAGACGACAGAAATACTAGACTACAGGCTGTGGCAACTCTGCTATGCAATTTATTTTTTCATATAATCTATAAGATTCACCACATTTTTTATTTGCATTTAAAAAGGCTTTGGAATAAAGGTTAAATAGTGATTTAACTGACAGCCTATTTAAGGATAAGTAGGGATAAGGGGGAATATATAGTACTTTTAATAACTTTGGGAAGGCCCAGAAGAATAATACCATGGTCTTGATTTGGACTCATGCCCCCTACTTAACTGTCACCTAGTATACATAGTTTGTAAACGCACTATTATCTCCAGCTTGTTGTTTGGTCGTTTAGTCATGTCCAACTCTCCATGACCTTATGTATGCAGCACACCAGGCACATCTGTCTGTGTTTCTGGTTGTACATATCCATAATGTTTTCTTAGAAAATACACTGAGTAGGTTGCCAGTTCCTTCTCCAGTGGACTGCAATTTGTCTGAGCTCTCTGCTATGACCTTCCCATCTCGGGTGACCCTGCATGGTATAGCTCACAGCTTCATTGAAGTGCACAAGCCCCTTCACCACATCAAGTAAATGGTCCAGAAGGGGTATCTCCAGCTAATTAGATTATATTATCTACTTGAATGCTGTGCGTTTTCTTAGTTAATGATTTTGTTTTAATTGTAGAATAAAATTTATATATTGGAACTGTGCAGAAAATATGTATAAATATGTATGACAAATCCCAAGTTTATGAAAGAAGTTATTGTAGGGTGCCAAGCCATCTGTCACAATTATCTAATGCCAGGCTTAATCTAATGCCAGGCTTAATACCTAATCAAGCAATAATAACCCATGCATGTCAATGATAAATAACAAAGCCATATCTTTTGTGTCCCTGGATATACTGAATCACGCACAGGAAATTCAGCCTTGGAAATCTACAATGCCTTCGTAATATATTTTAACTGATCGGTAAATAAAATGAAAACAACCATTAGATTGATAGATTTTTAATCCACTTTATCACACCAGCAACAATTTTTATCCGATAACAAAAGAGTCTGCTGAAGAGTTCTTAGCACAGTATGTAAAGTAAGACTTAGGTGCCCTCAGCTGATACAGGTCACAGACCGGCATTTACTTAGCAGCAGGTAGCACTGTTGCAGCTATGACAGATACATTTGTATTTTCCCGCAATGAGAATCCTGATATGGCAATGTTTTACAATATTTTAAACTTTATTTTATAAGAAAAACAATATATTGATATATTTTAGATATAAAACCATTGAATGTATTTGTGCATCTATTAAAGTCCTATGGATAATTGTGGGGGAAATACAGCTTATTGTATACACAGGCTGTCAAATATACATACATACATACACAAACTTGTCCCCCCAACCAGTTCCTACACACATGGGAATAGAGAAAGCGCATCATCAGCTGGCGCAGGTCACCAACTACGCAAGGGTATAACACTAAGAAGATAAATATATCAACTCTCACCTGGATTGACCTCAAATGGTCATTAGGTATTCTTACTGCAATGGGTCTAATCCAGTCTTACTCTGTGTAGGTTCAAATAGTCGGCCCTCTACTACTTCAGGACTGATCATGGTACTGTGGTATGGTCCAACATGAGTGATAATCCAGAACAAGGAAGGGTGCAAAAGGTTGTTGTCTAATGACAACCAGTAAAAAAAGTACAAGCACCGCTGCTTTTGTTATGGCCATAGTAATCACAAAAAAAGCATAAGAGGCTTGGGAATAAAACCAAAATCATTTATTGGAATATAAAAACAGATAAATAAAATATACCAATATAAACACGGTCCAAGATCCATAGATCTTATGTGTAAAAAATCGAAGATAAAATGCAAGTGGATAAGGTGGATAAACGCGTTTCGCATTTGATGTAATTATCATAATGAACTCCTCCTGGATTGCTACCTTGTTGTTGTGAAGGGACTTGTGTACTTTAATGAAGCTGTGAGCTATACCATGTAGGGTCACCCAAGATGGGTACGTCATAGCAGAGAGGTTAGACAAATTGCGGTCCACTGGAGAAGGAACTGGCAACCCACTCCTGTATCTTTGCACAAGCCTTATGGATGAGAACCACCATATACAAGATGTGCCTGGAGTGCTGCGGTCCACAGGGTCACGGTCAGAAATGACTGAACAACATCATCAAAATGACACAAACAGATAACCATTACTCTTTTTTTTGTTTGCACTGCAAACGCATCTCTTTATTAAGGGATGACTGCAGTTCATTTAAGTGTGTACCAAACTTGCAATATTAAAAGTTGTGTAAGCCATACACATGATTTGTTTTTGTACACATCTACATTCTTGAAAGTTGTTTATGAGTACAGGAATGCATTTTCTGTTTGTTACATCACAATCTGAAAGCTGGATGGTGGAAACGTTTGTTTGCAGTTATTAGTGGAGGGAGGGGTAGGGGGAGGAAGGAACAGGCAGATGTCCAGAGCCTTGGTTTGATAACTGTTTGATAAGATTGAAATTAATACTACACCCCGTCCACCTCACTGGCCCACAAGCAAACACCTTGCATCATTCAATGCAAGCATAGCTCTCCAGAAGTGTAAACGCCTGTCTCAAACACACAACTTCCACCAATATGTCAGAGTAATTGATCCGTACAGTGGGATCAAAATGTATTTTTCTAATTAAAAACTAGCTGTACGACTTTTTATTTCTGATTAATTATGCCCTTGTTGTTATTCTGTCCTTCAGTCGTGTCCAACTCTCGTTGACCATATGGACACAAAACGCCAGGTTCATCTTGTTTCTGGTTGTGCTTATCCATATAGTTTTTATGACAAATATACTGGAGTGGGTTGCCAGTTCCTTCTCCAGTGGGCCGCAATTTATCGGACCCTCTGCAATGACCTGCCCAGCATGGGTGACCCTACATGGTATAGCCCACAGCTTAATTGAAGTAGAAGGTAGTGATCCAGTACGGGAATTATGCGGTTAGTAATTGTGCAATGGTCCGTTAACGTGGTATATTTGAACATGAATGCAAAATAAACCAACCAACTTACAAAATCAGGTAGATAAATTAATTTCTTATTTCAAAGTGTATAATGTGATCAATCTCCACAATTGTTGGGTTCAAATGTAGTGGCCTGATTATAAACTAATCAATGATCTGAACACAGTGAGATGGATTTCGTTGAGTGAATGTAATAATTGTCTTTTTAGCAGCACTGCTTGAGATTGATAAAACTCAGTCAAAAATAAATGACTTAAATGCGTACTTTACTAAATTTAGCTCTAAGATGTTCTTGAGTTAATTAATTGTTGTTGTAATCAATGAAGAAATGTTAAGAAGTAAGGAGGTTTTATCACACAGTGTCTGATTGTTCTTCACACCTAAATCTATTTAATTTTTAATCTGATTGATTTGTCAATTGGAAAAAAAGTCACGCAGTAAAGATTTGAACCAACACAACAGAAGTAGAATCCCTCTTATCAAAGCAGTAAAAAATAAACTCAAAAGAGAATTTATTCTGACATTTTATGCTTCCATTCTTTCCTTCTCTAGTGTAAAAACTGAAAAGTCTTTGATAAATGATTCCCCTTAATGCTCTCTTTTCATTTATATAGAGCATGATGATAATTTGGAACAAGAAGAAAAGTCGCATTTGATTCTCAAAAAAATGAATCCTACAGATTCAGAATTCATATAGAGCTCCATTTGTCAAGATGGCTAAATTAACACACTAAGAAATATTCTATACCTTAAAGAACCATTGCAATGCTCTAGCAACAGGAGCTAGTGTTAACTATGCATTTATTATTAATACAATTTGGATCAAGGCAACTCAGTGGATGTAGTCTTTTTGGATTTTGCAAAGGCTTTTGATACAGTGCCACATGGGAGACTATTAAGCAAACTAAGTGATACAGGAATTGCAGTAAATATCTGCTCAGGCATCGAGAGCTGGCTAAAAGATAGGAAGCAAAGGGTTGTTGTAAATGGAACATACTCTGATTGGACTAATGTGCTAAGTGGGGTTCCTCAGTGTTCAGTATTAGGTCTTCTCCATTTTAACATATTTATTAATGACTTAGAAGTAGGATTGGAAAGTATTGTCTCCATTTTTGCTGATGACACCAAGTTGTTCAAGGTAATTAAAATCAGTTAATGATGTATTTTCCCTCCAAAGGGATTTACATAAATTAGAGAAATGGGCGATGAGATTTAATACAAATAAATGTAAAGTTATGCATTTGGGAAGGAAACATAGCCATGCAATTTATAATCTTAATGGAGCAAGTCTCGGGTATCCGATATTGAAAGGGATTTGGGAGTACTTGTGGACAACCTCCTAGGTAGCAGTGCTCAATGCCAAGCAGCATCTGCAAAGGCAAGTAAAATATTAGCATGTATTAAGAAGGGTATAGAAGCAAGGGAAGCAAATATAATTATCCCACTATACACGTCTCTAGTACGCCCTCATTTGGAATATGGAGTACAATTTTGGGCACCATTTCATAAAAAGGACATTTTAGAGCTGGAAATTACAGAGAAGGGCAACAAAACTAATAAGGGGAAAGAGGTGCTAAGTTATGAAGAAAGACTAACCAAATTAAACATATTTTCTCTAGAAAAGGTGTCTAAGAGGGAATATGATTATCTTATATAAATATATATAGAAACAAGGCTTTGTCATGTGAACTTTTTGTGCCAAGAGGTTTTGAACTGACAAGGGGACATCCTTTTAGATTAGAAGTAAACAGATTTTACCCTAAACAAAGAAAATGGTTCTTCACAGTAAGGGTGGTTAATCTGTGGAATTCTCTACCAAAGGAGGTGGTGACAGCAGATACGATAGATAACTTTAAAAAGGTATTAAATATATTTTTAAATAAAAAGGGTATTCAAGGTTATCCTGGATAATAAGAGAGGGAGTATTGATCCAGGGAGGAGTCTGATCATCAGTATCTGGGGTCAGGAAGAAATATTATATTTTTTCCCCATTTTGAGACAATTGGCAAAGTTTCACTGTTTTTTTTTGTGTGTTTGCCTTCCTCTGGATCAATTAACAATTAACAATTAATCCGCATATTGCAGATCAGAGGAGATCTAAACAGGTTGAACTTGATGGACAAAAAGTATTTTTTCAGCCTCGATTACTATGTAACTATGTAATATATGGATCGGGAAGTACCAGATTCTGCACATCTGCGTGGTGAGGAACCTTTGTGTGGACCAAGAAGTCTTGGTCAGAACCAAACATGGAACCACAGAATAGTTTAAGATCAGAAAAATTGTGCGACAAGGTTGTATATTGTCACCTTATTTATTCAACTTATATGCAGAGTACCTTATGTGTAAGGCTGGACTGAATGAATCCAAAGCCATAAAAAATATTTGATGGAAAAAATATCAACAACTAAAAGTGAGGAGAAAATAAAGAATCTATTTACGAAGGTAAAAGAAGAGAGTGCAATACTGTAGTTGACCAGCTGCTCAACGTTAAAAAATATCATGGCAAATCGCAATTTCAGTTCCTGGCAAATAGACGTGGGAAGAAGTGGAGGCAGGGACATATTTTATTTTCCTGGGATACAAGATCTCTTCAGATGGTGACGGTAGTCATGGAATTAAAAGACTTTTGCTTCTGGGGGCAGAAAGCTATGGCAAGCGTGGACAAGCTAGTAAAAAGTAAAGATATTACACTATCAACAAAGCTTAAATTCTTTTGGTTAATCTGCAAACAAATACATATGAAGGTTAAACTGTAATTTACCTCACTGTAAGTGCTATTCATGGTGTGAATGAGCACAGGATTGAATGTTAAAATTATATTTTTTTTATAATACAGTAATAACAGCTAAAAAGTGTTATGTTTTATGTCTGTTTACAAACACAGTGTATCCTGCCTACTGGCAGTTTCATGATAAATAACAATGCATGGTGAGGACAATGATTGATTCAGTCTTTCCCTGAACTCAGGAATGCGCTCAAAAGTTAACCCACAACTGACCTGTTTAGGGGATTCCAGCAAGCCATGATTGTTTTCTTGAGGGTTAATTCAATTTCTTCATCTGCTCACTACATAGAGCTGTGTCTGGCTGGGGGCAGTCAGTGACTCATGTAAACACAGACTTTACTTTCATAAAATATTAGTGAAAAATGCACGGATTACAAAAATGCAAAGGTTTTTAGGAGATCTTTACTGTGATGAGGTCCAAAATGTGCTGACTTTTGTGGCCCTTTAAGAAGGATTAACTTTCCCCACATGGAAGATGGAGTGGTTTGCTCATTGATGGATTCAGATAAGATTTAAGGATTAGACATGTCCCCTTCCCAACATATGCTCAGTAGAAGGTAGCTTGCAAGGATACTTGCAAATCTTGCTTGCACTGCTCTGTACCATTCATCTTGTGTCTTAATAACCACAGCGTCCATGCAGTAAAATGAGGACTTGAAAATGCCTGTTATAACCTCGGGTTACACAACTGCTGATGTTGTTTGAGCTTGTCACATACTTTGCAAACATGGGGAGTTGTCCCTTATCTGCAATAGGCCTTTCATTTTACCAGTGTTATCTGAAAATCACCAGTCTCTTCAAAGCACAAACTAATTCTAATGTTAATATTATTAAGCACCATCAGGGTCCTCTATTTCCAATGTGGAACCATCTCCCACAGATAGGCCCTCTTTCAATTGCGATTTGGCCAATTGAATAGGGGTCTAAATAAGCACATAGCATATTTTTTTTAAAGAAGTTTTTAGTTAGTGAACACCTTGCTTTTGGATAGATATTTACTAACTAAAAACTTCTTTAAAAAAAAATATGTTATGTGCTTATTTAGACCCCTATTCAATTGGCCAAATTGCAATTGAATGAGGGCCATAGTGTTTATTTAATTGTAAACATCTTTGTGAAATATTTTCATTTACTTCCCTTATTAAATAGGTATTTTTTATAGTTTTGGCATTATAGCTCATGCTTGCACCGCTAATATAAACATATAAAAAACATGAATTCATCCATGGTCCAACAGAGGCATCAAATGTTGTTTTAAAAAAAAATTAAAACAACTTATTACTTTTTTTCTAATTAATGATGCTATTAGTAAGACTTAACAACTCAAACACACACACACCCATACACACATGATATATATATATATATATATATATATATATATATATATATATATATATATATATATCACATACAGTCACTAACAAAATCTTGCCTACTCCATTTACAAAACAATTCCAAAATACATCACTACCTTACACAAGACACAACTAACATTCTTATACATTCTCTCATCATTTCCCGTCTTGACAGCTGCAACTCATTTCTTGCTGGCCTTACTCATTGTGTTTGTTAAAACCTATGGGAGTTCGGTACACAACCTGTCATCCGGAATGGATTAAGGTTGAGAACCAAGGTACCTATGAATGAATATATATATATATATATATATATATATATATATATATATATATATATATATATATATATATATATATATATATATATAAGAAAGCAAAAAAAAAAAAAAAAAAAAAAAAGAAGAATGTCTCCCTACAAGCAGCGGTAAAGAAAGGGTAAATAAGAAGACAATACAAAAATTAAACACCATAAGGTAGTGGTGTACAAGATAGTATAGGGATACTATGTAAGCTACGCAAAGCACAACTTAAACATACTAGTATCCTAGACATAGAGTCCTCATATATCTGTTAGATCAATCATAGGACTATATGAAGTTCAAAACAGTGAAAAATAGAGAAAGGAGTGATGTAAAACACCAGGAAAATACAGAAACACTCTTCAATAAGTATATACAAAGGAAAAAATAATAATATACTGGCATATGATACCTAGAATAGTACTGAAGCACATAAAGGAAACACAGAACAGGGCAACAATGGTGAACAGTACACCAGTGCACAGCTTAAAATGTATCATAGGAGGAAGAAGATCCTGCTCCACCTGTTCTTACCTTAGGCTCCAAGTACATACCAAAGTGCTCCAAGTGCTCCAGTCAAGGAGGAGAAAGGATATAGGAGGGTATCAGTAGGTAAACATAGCCTAATGATAATACACAAAAAGGAAAAATAAATATTAAAAGCCGACCGGTTTCGATAGTTACAGCACTATCTTTATCAAGGCAAAAGAGTGAGTGAATGTATTAGCAGTTCGCTGGGTTTTTTATGTGATGATAGTTACACGCCTTTGTCAGTGATTGGCTGGGACCTGTAATCACGCCCCTACTCATCATATGTGTATAGAATGCAAGGAGGAAAGGGGAATCCCTTCCCTAATCTTTGTTTAATTGATAGAGGGGCGTGTTACTGGGCTAATGCGCCGACGTATATGACGCTTATAATTACGCCCCTGTCACTGAAATGTATGATGACGACCTAGAATTCCCCTCACTAGTAGCTGTGTACTTCCTACGTGGTTGCGTCAGTACGTTACTGACGCAATGACGTATGTGACGTCATTACGTCGACATACGTGACGTGATGACATCAGACCTCACATATGGCATATTACAACAGGCTATATCTATAGCTCCTTACATAGAATAACGGGGTTAGAAGTTCTAACAGGAAAGTCTCGCGAGAGTTTTTTCGAGAGACCACAACCTTGGATTTATTCATAAATTTGAAGGCGTCAACTTTATTGTTCCTGTTAAACACAACGCTATTTGTTAAAGGGGAAAGCAATTACTGAACCCTAATAAGAGCTGACCCTTACTGACTCCTGCTTGAAAGGGGGGAGACAACAGAGCCACCACTAGATAAAGTTAAATACAAACGATGAATAATATTTGATGTAGTATATAAAAAATTAGATGAGGATGATGATAGGATGGTAATTTAAAGAAATGTGATAAAGTTTATAACTCTATTAATTCTAATCACGTCGATCTACGAGTAATGTATAAGGATACAAAATATAATTGTTAGGAGATAGATGGACCCATTTAGAGGGTTTTTAGAGAGGAACAGAATTTTAACTAACATGAAAGGACTATATAAATGGGCTGAAGGTAAACCCTTCATTGAGGCCCCATGGGCCCTGGGCCCCCATCAGATATATCCATTTACATTCTTCCTGCATCAATTTTTGGTCAATGTTGCCTCCTCTTATTGAGGTTTTTATATCTTTGATAATATGGAATTCCAGACTTTTGATGTCCCCTTGATGGTAAAGTCTAACATGTCTGGAGATAGGTGTATCCAGTTTGTTAGTAATAGAGTAGACATGTTCCAATATTCTATATATATTCATTGTACAGTGCAATATGATCAGCAAGTTATGCTTCATTTAATGGAACTGAATTATGTTTATCCGATGCTGTGACCTTAAATCAGCCTTTTTAAGTGACACTGTGCCTTAAATTTTTGCAAATTTTCAATATAAATCATAATTTCCATAAACAAACAGTAATTGGATTCAAGCATGCATGCTGATACACAATTTAAGTACTCTAACAAGCAATTACTTGTTTATTGTTACATTCAGTTTAGCTATGCTTGGTGCTTCACTTACTAATATATACTGTATTTGAAAAGACAGGAAGTAAATGTCTAACTGAATTCAAATTGGACCTATAAAAATGCAAAATTATTGCCAACAGAATGATTAATAAATAAAACACTTTGTCTTTGGTTTTAAAACCAGTTGCCTTAGCTCTGAATTTTCATTAACTCAGTTGATTTCTCTTAATCTTGCCCTGAATCATTACTAACTACAGAGTAACACAAAGTCTTGAGAATCTACTGAACATTCACAATGTGGGTTTCCTGGTGGTTCGCTGGTTAGGATGTGTGCTTTCACTGCTGCAACCTGGGTTCTATTCCAGTTAAGGAACCAAGAAGTCACACCAACCTGAAGCCAAGCAGGGTTGGGCCTGTTCAGTACTTGGATGGGAGACCACCTGGTAATACCAGAAGCTGTATGCTGTGGCCCACTGGTGAAGGAACTGGCAACCCACTGCAGCAATCAAGTATTAAAAGACAGAATACATTTGCATTTTTTAAAGGGATCATTATCGATCAGCAGAAACTTTGTACGTTTGTGAAGTTTGGAAATGTAACCGTGTCGCCGTGAGTATAAAATAACTTTTAGGTAGATGGTGCTTGTGCCTGAATGATGCCATGCTTATGCGGATTAATTGGCAGAGTCAGATAAGAGTTAATTACAGGACACCTTACTCTTCCCTCCCATAGGCTCAGTAGAAGCTATATGCTTTGCTTGAGCTGCACTGTAACCACCTCCTTATGATCATGGCCATATTTCTCTCTAGGCAAACAAGGCAGCTTCATAGGGGCATGTCTATGGAAAGGGGCCTCATTCTTGGATTATTCATGTAAATTGCAGTTTATTTATCTTTAATACACCACCCATGCTTTCTTTAGCCAGTGGCTAAGAGAATGTTCTTTGTTTGGGGGTGGGTGTGTGGTGGCCGACTTGTGGTGTACTTAATTATAGTAAACAAAAAGGGCATGGGAGAACATTGGGCAAGTTTACGGTGTCTGCACCAGCCTGCTCATCCATTTAGACTTAGATGCAGAATGCGTCAGTTAATTATACCAGTTCTGCCTCTCACTGGCTGCCAACTTCCAAACTCTCCTCCTCACTCAGATCATGAAAGCACCATAAATCACTAGCTTCCTTCAACAACATAGAATGGGTTGCAGCTCCTTATATCTAGCTAGTAAATCAAATCAACTTACAGCCCTATTAAATTCCCCCCAACGTGAAAACCCGTAGCCTGTAACGGAGCCTGCTAGACTTGCGGCTATTAAATTGGCCTCGTACAGCTACCTGCAAACGATCTGTGGGTTACATGAGGAAAAACCCCGATGGGACGTTGAAATCGGAACTCCGTTGTTGCAAAGCCTTTGATCTGTCAAGCCCGTAAATGTTACATTCGCAAATCGCTATTAAATTGCTACGAATCCACTGGCCGTAAAACCCGTAACCCGCAAATGGAGCCAGAAAGCCTACGGGTACTAGAGAAGCAGCACTGTAAATACAAATATCAGCACACTACTAAACTTAATTTTAAAGGTAAAGTGATGTAAGGTACTAAAATTAATGGAACAAAATTCTCAAGCTCACAAATCTGCAATATAAAATACTTTTTTTTATGTTTAATATCTGTGTTATATCGATCCTGGCAATCACTGTGTTAATACATACAGTATAATAGAACTCGCATGGACTAGAATATCATATTTACGGCTTTTTTCAATATTGCATTATTTCTGGAATGCGGGTCCGATCGTAACTCGTATTTCAAACACGTAAGGGATTGACATCTAACCTCCATTTTTCAGTGACATAATGATGATGATCTCTTTTACCACTGGCTCTGTCTATATTTGGGGTCAGGTCCCTCTCTTGTGACATAGGGTAGCTGATGTTGTGGCCAAGGCTATATTAACTCATGGTAGGGAAAAGGCATTTTCTTGGTCGTGGGCAAGGACGCATATTTCTTTTGGGGTCTTAGCCAAGACGTGTAGCGTCTATGAATGACGTATGAATGTGACTTGGTTTTCAAAATGGAGTAGCAACTATAGCGTGTGAAATGAAAGTGGTAGAAGCTTGGCCGTGTGAAATGAAGGCCGAAGAGTATATAGTTGTAATGATGTATGAAAGTGACTTGGTTGTCCAAATGGCTAAAATCGGCTATGTAGGCCTTGAAGAGTCTTTAGGAGGGAGAAGCTGTGGTATGAATCAACCTGATGAGTAATGGGCACAATGATGATGTTCACCCTGGGGTCATGAAGCCACTGAGTTGTGGCAATATAGGGCTTGATGAGAGCCAAAAAAAGCTACAATGTAGGGCTTGATAAGGGCCAAGAAAGAGTTGCAGTAGTCGAGGTGAGATATGATAAGAGAGAGCATTCGAATTTTAGTTGTACGTTGTGTTGTGTAGTAGAGGGTGGAAGATTAGAAGCTCCATCTTTGACACGTTGAGTTTGAGTTGACGGTGTAGACTACCAGGAGTATATGCTAGAGAGGTAGTTGACAACGTGTGTTAGAATGGAGGTGGATAGTGCTGGGAGGTAGATTTGGGTGTCATCTGCATATAGATAGTATTGAAATCCAAAGTATTTATTAGGATAGCAAGCAAGGAAGTGTAGATGGAGAAAAGGAGGGGACAAGGGGTGGCTTAGAAGTGTGTGTCAAGAGGTGCCACGTATGTAAATGAGGCCTGCTTGTGATTTGAACAATAAATATGACAATCATAGCAGCTTCTATGCACTAGCAGAGTGTGCTAAAATGAAAATATTCTCTGAAAATGCCCAGTACGTACACATCTGCTAATGTGAAGTGTTTGCTAATCTACAGTGGTCTTTTAAATTGTAATTAACACTTCAGTTAATTAGCATTATTTAAAGCCAAACCTAGTTAATGGATGAGAATCACTAATAGAAAAAAATGTCAATACAACTAAGTACTGATAACAGGAGATTTAAATTAAACTATTGAATAGAAAATTCAATCAGAGTCAAAAAGTAGATTCCTGTGAAAATCTGGGCTGAAAACCTCCATCAATTTACATCGCCAAAAAAGCTGAAACTGCACCGCTGAATATTTTGACACTTTATAAATAAGTTAATAATAATGTAGAATAAAGAATATATATGAATAATACATGAGTAGACTGGATACAAAGCTACACCTGAAATCTAGGGACTCTGATATAGCGATACTTGGTAATTGGAAATGTCTATTCAGACTTTGGTTTGTGCTATTTTTTTTAATCTACTGCAGTCAATGCTCAGCAATCAGAATGGGAATTTTAGCATTTGTGAGTTGAAAAAAAAATATGGACCCATGAAAGAGACAAGAAACTCTCAAATATCACTTTAACTAAAGTTGACACTCAATATACAGTTTATCTTAACTGCAAGTCCCTTGTGCTGTGTATCCTGGAAGTCGTGGGGTTTTGAATTTGTATCATTTGCAATACAAAAAATATTTAAAGGGACTCTTTAGGCATGTTTTTATGCTTTACTAGCTACTTGCCCATCAAAAATGATGGCATTCAAATTTAAAGGCTGTCAATGCTGTTTGCCAGACAATGTGAGCACCTTCAGCGCTCATTGCGAGCCTCTCCCCGTCTACTTTACGGGCTCATTGCAGGCCTTGCAACCCACAACTTTTGTGGTTCTCAATGATCACCTTCGGCGCTCATGGCGGGCCTCTCCCCAGTCTCTGATCCTGTGTCTGTTTCCTCCTCTCTCCCTGCTGTGTGTCTTTTGTTTTTATTCATTCGCACCCACCCCACCCCGTGTCTCTCTTGGTCCGTCTCTCAGCCCTGTGTCTCTTTCCACCCTCTCCCATCTCTGGGCCTTTCTCCTCTGTGTCAGTGCGTCAGTTTTGGTGGCTCGCGATGAGTGCCGTTGCTTGAGTTGTTCCACTAAGTGTTACTGGTTTCTTGATCGTGATTTCTTACTGCGCTAAGTGTTACTGCCTTCAGCCTCATTTTCATCCGTTTATGTTTTTTTTGGACACCATATTTTTCTTGCTTAGCCGATTTTCGATTGCTGTAAAATGCCAAATATGCCTCAAATTAACTTGCAACCGCACTCACAGGCTCCCTGACTCCCCCGTGCTGTGTGTGAGTGTGTACATTATTTTTGTAAATTATTTGGCTTTTTTTGGTGGTGTTTCGAGTTACGAGCTTAAAAAAAGATTCTGTTAAATTAGTAAACTGCGTCCCTTGCGTCTGGCGTCAAAGTGCTCCGTACTTCGGCGGTTGTCACGGCCATTGACCAGTGCCTTCTGTGCTCATGTCAAGGCTGTTTTAAAGTCCTGCGGGCCTCGCGATGAGCTCTTCGCGAGGGCCGCAATTATTTAACATTGCGTGATCAACACTGACAACTATATATGTGATGTAATTGTTTTAATTAGGTTACTTCAATCATTTTATCATCCTCAATGTAATTATCACATACATGTACACCTTTTCATCCTGTTCTCTCTCATGTAGGGTGTCATGCTGCACTTTTGTTCTTTAGTCGTTCAGTTGTGTCTAACTCTCTGTGGCTCTATGGATTGTAGTACCCCAGGCACATCTGTCAGCAACTGTCCATCTGAGCATCCTGAAGCTCATAATCATTATTCATTGATCCTCTGCTGCCCCCTTCTTTGTATGCCTTCAATCTTTTCCAGCAGCAGAGTCTAAGGATACCGGCCGTCTCATGATATGACCAAAATATTCAAGCTTTATGCTCATGATCATACCTCCTAGTGAACATTTTTTCTTCATTTCCTGTAGTACTGATTTATTGGATCTTCTTGCAGTTCAAGGGACTCTATGCAGCTTTCTCCAACACCACATTTAAAACGTCAACTCTCTGGCGCTCAGCCTTTCTTTATGGTCCATCTCTCACATCTGTATGTTACTACTGGGAATACCATAGTTGTAACTATGCGGACCTTTGTTGATGCAGGCTTGCCATAGTTTTCTTCCCTAGAAGCAAACATATTTCGATTTCAGGACTACAGTAACCCTCTGAAGAGATCTTGGATCCCATGAAATTAAAATCTGTCACTGCCTCCACTTCTTCCCCATCTATTTACCAGGAACTGAGATTGCGGTTTGCCATGACCTTTGTCTTTTTAATGTTGAGCAGCAGGCCAACTTTTGCACTCTCTTTTTTAACCCTCTTGAATAGGTCCTTTAGTAGAAAATAAAGAATATCTAAAATATATGACCACACTGGACCTTTAATAATCTTACTTGGAGAAGGCAATGCAACTCCTCCCGTAAAAAAGTGATATTAAAATAAATAAACGGTTCTGCTTCCTATAATATGGAATTCAAACTAGGATATCAAAATTAAAAACAACAATATAAAACCCCACGTAATTGAGGAGTGATATTTGCTACTATTACATAGATGTTCTGATGACAGTGATGGCAAATGTGTATTTTTAAGAAATGCATATACAAAATTGCTTTTCATCAAAAGTTCTCCAATATAGTTCTTTCTCCAAGAGTAAATTGCATCTTTTTGACATTCTGATTACACTCTTCATTGCAAAATTATCCTGTAGTTTTCTAAGTATGCTTACAGAATAAATCAAATCTTCACCAAATACAATAATTTGCCATGTTTCATGCATTTGAAAATCTCATCATCTTGTCACACTGAGCTAAACGGTTCTGGGGCAATGTACTTAAGCAGCAACGTAATTATTTATTTATTTCTGTTTATTTTTTCTAGCTGCAGATGCATACAACACAAACAGCCCTATTAAATTCGAAGGCTGAAACAGCATAGGCAAGCCTGTAAGGGCTGCGGGCATGAGATTTGGCTGCGTTACAGAGCTATTAATTTAGAACATGCTGCGAGTTACGGGCTTTTGACGCAAACCCGTAACAGAGATCATCATCTTTACGGCACTGAAAAATGGAGGTTGGATTTCAAAGTTTTACGGGCTTCAATTACGAGTTACAATTGGACGTGCATTCCAGAAATAAATCAGTAAATATGATATTATAGTCCATGAGAGTTCCATTATATGTATTAACACATTGGTTGCCGGGATCGATATAACACGGAAATTAGAAATTAAATAAAGTATTTTATATTGCTGATATGCGGGCTTGAGAATGTTGTGCTATTAATTCTAATAGCAAACATCACTTTCACTTGTTATATGTACAGTAGTGTGTGCATATTTACATTTACAGTGCTACGGATTGAACTTTACCCGCTTAGCAGGTCCACTCTAGTACCAGTTAGCTTCTTGGCTAGATTTGCGGGTTACGGGCTTGAACGCCAGTGAATTCATTGCAATTTAATAGCGTGATTGGAAACCTAACAGTTATGGGCTTGACAGATAATAGGATTTGTGTGCGTGCAGTTCAAATGTCCACATCCTGTAGACATTTCTCGTTGACGGGTTGCTTTACAGGGCCAATTTAATAGCCGCGAGTCATGCGGCCTACGTTACGGGCAACGGTTTTCAACGTTGAGGGAATTTAATAGGGCTACTAATCTCCATATGATAAATAGCTTTTGGTCTTGTTCAAACTGTGTGATTTGGATTAAAATAATTATTTTTGGCGAATTAGTTAATATTTAATTATACAATACAGATACTACAGCAAGTTGGTTTATGTTAAAAAGCATGTAAAACTATATAAATATACACGGAATTAGCCATTTTTCTCTACAGTTAGTAATTCCTGGGATATTAAGCATTGTTTGTCTGGCTCATTTATGCTAATTAATAGCTCATATAAGGGTGGGCAGGCATCATTTTTGCTGTCACAGAGACAGACAAGCAAACTATAACCCGAATTACTATATCAAAACAAAACAGCTAACTAGTTTAGGCGAGCTATTCATTTGTAGAAAAATACAGCAGAAACAATGCTGATTATCTTAGCAGTGACTCACTTCATAAACAAAATGCAGCTAGTTTTTAACGTTCTTTACAAATAGCGTTAACAATTTGATTTTGACATGACAGACTCTCTTTAGGAATTTACCTACGGTGAGATGAGTTACAAAGAAGAAAAATACCTTTCACTGTTTATAATGCTTTCAAAAGTGAACATTTTAGACAAATCTCAAATGTATGGTAAGGGATAATGTAAATGCTCCGTGAAACAACCTATGGCGTCATTGATATCAAGAGGAAGCTCAAGCATCTTCAGCCCGTAACTAAATAGATTTTCTTAGATGTGGATCTAGTCAAGTGGTAAATTTCTATCCTCTAGTCTTTGTTGTTGCATTATAGACATTGTCTTAAAATAACATTCAAGTAGCAACAACAGTACAACTTTATTAGACCCATAAATCACTTGGTGCAACACTTGATTGGCTGGATATAGATTCAAAGTGTCTGCAGCCTATGAGGTTTCCCAAGACCCAATATTAGATATTTCACAGAGAAAAGGTATTAGAAGTTTAATATCAGAGACCTACATTTTACTTTTAAAGAATAATGATCAATAACATGAGAAACATATATGAGTATTTTTATAAATGAAGTAATACAAATATTTAAAATGAAGAATGAAGGATTTTAATTTATACAATATACAAAGACAAACAAATATTATAAACAGTATTATATAGATGGTATTACTCTCCCTCCACTTCTGGATCGCTACCTTGTCGTGGTAAGGGGCTTGTGTACATCAATGAAGTTGTGAGCTATACCATGTAGGATCACCGAAGATAACAAGGTCATAGGAGAGTGGTCCACTGGAAAAGGAACTGGCACCCCACTCCAGTAGATTTGCTAAGAAAACCTTATGTATTAGCACTACCAGACACAAGCCTGGGGTGCTGCTGTCCATAGGGTCAAGAAGAGTCAGACATGACTAAATGACTAAACAACAACAAATCACTCTCCCTTAAAATTAATATTATACATCATTAGCGCTGACAGAGCATTAATCATTACTTCTTGTAAAAACAAAAACATTTAATCCAAAATCACTTTATTAAATAAGATAGAACATAATTATAACAATGAATGTTTAAGAAGTAGATACAAAAAATTATATGATGGCCTGGCAATATTGCATCTTCAGAATTACACTGAAATAGAAATGTTTTAATCCGCTCAATATTATTATTTTATTATCCTTATTTTTTGTGAATTAAACATTATCCTTATACAATATATCATATGATTTGGGAATGTGTACTGTTAGCTCTTTTATATCACATTTCTAAAAGCATCTGTGTTGTGATTGTCACAATATGTCATTTACATGTATACTAAGACCCTCATGCTAAGCCCCTGTATCACAGAATAAACCAAGTAAAACTACCTAGCTATTCCATTCACCAATCACAGAGAAATTGTGAGAGAACTGCTACAAGTGACTGCAATAAGACAAAGACGAAAATTATCGCAAACGTTTCAATAGATTTTTGCACTGCAGAAATATTACGATATTTAGAATTTTACACCCAAACCCTATGCAAATCAGACTTTACGGATCACTCACAAAATAGGGCAGTGTTGTAACATCAAATAAGGAAATATTATGAGTATTAAACACTACTCGCAAATGGTTTTAAAGCCTTTGCCGAGAGCTACAGCTAGAGAGACAGTATAGCACCAAAAACAATAGAAAATCATGAAAGTTCATCATTGACACTTAACATTCAAATATACATATTTATATATATATATATATATATATATATATATATATATATATATATATATATATATATATGTCCATGTCGTTATACAACATCCAGGATAACATAGAACCCAGTACTCAAGGGGTTTATACATATAAGGAAACCATGTGTACTAAGAACAGATGCTCTAATGCTCTCTCTATCTCTCTCTCTGAAATCTTTTCCAGACAAGATAGGATTTATGGATGTAAGTTGAGTGACATAAAATTGCAAGTGAAAAGATTAGAATAAACATGTAACGTAGGTAAAAAATGTGAATATGTAAATCAAATGCTCTAGGCTAGGACACTGCATAAAATCGGCCACAAGAGCTTTTTTTCCCCTAAGTTCTACACTAATGTAAATGTTTTGCTACCCCAGGTTAGGGCACTCAGCCCACAACCATAAATCCTGCCTTAGCCCCCACAGAGTTCTGTGTAGAGAGTAGCCAAATCAAGGTTTACAGATGAGAGAGGGCTGTAATAGCCAATAGGAAATGAGTGGGAAGTGCCGTAACTGCTGGGCAAGGAAACATTAAAGAATTTTTTATATTAAAAATATGTAAAAATTGTATTTATAGCTTAAAAAAATAAAGATGCGCTTATCTTATGTTGAAATATCAAATATATTTATAGACAATGCATTAGAGCATTTGTTCCTAGGAAAAGTGATTTTGTGATGTGTATTAACCCCTTGAGTATTGCGTTTTTTGTTACCCTGGATTTTTGATTTTTTTAGGATTCTGGATTTAAGAACATATCTAATTTTTTAATTACAAATATGTTTAGATTGAATTGTTAAGTGTCAAATAATGTTGACATTTCATCATTTTGTAGTGCTTTTTATGCTATACTGTCACTTTAAATGCTTCTGGGCGACTTAGCAAGGGTTTGAAAACTACTTGCAAGTGGTGTTTGGTACACGTAAATCTTTCTTCTCCTTTTTTGCAGTTACAGCACTATCCTGATTTGTGAGTGATCTGTAAAATCTTATAAGCATAGGGTTTGGGTGTCAAATTATAATGTAGTAACTGTAATGTTTTGCCAGTGCAAAAATCAATGGAGTTTTTAGCTTGCTTTTCGGCTTTGTCGTGCAATTCACTGGTAGCAGTGACTCGTACCAGTTCTCTTGCATTGTTTTAGGGATGGGGGATTAACATAGCTATGTAGGATTTACTGTGCTGCTACGGCACTTGTAATTGATTTTTCGGGGATTAGCATAGGGGGCCATAGTAACCTAGACAGACTACAAATGGGTCCAAGTATAAACATGTATTTGAAGTAAGGAGGGAAAAAAAGAACACTGTACTTTTAACAAGATAAGATTGGTAACTTTATATTATTTTGCGAGTTGGTCCATCTAAAATGAAGCAGTTGTTCCCTTATTTATTAGAAGCTAATGTTTGGAGCATGTGTAACTAGTAAATGGAACAGATTTCCAAAGCCATAGATATTAGTCTGTGTTAGTGAGACATGCTTATTTTAGACTAGTCTTGAAACTTGGCAAAGAAATAGTTCTTGGCAACAAATACTGAGGATAAATTAAATTCTAGAGAGGCAACTGTGTGTGAAAATGGTTTTCAGAGGATAGAGACAAGAAATAAAAATCATGTTCATAAAATGATAAAATATTTGTAAGAAAATCCACAGTACTAACTGGAAAATGGATCTTGTGTTACAGATTTCACTACAGAAAGCCATAAAAACTAAAGTAAATGGAAATGGCACCCATTGCCAGCTATCCCAATATTCTGCAGTTTTATTTTTTCTTTAAAGTCACATTTTTGAAGGTTGTAGCTGATTTGTATTGAGAAGTAACTGTAGTCCATTATTATATCTTGCTTTACTTCTGTCTTTGTTTGTGTTTGGTTACTCATGCGACAAGTGAGGTCTGTTGACTATTTATTTAAAAAAAACCTTGGCAGGCTATCTGATTCTTAGTGCTTTTATTGATTTGTGTTAATTTACACCTGTGAGGTAAAAGGGAGCTATTACACAATATTGCTGTGTTTTTGTAAGCCCCTCTTCAATAATATACAGCCTATTATATCTCTCTAAAACTAGCACCTCAGTACTTCCTATTATCTACATGTATATTACCAAATAATTCCATTCCCTGACATTTCCATTTAAAGGTTACATAATCTGACCATTAGGGGCAGTTAACATATTACATACTAGTGCAATTCACATCACGCTCACTTTACATAAATCCCTTCCCTCTCCAACAAATGGAATAACCTTCTAACTTTTCACACCTTCCTATCTATGTAAATGCTCACTTCCTTCCTCAACCTCACTATTCCTTATTCATTACTTTTCCGCAGGGTTCTGCCTCTTCCAATCCCTTTAGATTGTAAGTAGAGAGTTTCCAATCTTGTAGGGTACTTTGGAAAAAGCCCTTTTTACAAGATTCAAATTGCAAATCAAGGCCCTCCAATTTTTGCAGTCGTTAATATTGTATAACATTGTATATTTCCTTGTTCTTATCCCCTGCAAAGCCCTACAGAATATGTTGGCGCGTAACAAATAAAAGTTAATAATAATAATAATAATAATAATAATAATATTTTATCATTTTGCTTTATGTGAAATAAAAAAACTTTAAAGCACTGTGAGGCCGTTTAAATGACTCAGAAGCAGGTGAAAAATGATGCCCATTACCTAGCTAATCATTTTCCAAAGTCAAAATCTATAAAAACTTCAGTTGGTTTATACTTCTGAGGTAAAGTGAGTTTACGTTTTATTGATGCATGTTGCGGAAACCCAAATGGATGGACATTTAACCACATTAATCATTAATTAATTAAAAGATATCCAGTTTACTCTGCAGATATGGAAAAGACATCTTAAATACATAACCTTTATCAAAGTATCATAATATATATTTTTGAATATAATTAAATAGGTAAAACTGAGCTAGGTAGAAGTAAAGTACAAGTTAACTGCAGCATTTTCAGTTCAGTTCAGATGATAGTAAACACATCTTTTGTGCAAGGCAAAGCTGCCTCAGGTAATGTTTTAGGCCCTTCGTTTGGTAGCTGCAGCTCTCTGTTGACACTGTGCTTACATACTGTATGAGGTGGTGTTACAAAGTGATGTCATTAGTGTTGGCGTTACCAAGGAGACATGGTAGTAGCAATCTCTGTGGCAATGTCTCGATGTGTTTTATAAACTTGAGTTGACTTCAGAAGAATCTTTATAGTGTGTGAAACACATTGTGACATTGCCATAGTGATTGTGATTACAGTGTCTCAATGGTAACACATCATATTATTGGGTCATCACCTCATCTGGAAGCACATCTGGACCTGAAAGCTACAACCACCAGCCACAAATTGGACAGACTAAATTATTACCCAAGTACTGTGGTAACTTTGCAAAATTGTTTTTTAATCATCTGAAAAGCACATTTTTTATATATGATTTTTTATTTTTGCTCAGATTCTGTAGTACAGCTGAAGTAACTAGAAGACACAATTTGGGATTATTTTAAATAAATCAGGCCTATGTTATCTCTGAAATAGATATATATTATCTTCTGAAGTTAATGAATATCTATGTTCATTATGTCTTCCATGTTATTCTTTTTCCACAGCAGGTTATAATAAATCTTATTTTACCCCAGATAGCGGAAATGTATATATTTTTTTTTTTTCAATTCATTGTTTTTGTAATTTTTTGCTATGGGGGAATTTACCATTACTTTCCTTATTGAAGCTTAGTGAATCTAAACTTATCTCCACAATCCCTTTCCCAACCTGTATGAAGTCTCCAAACTCTTATCATCCAGTGCTAATATGAAAATAGTCTATTTGTACCATTATTGTACCAAAAACCAATACAATATATTTATCCCCAAGTCTAACCACCCACTACACCCCCCTCACATAAAAAAAGGTTAAAACTGTTTCTAGGTTATGTACTAAAGGGAGAAGTGTTGGCAAACTACTTGGAGAAACTTTCCATTTTTAAACACTAAAATATAACATATCCAAGAATTTTCTAAAATCTTACTCTTTAGCATTCAGTATGTTGTGTACATACCTGGTGGTATTTGTTTCCCACACAATGAAGCTTATTTGTGAAGAACATAATACATTTGATTTATGCTAGACACATTATATTGGAATTTCTTCACATTAAACTATCAGGGTGGATGCCAGGTAAAGGGTTGTGAGTATCATTTGTTGGTTCATGAAATATGCATTTATAAAGTCAACAAAAAAGCCATCTATAAAAAATGTATTTTAACAATATTCTGTAATTACATATAAAAAAATAGATTTTTTTTCCATGTTTACGCTAAATAGTAGGACTGGGAAGAGGTTAAGAATGAAATATGTATATGCGCTCAATAAAAATCTCAACTAAAATAATTTTCGCCATGAGAAGATTTAAGATTCTTGTAGTATGCATTAATAATATTGTTATATGGTTCTATATCCCATTCATTTACTAATTGACATAAAATAAAATTCATTATGTACAGAGTTTGTGTGTTTTCTTCATACCAGGGCTTCGTTACAAATTGTATTTAATTGAATAGAAGATTTTATCCTGCGCACTGATCATCCAATAGTTATTCATGCAGAGATACCAATTGGAAAAAAAAGATATTGGAAAGCATATAGTACTAATTAAACATTGTGATCATATACATACAGTGACTGTACAAAAGCTGCTAATTAAATATCTAATTGCTGTAAGCAAATGTTGTTATCTGAGAAGCTTTTATGCAATTAGCTGCTTACACAACTAAGCAGTTAATTATATGCATTTCATACCATTCACATTTTCATGATAAAATGAGAAATCAATGCAAAGCTTAGGAAACTATACGATATCAAAGAAATGAGTGGAATTTGAAAGTTAATTGTAAATAAATACTTTATTAAATTATAGTCTTCTGCCACTTAATTTTAGCTAATATATTTAATCAAAATAAATGCGTAAATATTTATTTATTAGAGGAAAAATGGATATCATTGGAGTGTGCCACAGATAGCAGTTTTGGTTAATATATTTAGCGCTGTTTCTAAAAGGCATCAAGAGAATGTTTTCCTCTTTCCAGATGGCACAAAAATAAGTAACAATGCCAGTACGTCACAGGGAAAGCCAGTAAGTAAGATGCTAATTCCATTCTGTAGATCTCTAATCAGACCATTAGACCATAAGAACATCGTGTCCAGTATCTCCATAAGAATATTCCAAGTTAGAAATGTTATAATTTCAATCTATAATGATGCTTCACTTCCTCAGATGTGAATAATGAGTGTGTGTTTTAGAGAGGGGTAGGGTTTAGCTCAGTTTAGGGAAACAGAGGAGTTGGGAAGGAGGGAACAAACAGCCTGTGTTAAAATAATTGGATAAGATTCAAATTTACACCACCCCCACCCCCCTTCAATGGCTCTGAAACAGATTATTACCTTCAGGAAATGCAACTATATCTCTCAAGAAATGTAATTGTCCCACTAATTTAGCATTGATTCTTCCAGGGCACAGTAGATTAATTATTTTTTTTTCTTTCTAGTTAAAAACTAGCAGCCTTATTAAATTGTGATTCAGCCAATTGAATAGGGCTCTTTATAAGCACATAGCTTATTTTTTTTACAGAAGTATTTAGTTTGCGATAACCTTGCATTTGGATAGAAGTTCACGAACTAAAAACTTCTGTAAAAAAATATGCTATGTGCTTATAAAGAGCCCAAATCAATTGGCCAAATCGCAATTTAATAAGGCTCTAGGTGTATGCCTGATACCTTCTAAAACATGCTCTTAGTAAGACTTAAAGTTTTCAAACATTTTTTTTTCACTGTGCACATAATATCAGCCAATCAGCAAAAATTGATTTGTTGTTCAACAACATATGAGATTAAAGCAGGAGTCATGTCTGATTGGTTAAAAATCAATGCCTTTACATTGATTGGCTAACATATGATTGACATCTATTTCAGCCAATCAGGGCCTTAAAAGTTTGCATAACAGGCACAGCAAAACCAAAATGTGTCATTCCACCCCAAAGCTCCTCCGTCAATTTAAATATTTTTTTATATAGCAGAGAGGTTTTGGATGAGCCTTTTTCCCTGGCCTTGAAGATGAGGATTTAGGACTTCTATCAAGCAAGAGGAGGCTATTACCAGGAGACTAAGTAGATCAGAATTGAGGGTCTTTAAGCAAGAAAGAAGAGTTTTTTAATGAAGGGTCCCGAAGATGAGAAAAGGTGGCTTCAAGCAAGATGGATTTACGTATTGCATGTGTCCGCTTAGGACTGAGTGCAGACCAGAGAGACTTTTGATTATGCTTAATCGTCGGATGATAATGTGTTAATTAATGTACTATTTTACTGGTGTGTTTTTTTTTGTTAATTTTAATTAGGCCTTTGTTCATTTTTTTCCCACATGGGGAAGATTCAATAGGGGATATGGAGGCCAATAGTGACCACCTTGGGGGCTAGTAATAGGGAGGATAGGGATCAATTATAGGTTAATAGGTGAGCCCCACCACAAAGCTCCAGGGAATAGTGGGGAAACAATGATCCCCCAGGTGTACAGGGGGTTCAGAGCCCCATATTTGTTATTTAATTTTAACAAGTGTTAAACCCTTCCCTGCCATGGGCAGATTGTATTATTCTATATAATATATATATACACATACACCGTAGAATCCCTGTGATCCAGCACCCAACTAACCAGGACTCTCAAGCAACCAGCACCGGCATCAATTCCCCATTTTCAAAAATCTCCTGCTAAACCTTCATAACCGGCACTGTCTGGAGTTTGAGACATGCAAAAAAAAAATGCTAACTTTTTTTCAAATAATTTTTTTCTGGGCCTAAATGGCTCAGTTTAGGTGCTAATTCCCTTTTAAAGGCATTTTGAAGGGTTTTGGGGTGTATAAGGGTCATTTAGACCCATACATTCAGGGACTCATGAACAGGCTACTACACATATCTGGCAATAGGGACTCCCCGTGGGTGCCGGATAACAGGGTTTTACTGTATATATATATATATATATATATATATATATATATATATATATATATATATATATATATATATATATATATATATATATACATACATATATATATACATACATATATATATATAAACACATATATATATATATATATATATATATATATATATATATATATATAAATATATTTATATATATATACACACACACGAGGCATTTGTGGACATATTTGTATGTCCCAGCTCAACTTCCCAGAATGCAGTGTAATAACTGTTTTTTCTCGGAACTCTGAGCTGGAAGCAGGTTTTTTAACTTGCTTTGGACATTCAAATGTGAACACAGATGTACTTTTTATTTACTATATATATATATATATATACACACATATATACACATATATACACATGTATACATATATATATATATACACACACATACATATATATATATATATATATACACATATATACACAAACATACATACATACATATATACACACACGCTTATATCCAGTAGTCAGTGTTGAGATAACATTACACAGTGACAGCCTTGGTCAAGTTATCTTTAAATACTGTACTTTGAAATCCAAAGAACAAAGTTTCTGAATAAAAATGACTTGACATGAAAGCTCATACAGTATCTTGTGAACAGGCTAAAGATACAAGGAATAGTCTATAGAAAGATAAGTAGAATATACTGGGTTAAGATCAAAGTTGGATTCAAAATGGTTTTAACAAGTTTTAAAGTTACTATCATTAAAAAGTTGAGTAGTAAATTGTACTATTTCTGTATTTTAAGGAACACTGCAGGCAAGAGTTTGCTGTTTGCTGTCATGCTAAACACAAAATGATGGGATATGTTTTAATAAAAATCTATTTAACATGGGGATAAAACCAGTTCTTAAAATACAATATCTTAATTGATGTTGCTTTCCAAAAACATGTAAAATTGAGGCCCGCGGGGCTTATCTGCAATGAGCGCCAAAGGCACTCATTGTGAGGCCCGTGGGACTTAGCTGCAATGAGAGCCGGGACTTGAAAAAGTTGCGGAGCTCGGAAAAAAATGGGGGACTTCGCAAAAATTACGAATTTAACGGCCGAACCGCGGAACTCGAAAAACCAACAAAAAAAAACAAATAAGCCTCCAATTAACTTCCACACTCACACACAGCACAGGGGAAGAGCCAGGGAGCCTCTGAGTGAAGTTGAAAGTAAATTTGAGGCATACTTGGTGTTTTTTTAAGATTGAAAATCGCCTAAGCGAGAAAAAAAATGGGTGCAGAAAAAATGTAACATGAAGAAAACAAGGCAGAAGGACGTAAAACGAGGCCTAAGGACGTAAGAACGAGCCCTAAGCAGTAAGACTTAATGCAAGCCAGTAACACTTAACCCAAGACAGTAACACTTATCGCGAGGCCCATAAACTACACTGGAAGGAGAAAGACTATAAAGTAGACAGGGTCAGAGGCTTGCAATTAGTGCTGCAGGTGCACAGCACGGGGCTCGCGATAAGCGCTAAAGGTGCTCAGAGGGGCCATAGCCTCACATTGTGTGGCAAACGGCATTGCCAAGCTTCAAATTTTATTGCCGTCATTTTGGACGGGCAAGTCGCTAGTAAGATTTAAGAACAAATACAATTTTTTCAGAAGCCGTTCAGTTGTCCTCAAACAGGGAATTTTCTCCAAACCATTGTTGTTCAAAATTAAACGTAAAGAAGTTCAAATATTACAGAAATGTTGTTCAATTGCTGCAAGACATATGTTTGTTGCAGGATGGTTTAGACCTCCAGCCATGATTGACCAATCAGCTCAAAAATCAGTAAAACATAATATTAATTTGGGAATGGCTGCTTCCTCTCTTTCCGACATGCAGCATTAACTGGCAACTAAACAAGTTCTATGACTATATTGTTAAGTTTCCATAAGTGCTGTTTCTTATAAAAGAAACTTACGTTTGGATGAAACCTTCACTTTAATAAACACCTTATAGTATGTCACTTTAGCCACTTAATTACATGAATGACAATAGCCAGGTATGACTACTGCAGCAGGTAAAAGTACCAGGGCCCACAACAAAGTAATGTTCCTCTGCTACCTAGAGTAAGGGTGTCAATTGTTGTTATGGAAATGTGATCTGACCACCCAGATATATTTTTGGATTTTTTGACTGCTACAGGCATCTAACTTGTATGGAGAATTTGCATGTGAGGCATCATATTATTTTTACTAGCTCAGCCACTGACAATAGCCTTTAAGACTGTTATATTATTTTATAGCAGTAAAATATGATGAAAATGTTATTTATTTTTAACACTGCCTATGTTCTGTATTTATATCACTTTTCTTGAGCGTTAAGACAAGAATTTTTTTTTCGATTACTTCTGACATAACTCAAACCCTAAATACACAAAGCAGTTACTATAATCACACTGTACTTAAACACCCACTCCATATCCTGAGATCATACAGACTTATTTTAAATTACTACTTAACAGTCAGCGCTACGGAATATGTTGACACGTTACAAATAAAAGTTAATAATAATATTAATAATAACAGTTACTCTAAGCTCTCATATACTGTAGATAAATTAAAACAAAGTATTAGGTAAAGCTCCACTTCCGTTGGCTTAAGGGCCACTGTCATAACTAAAGACTCTACAGAATTGACGTTCAATCTCTGTAGTCTGAGAACTGGTTGGCAACCCTGAAATGTTCTTGGGCACCATGTTTGAGATCCAGCACATGTGTAACAGGCATTTATTGTATTGAAAACACTGATGAGCCTAACATTCGACCAAGTCACTATCTTATTTATAGATTAATGCGGAATTCATCTGCAGTTATAATGTACCCTTTTTTCCTTAGGACCAGCAGATGGGGTTTCAGGGACCAGAACTGGTCCTAGGACTGGTCCAATGAGCAGCTTTTGAGAATCATTCCTTATAGTACATTGTAACCTACAGTAAGATTTAAAATAAAATGTTTTTTTTTTTTTTTTTTTTTAAAGTAAACCTTCAAGAGCAACAAGGTCAGCTAAGTTGCCAAGCACTGAATACACAAAAGGTTGCAATAAAACAATTTATAATAAAATGCAATAAAACTTCCAAGCCTCTTTATTTTAATTACTATACAGTGCTTTTGTCAAAGGCACTGAAAATAGTTATAAAATGGTACATCATTGTGTGGAAGTATAGATGAAAATTTTACTTAAACCACAGACTGAGAATAAAGTGAGAGTTTTATGTTTGGATTATTTTGCTGAAATGATGAAACCGGCCTGATGCAACATCAGGGTCATGGGTGCAGCAAATTAAGCTGAGAGATAAGGAGAAGAAAAGTGGATGAATCTAAGATGTATCAGGGTTGGAAAGAAAGAGAAACGGAGTCTTCAGGGAGGTGATCTTTAACATATTTCATGTTTTTATGGTGAGCTGCACAGTCAGTCCTTTAGATGAGAGGAAGGCTATATTGTATGAGCCATCAATGGAGGACAGCAAAGGATATCAGTTGAGTGAGTTTGAAACCTGGTCAACTGAAAGAGCGGTGGAGAATTGGAGGTGTGTGGTAATGAGATGTAAGGCAACTTTGGAATAGAATAAATGAGAATTAGCACTATTGGTCTCACGTAGAGCAATTAGATCATCAAGTGAGTGATTAGTTTTAGAGAAACTAATTTAATGGAAATTAGAGTTGTCAAGTGCTTTGCATGAGAGCTTTATTGAATGAGTTACAAGCTTCTACAATAACAGAAGTGTTGATGGAACGTGGCCAAACTGGAAGACTGGTGTAGAGTTGGAGGTGTGCGAAAGTGAGACGTAAGGCAACATTGGAATGGAATAAGTGAACAGAAGAACAATTGGTCACATGTAGAGCAAATGGCTCATGAAGTGAATGATTAGTTATATGGAAATACAAATAAGGGAAACCAAAGTTGTGGAAAGCTTTCTATTTAGATTTGAGTCGTGAATATAACAGCATTTAAAGAAGACTGCTGCATAGTGGATTCACAGAGTGCAAACGAGGTAGAGGAGTAAATTTTTGAACCAATCAAGCTACAACTGCAGTTCCAGCTGTGACCGTTATATTAATTTTCTCTATTCTTCACTCACTTTTATAATCTAATAGAATACCATCTAGAACATGAGAAACTTGTGTTTAGGTGAGCCAGTCCTTTAAACTGAACTCACTGTAAGTGCTCTTTGTCAAAAACTCCAGGACTCTTGGACTTGAGTCTTGCCATTGGATCCTGATAAACATTACCAACATAACCAGATAAATCAAATGGTATTATAATGTCTGTGAGGACTTTGTGAAATACTTTACCACTTGTTAATTTGTTATATTATGTGATTTTCTTCCCCAACTCTGGTTGTATGCTCTGGACTCCTAAAGCCCATTTCCATCAGGTCATTTGAGTATAGTGGGCTCTGGGGGCATTTTCTATCTTAGGGTCATTACTTTGTGTGAAGGGTGTGTTTTGGGTTGTAACTATTGAATTTAGCTAATAAAAATAATCCCATACTTGGGTTTGACCCCAACCCCTTGCCCAGACATTTTGGCTCCAGGGCTCACTATATCTTATCAACCCCTGCTGTGCCCAGATCCTGACTAGTGGTAGCGGATGACTAGGGCTGCAGACTCCTCTGTACTTAACTGGGAAATAGACAGGCTGGTGCCGCGTGAGTATGAGCCAGTACAAGCTCACATGGGGGTAATTCAAAATGGCAGAAGGTGTGAAACTTGTGTTTGAGGAAGTGGCAACAGTGTTGATTGGGGCAGAAGCTGTATAAAATGATGTACCAGAAACAATAAAGTCCATGCTCTGTTATACACTAGGTGGAATGTGTTTAATATTTTTTGTAATCAGAAATTAATTTCTGCCACTTGTTCTGGACCCTCTGTGTGCCAGGATATATAACCTATACAACCTGCAGGTAGGATTGGACTCTCTTCAAGCCCAATGATGAGCAGGTTGCGACACTCATCATGGCGTGAAAAAACACAATGTTGTGTGTTAAAATGATCTATATTTTCTTGTTACATTGATAACAGCTAAACAATCCTAAGATTTAAATCTCTGTTTACATACAGTCTATTCTGCCCACTGGCTGTTGTGTATTTAGCAGAGTACCGGGTCCAAAACACAGTTTTTTTATCCTTTGATTGGGATTTATTGGTTTAACTATCTTTATTCTTCATTTTAAAACACTTAAATTATACTTACTAAAGTGTCTGTGCGTTGTAAATTACCATGTCTACTCTTTCTTTTCTTTTTTTTTTTCTTTCCCCCCTTCTCTCCCTTTTTTTTCCTCTTTTCCCTCCCTTCCCCTTTTCCTTTTGTTTTTTCTTTCCCTTTTTTCCTCCATTTCTTCTTTTTCTCCTCTTCTCTTCCCTCTATTTCCCTTTTTCTTTTTCCCTTAACGTTATAAAATGTACTCCTTCCTTCCAAAGGGCGGAATTGTATATTTTACTCCATCAATATTTAATCAATATTCAGTACTACTCCAACTCAAACAGGTCAAGTTATTCAAATCTTCTAGGTCTACATGTTTAATGTACAGTTATACAAAAACTCTGTCTTCACATCTTGGCATACCCAATCAATATATCCTTAAAGGGCAGGGCTGCTTTACATAACTTCATGGGGTTTTCTCTATCAGTGTCCATAAAGCAAAGAATGACCCTATAAGCGTGGTAGATCTTTGCTTATCTCTTTGCTATTGATTTGATTATCTCTTTGCGGTTTATGCTGAGAAAATGTTGTTCCCCTCAGTTTACTGCTTCAGCTAGCAATGTGGTAAGTCCTTTATAACCTATACAGTGAACTTCATACTCCTTCAAACTCTTTAGCTGCAACTGCATCTTGTCTCATTGGCCTGATAGGAGGACTTCACTCCTCTCTGTTGTATCACATAGTCCCCGGTGGCTCCCCCACGCCACAGATTTTCTTCTCTCAGGGGGTAGCCTTATCTTTCAAGATCTTCCAGAAAGGGTATGCCCTAACTAGGCTTTCCCTTCACCCTATGTTACACATTATATGCCGATCCATGTATTAAAATACAACAGGTGCTGAATCAAACCTAGCTGGTGGATTCCGGTCACCTGTACCGCCCTCACTTTCAACATGGGGGTTACCAGTAGCTCCAGGTGCAAACCAAGTCCAGAGAAAGATTTCATCAAGCCACCCAACGCCCCCGACCGTCACCAGGCCTCCGCCCCTCATTCTCCAATGCGCGGGAGTCCAAGCTTCCCTTCACTTCCGTCTGCATGGTCTCTCACCTCCAAAGCTTCAAGCAAACCACCACTCTCACCAGCAAAACACCTGATCAAGGTGCACACATCTGAGGGGACTCTGGTTTACAGGAATCCCATCTCTCCGCTATGTCTATCGGCAGGGTGCCTCTGGATGGTGGGGGTGATCTGTTCTGGCGCATAACTTTACTGTGCAAATTAGAAGGCTAGACAAACATCCCAGCATTCGTTCCGCCATTGCCCGGCTAGCAACTTCCTTGACTCAATGTGTTTCTGATATAAGCAGCAGGTGTTAGATTAGCAAAAGGTAAAAATAGGGAAACTAAGATATACCTTTAACTTTGTATTTATTTTAAACTTTCTAAAAAAAACTATAGATACAATATTTGAGTGGTTTTTTAATCTTCACATCTGATATAGTGATCAGTATAGCCCGTAATTTAACAAATATAATAAAATAAATAACTGCAAAGAGTGTTTAGAAAGAATGCTAGCAGGTTACATCTCAGTGTTCATGAATAATTTCATAAAGAAAGGAGAAGGGATCATGAATTAAAGATTTCCGTAATGTAAGAAGTTGCTAATTTACATTTGAACATTAAGTTATTAAGGAAAACAGCAATGATTTTAGGTGTTTTGCGTTTATGACATATTTTAATACAGCTGTGCAAGTGTTTCACTCAAGGAAGTAATTTGTTTTAAATTGCAGTGTAGAACAACAATTGCATTAATACTTTCTACAAGTTTTGACATCATTTGAAACTAAAAAAAAAAAGAAACAGCCCATAATAATAGAACAGTAAAAATAAAAAATGATATTGAATTTAAAACAATGTCAAATGGTTATTATGTATAAGTGCACAATTTTACCTATATGGAATTGGAAGGTAAAATTATAAATATCTTCAAATAAGGTTCTGGACAGAAGAATAGAATAAAAATAGTGACACAATAGATGTAACTAAAAACTATAGGTAATAAAAAGTAATTTCTCAATTGAATGCTATTAAACAAAGCATTTTATTGCAATCCCTTTATATTGCAATCCTTTTATTATCGCCAAAAATTACTAATTTTCCCTTGGAGCTTTGAACCTATTGCATACAGTGAGTAACTAGACTGATTGGTTAAATCACCCCATGAGATCTGAGCATACACAACCATTTGTTTTGCATATGACTCAACAGGTAAATTTCCAATATGGCAAATTTAAGGAGAAATAGACAATCTGGACTGATTTTCTTAGATAAGGAGCAAGAGGGGTGTTACAAGAGAAGAAGCTGAACTCTGAGGTTAAAAAAGAGAACCAAGGAAAGAGTGAAAAACAGAGAAAGGGAGAGAGAAACGGCACATGAGATGGAAAAGTAGCTAGATGTAATGAGGAGGGAAACACACTAATTGATTGGGCCTAAAATAGCAAAATCTAAATGTCTTGCCATAAGACTCTGTACATTTGTAAAGAAGGCCTTGTTATTTCCAATTGAAATATGTATTTCTAATTCAAACTCTCTACTCTCTTGGCATCTGTGACACTGATCTTTCATGGTTCACATCATATCTGCAAGGTTGAATACTTCATGTCTCCTTTTCTGGCACCACTCCCTCACCTCGACCTCTGTCAGTGTACACCAAGGTTCAGGCCTAGCCCTCACCTCTTTTCCATCTACACATCTTCACTTAGAACCCTAATAAAATCATTTGGATTTCAGTATCATCTCTATGCAGACCATGCACGGATCTGCCTCTCAAGCCCAGATCTATCCCTCTATTTTCTAGCAAGAGATTCCTTACTCTCTAGCATATCCTCTTGGATGTTCACCCACCATCCCAAACTCAACATGTCAAAGACTGAGCTCCTTGTTTTCCCACTCTCTACAACATGTCCATTTCTCCATTATTTCTCACTGTTGACAATGGCATTATCACTCCCTCCTCCCAGGCCCATTATCTTGGGATTCTTCTGGACCCTTACCTTTCTTTCATTCCTCATATATTCAATAAAAAACAAATCTTGTCTTTTTCTCCTAAAATTATCTATGAAATATGTCACTATATATCAAATGATGCAACTAAAATTCTAATACATTCTGTCATCATATATCGCCTTGACTACTGCAACTCGCTCCTTGCCGGGCTCGCCATTATCCGCTTGTCACCACTCCAATGAATAATGAACGCCTCCCCTAGACTCAACTACCGTCAGTCACTCCTCTGGCTTCCCATAACCTCCAGAATAACATTTAAAATCATACGTATAAAGCCCTCAACAACCCCATTATATCTCTGCTCTCCCCACAAAATACTCCTCCACACTCCATCTCTGTTCTGTTAATGACCTTCTTCTTTCCTCCTCTCATCACCTCCTCTCACTCCCTCCTTCAAGACTTTTATTATGTTGCCCCTATTCTTCAGAATTCCTTGCCTTGCTTCACTAGACTTTCCTCACACCTCAAGACCTTCAAAACCTCACTAAAAACACATATGTTTAATGAAGCTTATCGTCTTCATCCTTAATATGCACAATGTTTCTATCACCCTCCTGTTTTACAACTAAACCTTTTAGATTGTAATTTTGTGAGTTTGTAATATTAGAAGGTGCTTGAGAAAGAAGTTTGTATGCCAGATTCTAAGCTCAACGACAGGGCCCTGTATTTGTTTGCCTAGTGTGTGTAAAATTAACCATGTACATGTGAGAATGCTCTATCTTAACCAGATTAACTAGTGCTTAGGGAACACAACTACAATATATCACCAAAAAAAATATCATATCATGGACAGTGTATAAAAACTCTCGCCAAGTGTATATGTAAGTCGATAGGTAGAGCTTCTCATGTACCCATTTGTTACAACTTTATTTAAGTGGCAGGATTTTTTTTTGCACTGGTCCATTTCCAAAAGCTAAAGATGAAAATACAAGACATTGTTAGACATTGCTGGAATAAGGAAGGTATGGTATGTCACCCACCCAACCATGGGTTATTTATTTCTGCAGAGGGAGCTATTTGGACAGTCTAATGACAAGGCATTATCTAGTGCAATGTGAAGCTAAGTTAGAGAAACGATTAAACAAGTTTTTTAAGTTAGTTATACTACCCTAAAAACAAATGTAATTGAGCCCTAAAGAAGACACCAAATGGTATCAACTGATCTTGTAGGGTAATATGATTATAATGTGATTATATTCTCTAAAAACTTGAGTTTTTGTGGTGTGATTAAGCATTATATGTTTGAATATTTGTTGGAGAACTGATATCCAGAGAGTTAGTAGTGGAGGAGAGTAATAAATCATGGCTAGTGGAAGGAGGCATTCGGGCAATCATTTGGAGATATATTGCTTATGAGATCTGTAATTTAGGACATGATAGTCACTGAGTTGCATATACAGTGATATAAAAAGTCTACACACCACTGTTAAAATGTCAGGTTTGTGTGCTGTAAAAAAATGAGACAAAGATAAATAATTTCAGAAATGTTTCCACTTTTAATGTGACCTACAAACTGTACAACTCAATTGAAAAACAAACTGAAATATTTTAGGTAGAAGGAAGAAAAAATATAAAAATAAAATAATATGGTTGCATAAGTATGCACACCCTTAAAGTAATACTTTGTTGAAGCACCTTTTGATTTTATTACAGCACTCAGTCTTTTTGGGTATGAGTCTATCCGCATGGCACATTTTGACTTGGCAAGATTTGCCCACTCTTCTTTGCAAAAACATTCCAAATCTGTCAGATTGCGAGGGCATCTCCTGTGCACAGCCCTCTTCAGATCACCCCACAGATTTTCAATCGATTCAGGTCTGGGCTCTGGCTGGGCCATTCTAAAACTGTAATCTTCTTCTGGTGAAGCCATTCTTTTGTTGATTTGGATGTATGCTTTGGGTCATTATCATGCTGAAAGATGAAGTTCCTCTTCATGTTCAGCTTTCTAGCAGAAGCCTGAAGGTTTTGTGCCAATATTGATTGGTATTTGGAACTGTTCATAATTCCATCTATCTTAACTAAGACCCCAGTTCCAGCTGAAGAAAAACAGCCCCAAAGCATGATGCTGCCACCACCATGCTTCACTGTGGGTATGGTGTTCTTTTGGTGATGTGCAGTTTTGTTTTTGCGCCAAACATATCTTTTAGAATTATGGCCAAAAAGTTCAACCATGGTTTTATCCGACTATAACACCTTTTCCCACATGCTTTTGGGAGACTTCAGATGTGTTTTTGCAAAATGTAGCCTGGCTTGGATGTTTTTTTTCGTAAGAAAAGGCTTTCGTCTTACCACTCTACCCCATAGCCCAGACATATGAAGAATGCGGGAGATTGTTGTCACATGTACCACACAGCCAGTACTTGCCAGATATTCCTGCAGCTCCTTTAATGTTGCTGTAGTCCTCTCGGTAACCTCCTAGACCATTTTATTTAAAAAAGTAGTTTGATTGATAAATTAACAAAAAAATCATGAAATAATAGTCACCACTTAATTATGAGATCTGTAACCATACTATCCGGTGTGGACCCAGTCTAAAGTGACGCTAGTCTGGATACATCGGAGAGGCGAATGCATATAGTACCTTGGTTTATTAGACAAAGACTTCCAAATGGTGGAAATTAACAGGACAGGTACATTTTTTTCCACTCACTATTTGTTATGCCTACTGGTACATGGGTCGATAGGAATGCAAATGTATCCATTGTTTAGCGCTAATGAAAAAAAGCCTGTGCCTGTAACTGTTGTCATGCGGGTATTTCTAAACTCATATTACTGCTGCTTACATGGGTGCACCCTAATTAATTAATTCTCTTGATGCTGCACTGAAGATTAAATTGCAAAGCAACATATTTCAGGCCACCTCACCAGTCACTGTTCTTTGTGCTATTGATTTGATAAATTAGCTAATTTTACTGTCATTATGTTACTATTTTAAGACTTGGCTGTTCCATATAAATTGTACGTCTTCAATGGAATATTATAGAAGCATTATCAATTATTTGATGGATAAAATGTGTAGGCTCTCTCAGTTTAAGCAAATTGGAATAAATAAAATAATCAAACAATAGCACCATATATCTTTCTTAAAAGGAACTTGATTTTGTAGAAAAAGTAGAAAACATGTAAAAATATAAGAGCAGACTAAAGGAAAATAAAATGTTTTTAAGACTCCAGCACAAGTATAAATGGTTATACTTGCGCAACAAAAGCTGAATCGATTCCCTGTATATTCAGGAAAAAAAGCATTCACTACATTGAGACTGCAAAATCAACCTGTAAATGTAAATCATAGGCGTTGGAGCGGTGACCGTAGGGTAGATCATTCAGGGAAGTAAATGCATACTAAGTAACCAATGACACATTCAAACACCCATCAAAAAACAGAAAACTTGAGTTTGGAGCTTCCACAGAACTAGTATAGTTGTCCTGTGTATGAAATGATCTTCAATAAACTAATAGTCATTGGGGTTTATTACAGAAGACCAGAATACATTACATAAAGAATAAATCCCTACATGTTTTTTTTCCCATATAAGGGGCACATCTATGCAATTGGGACAACTTCAAATAGACGTGCCCCTTATATGGGAAAAAACATGTAGGGATTTATTCTTTATGAAATGTATTCTGATCTATGAGAGTTGTAAATGGAGTTGTTCATCTCTTTGGCCGATTGAAATGTTTTTTTTATAAGGGCACAATGATTCCTATTTAATATGAAAGCCTTTGTTTACTTACTGTACTTCCTACCCTATAATCACCATGGCATCGTCTATGCTTTATATGTTTAAAGGGACTCTGTAAGATTTCCCTTTAAACTTATAAAGCATAGAAGATGCCATGGTGATTATAGACCAGAATACATTTGATAAATGTTAGTCTAGTATAAAGCCTTCCTACATATGTCCTTTAAACACCTCATCCTTATTAGAAAAGCATATAAACAGTTTTCTTACAATTTATTTACTGAAACCTACCTGAGGTCTGCATTTGATCCTTGGCTCCAATCATTTTAAGTGCATTGCTTACTTAAAGGTTTATGGAAGTTTCCCTGGTTTTAATATAACTTTAAACTACCAAAGTGTTGTAATGCATAGCCAAATATTTCATCAACAAGTGCTTAAAATCTCTGTATTCAGTTGCGCAACCCTTCCAAACAATTCCTGCAAAGGTCTGCCCCCACAGCTTATACATACAATGTTTCTATTGGTAGGAGATGGACTAGTCACTTACAGACTTTTTGAAATGCTGCTGAGAGGCAATCTGCAAGTTGCTAGTACTTCTAGTACCAGTCATAGAAACTTTGTATACATGTGGCCAAGAATCCCAGGAAAGAAATGGAGTAGACCTCATAATCCAAGGGTGGCTAAGACAGTGATCGGCTGAAACCCAAAAAATGGCAGACTTATTTGAATTTGAATTCAAGGCAAGCCATTTAAAATCACAGTGACCCAAATCTATGCTACAAACATGGGTACTGAAGATGCTGTAATTGTGCAAATCTATGAATATATTCAAAACCTCCTAGGTATAACACTAAAAAAGATGTGACTGCCATTATAGGAGATTGGAGTGATAATGTACGGAACTAAATGATACATGGAAAAACAGGCAAGATTGGAACTGGAGTAGAAAATGAAGCAGGTCAGAGATAAGATAATTCTCTGGTTATAGTAAACACCCTCTACCAACAGCCTCGGAGATGACTCTACACATGGACATCATTAGATTGACAAGATAGAAATCAGATTGACTATATAATGTATAATCAAAGATAGAGGAGCAAAAACAAGACCTGGAGCTGATTGTGTCTTAGATCATGAATTTGCAGAAGTAAATTGAGCAAATGAGGGAAATCATCAAACCGCAGACAAAATAAATAATGTTCACTACAAATTTGCAGTGGTTGTAAGGACTATATTTAAGAGACTAGACATAGTAGACTGAATGCCCAAATAACTTTGGACAGAAGCTTGTCACATTGTTCAGAGAACAGCAACAAAGAATATCCCTAAAAGAAAGAACACTCAATAATCTAACTGACCAAACCGATGGTGCTTAGAAAGTAGCCCAGGAAAGAAGATAGGAAAAAGAGTTATCCAAATGAATGCACAATTCCAGAGGATAGCAAGAAGAGACAATGAGACATTTTTAATGAGCAATGGGAAGATGGGAAGAAAAAGGGAAAGTCAAGAGATCTCTTCAATACAATTATGGATCTCAAAGGAACCTTTCATGCCAAAGTGGGCATGACAAAATACAAAAATGGTAAGGACTTAGCAGAAGCAGATCAGTTAAAGAAGAGGTGGCAGGAATATACAGAAGATCTATATAGGAAGAACTGAAAACTATTGTGCTCTGTGTTTTAATTTAAATAATGCTGCCAATGCCTGTGCTGCTTGGGCCTGTTATGCTGCCAAGGCATGTGTCATATGGGCTCTGTCCTCTTTGGCTTGTCTCAACGATTGTGTAGTCTACTGTGGGCATGTAGAGGTTTGTATCAGAGCCTTCACAAGTTCCTCCATCTTAATTCCGACTTCTGACACCACTTGTAGAAAAGCACCATCTCCGGCTTGGTCATGCCCTGTTTTCCAGGACTTAAGATGAAGGAACACACAGGAGGCTTTGCAATACCTTTCATTATTTATTGGTTCTCAGCAGCATATAAAAGAAACAAACACAAAATAAATGGCCTAGCTTCCTTGAAGCTCTAACTAAACTATAACAGAAATTTCCTCACTACGAAACTATAATTAAAGTATGCAGGCTGGATGCTTGGCTGTTTCAGAAGTCCAACGTTTTTGTGAGTTTGCCTTCAGACTGCAGAGTATTGGTTTCTCTGTCTTCTCCGGGTCCAGTCTCAACTGCCTCTCTCAGTTTCTTAGCAATTAATCTATTGCAGGAGTTTTATCCATATCATCTCCTTGGGCAAAGTGGGCTCTGCTATTAACATACATCCCCTACATAACCCTGTTATTCAATACATATATAGTATAATAATAAAGGAATTGGATGCAAGTTCAGGGTATAAGCGGTACTGTCTCTGGCCGGGGCACTTAAAGCTGGGAAAGGGCACCTTTGACCCCATCACAAAGTTAAGTATTTCTGGACGTTTATGACTTAAAGACATTCTAATATATTGTCACATAGTTCCCAATAGGCTTGTTATATGAGTAGATTTGTGCACCCAGAACAGTGACTGCTGTAAAAGAATGAAATGTCTTAGTCATTTTGGGTGTCTCTCCTAATAATATTTTATTTTACATAAAGAACTTCTAATAACACCTGGGAGGTTCGTTATTACATGAACACAGTACAAAATGCTATATCCCTAACAAGACAAAGTGAACGTGATATGTGTTTCTCATATTCAAACACATTTCTATTTTTTGTAGTCACTTTCTGTAATATTTTTCCAAGCAACAATAGTATATTTATTCATATGTCATTATCATGAAGCCAAAAAACTCAGTATAATGTCTTATGGCATTTGTCTTCCTTTCTACAACAGTGCAAAGAATGGCTCCAAGGCAGTTCTGGATACCTGTCAACTGTTCTTCAGAAAAGACTTGGAAAGGTTATAAGTAATAATTATATTTGAATGTATAAGATTGACTTAAAAAAGTGAAACTCTGCAGGAGGTTGTGGTGCTAGAACTAATTGAGATTTACTTTAAAAAAAGGGAAATTGCGATCAAGATTTGACTTTACTTCAAAAAGGTCCAGAAGGGCAACTGATATGTGAAAGAAATTAAAGAAGCCTCGACATCACATTTCAATAGTTTAAAACACAATGAAAGTAACAATCCTGGTATAATTAAGCTCAAAAGCCGCTACTGTGTGCCAGTGAAAAAAAGGGGATTAGATTTGTTTTTTTATATTATTTAACTTTTCATTTCAAGCAAACTTATTAACATGCATTTTAAGTAGTCTGAAAAGTAAATAAATACATACATTGAAAGTTGACAATCTGAAAAGCAAGACCACCTGTTACGCCCGCCTGATTTGGGAACTGCGCTCACCCCAAATCTCTCTCTCTATGGGTCGCAACGTTTTGTTCAGATCTCAGCATCCAGCAGGCAATTCTGATAACAGCATTTCTGAAGAGGCAGGCACCATCAGACCCCTTATCTTAGGATCTCAGAATCACACACCCTTGATTAGTACAAGCCAACTCCGACACCACCTTTATTTAGTGTGTCCAAAATTAGACTGGCACTTCTTTATTTTTCAAGACAACTTTTTCAGATAACACAAAGCATCCCCCCCCCCCCCCCCCACACACACACACACACACCGTCTGTAACCAAGCCCCCATCTCTTAGTTGCTAGATCTCAACTTACAGGGTTATAAACTAATCTTCCCTCTGTTATATCTGCTAGATGACATCTTATACACAGCAACCTACATCCCATCCTCCTCCTTCCAGACTCAATACCGGGATCTATGCCTGGCTGACTCAAAGCCATATAAATTCTTTAGAATCTTTAACCCTTTGTATATCCCAGATATGACTGCATTAACTTTATATTATCTAAGCATATCCTATATACTACTTCTAACACAGATACATTATTTTAATGTTAATCAATGACAGCACTATATGCACTTATTACATCCATGATATAACTACATGTATGCATTATACCCATGATATAACTGTGAAGCAAGTCGCTAGCACCTTCTAAACACATATATAATAATGGATTAACCCCAAACAGTCCAGTAGGCCCTTCTGTTCATAACACCACCATGGTACATTCAAAATATTTTTAGTTCCCAAAATAAACAATTATATGTATATAACAGAAAATCCGATGGGTTTCATGTAAAAACAAGACTTCCTCCTACAGGAATACTTTTTTTAAAATATTTTCTAAGTATACTTGTGTATCTTGGACAATAAATATATTTTAATACTACTTCAATGTGGTCTTTTTGCTCTAATTTGTATTTTAAGATTTCTATTTTCTGCTGGTTATTTATGGGTTGAAGCACTGTGTCATGTACTATTTGGGGGCCATGATGGGATCCCCTGCCCTCCACTAGTAACTCTGGTATTTGGAACTCTGGCACACTGGGTGCCAATGTCAGGGGCTATTACTATAGACAAGAAGCTTGTTATGGGGATTGGGACATGTTGTGCATATGGGTAAAGTTTAAAGAATGTATGTGTACTCAGAATGTGGTAAGGATAGGTTAAGATCTGACACTATTAGAGAGTGCAGGGTAATTTTTCCATTATAAAATGTTGTGTGATGGCCTGGACTTGAATGCGTTAAACTGCATGGAATGTGTAGTCCTGTTACAGGGTCATAAAGTAATAAAACTTAATTGGGAGTTTGGGGGGAAGGATAGTTTTAGTTAAGGTTATTGGTACATATACCAGAGTCAGTTACATCTGATAAGCACACATTGTAAAACAGGATGCAAGGCTCATTAGCCACCTTCTGGCATCTTCCAGTCCCATGTCTAATATGTGTATTTGGGATGAATCATGGGATAGAAATCTCCCAGGTGGTGAGGGTGTAACAAGCTATTGCCCACAAGAGGAGGGACTAGGCATGTGGGGGGGAAGTTTTGTTATGTTTTTGATATATCTGTAAAATGCAAGCAAGAATAAAGAGAGCCTGGTTGTACGAGGCAAAGGTACATGGAGTGTGGTTCTTAGATCCTAAAAAAAAAGGAACCGACGGTGCCTGCCTCTTCAGAAATTATGCTCTGATCAGGAATTGTCTGTTGGGCTCTGAGATAGAGAAAACAAAAGCCATGGCCTAGAGAGAGATTTGTGGTGAGCGTGGTTCCCAAATCTGGTGGGTCGTAACACACTGAATGTTCTTTCTGATATCTTACAGATCTTGACAATGTTTATAAAACAGTCATGTTATATGTGGCTATTCTTTTTACTTCTGATATGGTTTACATGTAGGGTTAAACTCTTTAGCCATCTCTAGAGTGCCACAACATTGTTTTATTATAACTGAATATCAGCTTGGTTTGTACAGATACTGGCCTCCAATGTAATCCCATATGAGTGCAAATGGTAAGGGTTGGGGGATAGGAATGGAGACTGCTATATAGAAGATCCAAATGTAAAGATGACTGTCAATATTATTTCTCAAAGAACTGTGTGCAGTGCAATATGGCTGATAGTAAAAATTGTTTTAGATTTAAAGTTGAGATATTGAGAGTCTTTTGAATATTGTATAGCCATGAGCAAATAAAGCAGAACATTTTCAGTGGATGGCAGGATGTCTCAAGTTGCTGATCCAGTGTTATGCAACAATGTGTGTAAATGCACACAATGTCTACTTGCAAAGGCAATTCTATCTATAAGTGTAGATGACATTTTCTGAGTAATAGTAGTTGTAACTAGACAATGGGGATGCATAAGTATAAGTGTGCCTTTGGCAAAAAATAAATAAAAATATACCTACTACTACCACAGGGCTGGAGTGATGGAACTCCTTACACATATTTCATATGTCATCATCATCCCTGTTTATTCCTCCAGTTCTGTAGTCCTCCATATAACATACACTTGCAATGTGTAAGAAGTTTATATATAACACTAGCGACTTGCCCGTCAAAAATGACGGCAATAAAAACTGAAGCCTGGCAATGCTGTTTGCCACACAATGTAAGCCTCTCCCCCTCTACTTTACTGGCCTTGTGATGAGCGCCTTTGGCGCTCATCACAGGCCTTGCAATGAGCCCCTTTGGAGCTCATTGCGAGTCTCTCCCTCTGTCTACTTCCTCCCTCGTGTCTTATTTCCCCCCTCCTCTCCCTCCCTTGTGTCTCCTTCCACCTCCTTTGTATCTCCTGCCCCCCTGGGTTTTTACCTCCCTCTCCCTCCCGTGTCTCTAAACCCCTCCCCTGTGTCTCTTTCCCCCTTCTCCCTCCTATGCATCTCTTCCCCCCCCCCTGTGTCTCCCCCAACCCTCCCCTGTGTCTGTTCCCCCCTGGCCTGTGTCTCTTTCCCCCTCCCCCTGTGTCTGTTACGGCCTTCCTCGTGTCTCCATTTCCCTCCCTTGTGTATCTTCCCCCCTGCACTCTCTCCCCTGTGTCTCTTCCCCCTCCTCTCACTCCCCTGTGTCTCTTCCCCCTCCTCTTTCTGTGCCTCTTCCTCCCTGTCTCTTCCCCCTCACCCTCTGTCTCTCCCCACTCTGTGTCTTCCACCCTCTCCCTCTGTGCCTCTTCCCCCGCCTCTCTCTGTGTGTCTCGCCACTGTGTCTCTTCAACCCTTCCTCTGTTCCCCCCCTCTGTGCCTCTTTCCCCCTCTCTCTGTACCTCTTCCCCCCCTTCCCTCTGTGTCTCTTCCTCCCTCACCCTCTGTATCTCTCCCCCCTGTGTCTCTTCCCCCCTCTCCCTCTGTGCCTCTTCCCCCCTCTCCCTCTGTGCCTGTTCCCCCCTGGCCTGTGTCTCTTTCCCCCTTCCCCCTGTGTCTGTTCCCCTCTCCCCCCCCCCATTTCCCTCCCATGTGTATCTTCCCCCTGTTCTCCCTCCCGTGTGTCTTTTCCCCCTCCTCTACCTCCCCTGTGTCTCTTTCCCACCTATCCCTCTGTGTCTCTCCCCCCTCCCTCTGTGTCTCTTCCCCACTCTCCCTCTGTGCCTCTTCCCCACTCTCCCTCTGTGCCGTGCCTCTCCCCCCCCCTCTTCCCCACTCTCCCTCCCCTCTTCCCCACTCTCCCTCTTCCCCACTCTCCCTCTGTGCCTCTCCCCCCCCCTCTTCCCCACTCTCCCTCCCCTCTTCCCCACTCTCCCTCTGTGCCTCTACCCCCCCCCCCCTCTTACCCACTCTTTTATCTGCTCTCGGGCCGCGCGGCTCGGGCGCAAAGCGCGGCTTGCGCCGCGCTCTGCGCAATGCGCAGCAGTTTATAATTGTCTAACTGCGATTCGTCTGAAGCGTGACGACAAATCGCAGTTAGACAATTATAATATGTGATGATTCGAATTACAAAATAGACCACATGGCAACCCACTATTAATAGAGCAGATTTCAAGCCATGCTTGTATAGTACCAGCGTTGTCATTTTGCAGAAAAAAGGTTTAACTACAATTTGTTATGTTTAAAAAAAACGTGAGGTCATGATATTATCTGGACTTAAAATGCAATATGACTTTAGATAACATCACCTCTTTCTATGTTAATATATAAATCATTATGTCAGTCATTATATTAAGCAAAAAAACACAACAAAACATGCTTACGATATTTTAATTATTCTTCAAATATCTTGTGAAACAGATTATACACTTTTGATACAAAACACCTTTTCTAATAAACCAATGTTAACAAGATATGATATATATGCAATATTGTTTTTACAGTTCCAAAACATGGGCACTAAAACTCCATACATTGCAGACATATCATAAAATATATTGTTTCTCGAAAGTGTCATCTTAAAAATAGCTTGATCGATTTATCAGATCATGGAATCAAGTTATCATTCTTCTCAGATACAGACACGAGGTGTTAATACAAATTCAAACAACAGCCATAACATTGGTTGCCGCTCGGCTTAAACTAAAGGCTCCAACACACAGAAAGTCTCCATTCATAGAAGTCTTCATCACATTACACTGGCAGGATCTTTAGTTCTAAATAGACTTCTTGTAAAACACAGCATGTTTGTCTTTTGCTTTTTATTGTTATGACATTTGTAGATACAAAATACCATATACACCTTCTTATTTGTTATTTACTCTTTATTATTTACCACTGTAAGTACATTATATGCCATGCTGTCTGGCCATTCATTATATGAAGAGTTAATCATTTTGGTCTCATAGAACTGTCTCAGAAAAATAATGATCAGATGTACGCACTTGTATTCAATTCTCCATTGTTCTAGCCAAGGGCTATCAGTCTGCTGAGGGGGAGGATAGGAGAGAGCTTATCTATTAGGACAAATGGACACCTGGGGGCTCTAAAGAAAAATATTTATACTTTTCTTACCTCTGTATATATATATATTTACTATGCATTCTTACCAAAAGAAGATCAAAAAAGGAATTACTGCTAACCCAACTTAAGGAACAGTCCTATTCAGACAAGGGTCTCCCTGCTAACTTCATATCAGGTAAAGTGTAGGCATGTTCATCCATTCCATTATATATTAGGCTTGAAATAGTCTGTGTACAATCTTTCTGTTACACATTGATAGAGTGGGTGCAACCGGAAATAAGGTATTGGGGGTTATAGTCCGGATATGAGTCCCAATCCATCATTGGTTTATACTTGTGTCCATTCTATATTTAATTCAATTCTGTTATTTGAATCCCTAGATATTTTTTTTATTTAGCTACATACTATTGTCAATTTTTATATTATAACCAAAGTAGTTTGCATATGTTTATACTCTGGCTGCCATATAGACTTTTATACCTCATGTAGCTGTTTTATAGAGCACATTTATAGTTTATCTATGATTATGCCATATAAAAGAATGCCAATACCAAATATATTCTGTGGAATAAATTTAAATTTAGAATATTTAGTTTTTTGATTGTTACACAATTAAAAAAAAATTGTATATTTCTCACTGATTGTATGTTGTGATCCAATTAAATATGTATAGTTTTCACAAGTTATGATCCATCCAATTGTTAATTCTTGTTTTTTCTATTGTTTCAATAACCGCTGTTCTGCATCAAACGTATACTTGCCTATACATTGATAAGTGAACTCAATAAAATATGTTATTTTAGACATTGTAATATTTTGTCATTATTAAATTGCATGCTAGTACATTTTCTATATTTTAGTATTTTATATTTTCAATAGTTAAATGGTTTTAACTGTTTTTTTTTGTACAAATATTTAAATTTTGTATTAAGTCAATAAGAACTTAATCAAGTGACTATACACTATGGGCCTCATTCTATTAATGGCCGTAAATTGGCCGCAAAGCTGCGATTCCTTGCGGCCATCTTCCAGCCCAGTGTAGAGCTACAGCTACCTTGCTATTCAAATGGACGGCCCTGCAAGGATATACCCCTTACGGCTGGCCGCACATCATGCAAACGGCCGCAAGCGTTTTTCCTGCACCCGTAAATCTTGTTTTCCGGCCGCAAAGTCAGAAAACTGTAAATGCAAATATAAATTCAAGATGGCACTGTAAAGCTCTGTAAATGCTAGGCATCATAATGGGGGACATGAGGATTAATAGCAACACCCTCTCAAGCTTGCACATCGCCCAAATCCGATATATCATTTACGGTTTACTTTCCGTCACGTAGTCCCGCGGGCTCGTCCTTGTTAAAACCCGTACAGGTTCGAAGGTGGAGGGCCGCAAACAAAGCATTGTAGAAGCCAATATATATTCAATCCAGCACTGCAAAGCACTGTAAATGATGGGGAACATAATGGGGGGGCATGAGGATTAATAGCAAAACATTCTCAAGCTTGCACATCGCCAAATTGTACTTTGATTTTAAAATCCGTACAAGTCCCACGGACTTCAATGATCAAGCCCGTAGCTCCTTATTCAAGCCCGTGCGGGCTTGCATGATAGATAAAACACAAAGATTGAACATGAAGTTAAATATCTTTATTTGCGGATTTGAGAGTAGGGGAATGTTGAGCTATTAATTCTAAAACCAAACATCACTTTCACTTCTAATAAAAGTTCAGGATGGCTTTTCTATAGTACTACTTGTAAGTAAGCCCTTTACGACCCGTAGGTCTATTTTACCCATTTACGGACTTGACAGAGGCTAATCCCGCAGCCTTTGCGGGTCTGAGGTGCTCCAAGCCCTTGGGACTTTGTCCACGGACATTTGACATGAATTTAATTAAAAATGATTTTCAGATTTGAGTGTAGGGGAATGTTGTGCTATGAATGCCAACACCTCCAATCACTTTATCGTCTCATCAAAGTGCAGGATGGCTTTATTATTTGCTTAATTGGTGCTAGCGGGACCTTTTTGGTGCAAGTAAGCTGCGGCTCGGTTTTAGATAATTATGGCCATGACGAGAGGGTTTACATAGCATTTGAATAGCAACTGGTTCTTTCTTGCGGCCAAAACTCTTGCGGCCGTGTAAGATCAAAGGCTTTCCTGAGGCACGTGCGTCCGCAAGGGATAACAGGGCGTTATCCCTTGCAAGCCTGCCGGAGCCCTCGGCTGCAAAGGAATAGAATAGGCAAATAGCCTGCGGCCGGTCCTTGCGGCCATGCATCTCCTACGGCCGTTAATAGAATGAGGCCCTATGTATTCATCACTAGGTCATATAAGAAGACAGTTACTCAAAATATATGCAACACAAAAAATGTAAAGATGTAAATGCTAAACGTATATGTATCAGCAAAGTCAGTTAATGCATTGTAAATACTATACTATAAATTGAATGTTTTGATTACATTTTTACAAAGATTTAAAAAAAACAAAAAACATCAGCATTAATAAGTGGCTTTAGTAGTTTAGAGTGATTTTTCACATTCAACAGGTGTGCACTGTGCAGCAAAAAGTAGTACAAAGATGTGCACTGCAGTTCAACAATTTATCAAGTAGGAAATGTCTGTAGATTTATATTGGTTAGCAGTAATTTCAAGCTCTGGATCAATGATAATGTTTAGTGGCATAAAACACTTGCTATGGGCTATCAATTCTAATGAAAAAACAGCAGTCATTGAGCCTTTTCAGTGTCAAACAATGATCAGCCCACGAGAGTGAGCAGATAGTTTGTCTCAATAGCAACCCCAAGTAGTTCAAAGATGTTCACTGAAGTTTAACTATTTATTTAGTTAACTGCACATAGCTTTTTATGGACTAGCAGAACATTTATTTTGAGCTCTAAAATGCTAGCAGTCATTGAGTATGTTCCTGTAAATACAGCAGAACACCTGATGAGAAAACATGTTAAATTTAGTCCGAAACAGCCCCCCCAAAATACGGTAAATCCATCATGACTCACTTATGAATATTCTGTGGCTCAGTTCAGAAAATACGGGTCTAGCTCTGTTACATTATATATAAATTTTACAAATGTCAACATATAAAAATGCAACATCCATCAATGTGAAAAATGTTAAGAAAACTCACACTATTTCTGTTGAATGATTTCTGCAGGTGTTGGTGCTCATTAATCATAATTGTTACTTTAAAGGCTGAGATCCTGTGCTCAGCTGCATGTAGTTCAACATATAAGCAATGGGGCAATGATTGCTATAAATGTGTAGGTTGGGGAATGCCAGTGATTGGGGAACTAAATCACACAATGTGGCCCTTTAATGGTCTTGTGCTTTCCAATTCTTTCAAATGTGTATGATGTAGAATTAGGACTAGATTCATTCTGGTTATGTTAGGTTGTGACTGTGAGGAATAATAACCTTTAAATATTTTTACTGACCAATGTAATAAAGCATTGTGGCTTTTGTTGACCATTGTGCAAAAGTTTTGCACTCTAAAAAGAAAAACAGTCTTAGGAGAAGACACATTTATATATTTATTTTTGCAGTCTTCAATATCGGAAGTTTTTATGTTAACTAGAGTGACAAGGCAATACATGTGTTGTGTATATAAAATCCGATATATATAATAGCATTCTAGTGAAGCTACATTAAATTATATTTATGTATTTATTGTACCTTTACAAATAAAATATAATAATTATATTAATGAAGGCTACATTTATTTTATTTTCTAAAAATGTTTGCCCATCATCAAGTTTAGTTTTTCCAAAGAGCATATAGAAACATCGAGATGACAGTTGTCTTTTTCCCATACATGTTTGTTATATGGTAAATAAAATTATGTTGATAGTGATTTCTTTCAAGCTATTGGATTTCTTGTTTTGGTCCACCCAGGTTAAGCTGGATGAAAGCTGGATAGTAAGGAGAACTGTTTATTGGTTAAGGTAGAGCCACAGTGGAAGCTAGGTCTGTTATTATTGATTTGTTTTGTCTGTTATTTTTGTATCAAAAGTTTATTTATAGTAAAATATATATATATATATATATATATATATATATATATATATATATATATATATATATATATATATATATATATATATATAGCCAGCCAAACCCAGAGGAGACTGGTAAGTTGTAACAAAGCATACGTTTGATAGAGGTGACTTGAAAATTGGAACATTGCTTTTAGAAAGAAATAAATTAAATAAGCAGACAACCATTATTTACTACTGCATGTACCTTTCCTTGATGGGATAGCAATTTTTTTATGTCAACTTATCAGACCAATAAAACTGACATTGCTTTCAATAGGACAAACTGAAAATTCAATAGTTTACGAAGAGATCTCGAGAAAGTGGTAGAATTAATTCAGAACAGGAAATTGCATGACACAGAAAAGAAAATTTGTATATAAAAAGTTAAACATGTAAAAGCTTTAATTCCACTATTCACTATTAAGGCTTTCATACCTCTCTCTCTCTCTATAAAATCTATTTATCCATCCGTCCACTCACCTCATCTCCTCCTCTTCTAATGTATTTGTACGAATGTGCCCTCTTGTCTTAATTCAAGTTTGTTCAAATGTATATAAAATTATATCTTTGTGCTTATTGTTCCAATAAAGCAATATAATCTTTTGACACACTACAAATAAAATGTAATAATATCAACATTTATTTTGCTTTTTAAAAACTTCTGTCCATGATCAAGTTTAGCTTTTCCAAAGACCATATAGAACAATTATGATGGCTTTTGGCCTTTAAATATTATTTTCCTGTGCCTTTTTTTTCAAATAAAATAATAAAGTTTACGGGTATTTTAAGTGTACAATTGAAACGCTCAAGCTTCAAATGTTAATATCAAATTCTAAATAAAATGTTCTATATACTGTGGCTTACTCATCCATGCACAAGCCTAAACCCAATACTTTTACAATCATTACAGTGTAGGTGGGCTCTGTGGTTTCTTGTCAGTTTTATAATGTTACGAATGTGGGAGTCTGAATTGTATGTTTCACAATGTAAAGCCTACTTAGTTAAATGCTCATTTTGACTATTATTTTTGGATTAAAAAAAGTATGGTAAAAAAAAAAAATCAGGAAAAATATATTTCTTATTTCTGCATGATGGTTTCTCTGCTTTTTATGCAAAGTGCAATCCTCTGTTATACTTATTTGCGTTTATTACAGTATTACCTGTATGCTTTGCTAAAAAAACAAATATGCATAGAATACAACCTTATTTTAACTTTTAAGAAAAAAAGAAACTACCATTCAATATGTTTTTGTATTATAAATTTGTATTTTACAAGGATATTTTGCATAAAACAACAGCTGTAAGAAACTTAAATTATCATTGTAGTTTTTGCAAAAAGTCACGTATTTGGAATTATGTAACAAACTAACAATAAGCGCTACGTAAGCCATGAGCATAGGAGCATTATTAGAAAAACAATAAATTCTGATTGTGCTTGAAAGGTTTGATGTCTGTGTCTTCCACAATTCCTTCCTGTTGGACTGGGTGTGGTAAGAATAAATAATAAAAAAAAAAAGGAGTGGAAGCAGAGTGGTGGGATGAAGGAGTATTTCTTGAATGGTTGATTTGGATAAGCTATAAGCTGTTGAGATCTTTCCCTGCCATGCCTCATTAGAAGGCTGTCCAATGTAAACCTGAAAGCCTTGCATGCCCTACTATGTACTTGCCCCCTCATATCTTGAAAAATATTATAAAGTACAATACATATAATAAGACTCCCAAAAAGGTGCATGATGGAGATAAAATGGGATTGTTGTGGGATTTTACCAGTAAGAGATATGAGAGGAGGAGGAGTAGCAATCTTGACTTTCTTCTGGAGAGGGCCTAAAGTGACATAACAAAGGTGCCAATTAATGCACAAATGAAAGGAACATTTATAAATAACTATAATTCCTTTATTGAACGGTTCTAGATAAAGAGATTTCCACTGAGGGAGGTTCTTCCTAGATAAATGATGCATAACATCCTTAACTTTAATAATTTTAAAGTTAATTTTATTTATATATATATATATATATATATATATATATATATATATACACACACACACACACACACACACACACACACAGTAAAAACACTGTTATCCGGCACCAACGGGGACTCCCAATTGCCGGATAACTATAGTCGCCGCTTAATCGGGAGTCCCCGAATTTAAGGGTCTAAACGACCCTTAAACACCCCAAAATTCCTCAAAATTCCTTTTAAAAAGACATTAGCACCTAAACTGGAGTATTTTGGACCAGAAAAAATAATCAGAAAAAAATGTAATATTTTTTTTTTGCGGTCTCGAACTGCCGAATAGTGCCGGATAGTGCTGGTTATGCCGGTTTAGTGGGAGTTTTTTGAATTTGGGAAATTGATGCCGGTGCCGGTTGTTTGACAGTTTCCGTTAGTTGAGTGCCAGTTAACCTGGAATCAACAATATATATATATATATATATATATATATATATATATATATATATATATATAGATATTTTAATCTTTTCATTTCTTCAAAAAGTGGGGCCGTTGCTATTTCAGGTTAAAGCATGCTTTATTCCTTGCTTGGTCCTTTGCTTTTACGGAATCCATCCATTTGAATTACAAGTTTGTGCTTTCATTTTTTTTACTGTTGTTATTGGGTAATAAAAAGCATGTGTTGGCATTGACATTCCATACATAACCGCCAAGTAACATATATGCCAGATAACAACAAATAATCGCTCTCAAACTCTTAAAGCTTTTACTTGGCAAACATAAGATAGTTATGAGTAAGTCCTCTAAACGAAGAGGAATGGGAACAAGTGAAAAATGGAGGATTTAGAGGAGGGCATGGTCACCCTATTTCTAATGGTGCAGAGCACATAAGATGACTGCAGTGGCCGTTCACTATGCATGATGTATCAATTTAATTTGCATTTCTCTCAAGTTACCTTATTTTTTTTTGTCCTAAGAAAATCCCCTCCATGTTGTGAAGTTCAGGGCTGAATTTGGACCCATTTGTGTTTTATACAATCCCAAATGTCAACATAGCATCCCATCTTCCTCTACCAACAAATAATTGATACAGAAATATTTCACCCGTTTCAGCATGATAATCGGTAAAATGTAAATGTTTGCAAGTAAAAAAACTGATGTCACTTCCCAGATGTTTTCAGAAAGATCTAGTTTTTGAGCATTGCTAATTCTTGTCAAAATGCATGTGCCCAGCAGCGATAACACGTTCTCACCTCTGGAAGTGTCAGACTAACTACCTACATTTCACAAGGGCTTTATCCACACAACACACTTCACTAATGTTGCTATTTTGCTCTTAAAGCTCCTGATCCATCAATGCTCCAGGTTTGGGGATAAAGTGCTAATGCAAATAACATGTCAGCAACGCGGACTGCTCTGGAGTTAAGTGGCCGAGTAAAAATATCATCATTCACACATGGTTGCTCTGTAACCACAGGCTGTTGTGCAAAATGTGTGCATTAAAAGCCAATTATACCAGTATATAAAACATACCTGATCTTACTTCCAGGCGCAGATAAATTAGAGACAATCAAAAATAACTACTCTAATTAAATACTAGGCCGTTTTGTAATTATCACATACTGGTATACCAGTTTGGATCAGATTTTATTTATATATGAAAATGGACAAAGGCTGAATTTCAATAAAAAAGTAAAGATACTGACTGATGTGCAAAATGTTTTTACATGGTGTAAAATAAATAAAGCCTTTACATTTTAATTATTGTATTCAATTTTGCTTTAATGGCAGCAGCCATTTTGCATGTGTTATTAATAACATCAGACACTTTGGATGAATGAAAGGATCAGTAGATTTGGATAAGATCTCCATTGATAACTTGATAACTAAATCACAATAGCACAATGTTCCTCCTTGGGCATCTGAGCTGGCATCACCCATGACTCAAACACAATAACATAGGCTCTCAAATATAAAATGATGCTCATTATGGGTGTGTTTCAGCCTAGGCCCACAAAGCGCAGACCTAGGGCAGAACATTGGAGGGGGTAGAAGGCTACCTACTTTAAGTTGCCATATGCAATGAAAGGAATGTGTCTATATGCAGAGAATATTCAGTGTACCTCTATACCAGTGCTTCTCAACTCCAGTCCACAGGGCCCACCAACAGGTCACATTTTAGGTATATCCCTGCTTGAGCAATTGTGAGCTAATCAGAGGCTCACTACTTCTGTTTAACCACCTGCTGAGCCTCTGATTAACTCACCTGTGCTCAAGCAGGGATATACCTAAAATGTGACCTGTTGGTGGGCCCTGAGGACTGGAGTTGAGAAACACTCTTCTATACTTACATAGACACATAGATTTATGTTAATAGATTTCCTTTATATGTGTGTGTGAAACTTATGATTCAGATATAGTAAGAGGAAATATGAGGAGTAACTGGATCATTGGAGGGCTCACAATTCTTCACAGGCATACGGCAACATAAAACCTAAATATACCCCTGATACTCATAAATTGCATATGTGCCAATATTGTTAATTTATTACATACATCACCAAGTTGTGGGATTTTTCCAAAATACAGTGGTCATTTAATATAATATTTAATGAGAATGTGCCCAAATAGAGAAGTTTAAATGTATATGTGAACATTATAGAATGTATCCAATTTGCCTTTTCTTGTTTTATGGCCAGTAGGCAGTTGTCATTGAATGTTTTGTATGTTTTTGCCAAAGACAATTAAAATGCAGAGGTGGAAATTTAATGGTTCACAATACTAAGAGCAAATAAGACATCAGGGTCAAAATTCTAATGTCGGACACATATTCCCAAGCTATGTCTATGACTTTGCCTTTCCCTAGTAATCATCCCCTATGTGCCACAACTGCATCTGAAACGTAATAGCCCACACAGACTTCAGAGAGCAGCATTTCAGAATTTGCAAAGCTTGTGTTATTACATATCTAAAAACATGTTGCCCATTATTTAAAGTAGTTCTTCAAAGGAGCACATTGTAGATATGAAAAGACACCTGTTTTTCAGTGTACTCATAATATTATTGCTCGGGAAAACAATCTACAATTAATTTCATTGAAGTAGATTCTTCTGAAATATATACCGATTGAGGCCGATTCTGAAAGCTGATTAATGTGCCATGTCTTAATTATCACACATTTCCTTATCTACAATATGATTTCCTTTAGGCTGTGATGCAGACTGGCACTTGTCACTTTACATAGAGTTTTATGCCAGAGCTGTGACACCAGAGATGTAGTACCTGTTTCAGGTTGGGTGACAAATGTCCAAGTGGGCAGTATAGTAGTGAGATTGGTATTATCAAAACAGTGGCTTGAAACTCTAGGCAAAGTGAAACATGGCAAAGAAGGGATCTAAAAAACAAGTGTGCTGTCACGAGCAGGCTCATTGTGACTAAAGGAAAGTACATTTTATAAATAATTTAAGATCAGGTCACAATAAGCCAACTTGAACAAATAATCTCTCTCTACTCAAATTTAATTTTCAGAAGACATACAGTAAGAAACCCTTTGATTTATTTTCTTACTTGTAAGTGATTCAAATAGCGCTACATGCATTATACATAAAGTCCAAACCAAAAATGAGAAAATAATTTTACACAATGTGGATTTTAACTACAAAGTAGCACTAAATACTTTGATCTGACATGTGAACCAAAGGCGATATTGGTTTAGATGTGTTTTACATAATTAGTCTGTGGTTCTTGACCTATGTGAACAGACCAATTAATCACTTGAATAGGAGTGGAATATAAATTATTTATATTGCAGCTTTATTAATAGCAAGAAATATAGTAAAAAGCGGAGAATTAAATACATGTCCTGGTAATAAGTTCAAAGATAGTAAATTATTCCATACACAGTGTATTGCTTTTGAAGGGACACTTATCTCAAAACAAGTCTGGCTCCTTATAAAATACTTTGATGTATGTAACAAGTTAACAAGATTAGCAACTTTGGAAGCAATGCACATAAGTTATTTTAATATTGGGTAACTCCGTTAGTGTCTTGAAGCTGACATGCCTGTTGTCTTTTACATTCAATGCACAAGGAGAAGACACAGAGTTACTAAAGAAAAAACTGCAGTTTGTTTTACATTTGCTTCTTCTGAGCATGTGTTGAGCTCATTCACCAATAAGTCCGAAACCCTGCCTCCAAGAGACAACATGAAAACCCTTAGACACAGGTCAGCCTTTATGCTTGTGTATATTGTTTTCTGTTTGGCCTCACAGCAATCGTATTCCAGAAGAGATAACAGAGGGTTAAATCTTATTTGGGCACAACAGCAAACTTGTATGGGATCATGCCACAGATTAGTGGCATACTTCCCAACATTTCATGCTGCTAAAAGGCCACACTTTTTTTTTTTAAATAGTTTTTATTGAGGAACCAAGGTTACTACAATAACACAAGAGCATCACAAGCAAAGCATAAACGGCATAGACACAACACTTGAGAAGTGAAGACGTACAATAAGAACCTTTTAACCTTGTTTCTTTCCGTTTAGTTATTTCCATCTTGATTCACACTTATAGCACATTACACATTTACGTACGTTTGGAAACGTTGTTAGGAAAAAGAAAATAATATGTAGAAGAAAACAGAACAGAGAGAAAGGAGAAGGGAAAAAAAAGGATAGAAGAGGTGGAGTATATAGCCATGTCTGCTCTGAGGGTTTATGCCCTACATATTATACTAAACCTGTATTTTTACCACCCAACCTGGAGGGTCCAGGTGTCCCAACATGAAGCCCACTTTCTATATGAGTGATCCAGGTTAGCTGAAATAATGCTCATGGAATATATACATTTACGTTTTGGCAATCTTTTGTCATCTGTGGGGATTGCCGACTTCCAGGATTTGGCTAATCTAATCCTAACTGCCAAAAACAATTGGCTTGACAGATGTTGAGCCTCTTCACAAAGACCCTATATGGGAAGGCACAAAAGAGCTTAAGGCCACACATTTTTGAATACAGATGTTACTGCTAGTCTGAGAAATTAATGTAACACTATCCCTTTAAAAGATAGACATTTAGAGAGTTGGGAGGGGGTGGTTAGGTGTTACGGTGGTGGCAAATATACTAACATAGTGTTATGTTATCCACCCAATGTCAGGTCACTTTTTGTCTCTTACCACTTGCTTTGTGCAGCCTCTTTGGGTACACACATGCCATGTCATAACTCATACATTGGGCTTCAGTACTTTGAAGCTATGTACCACTGGTGGACACTTAAGTCTATATTAATGTGCACAGACCGTCCACCTGCATGGCTCAGGGTGCATGCCAAATCTCAGGCCTATTTACAGCTTAAGCAACTTTGTTTATTTGTCCCATACTGTATTTAGGCACTATATTTTATACTAGCGTATTGCCCGTCAAAAAATGACGGCAATCAGATGTGTATGTTTTAAAAGTTGTTTAGTTATTAATATATATATGGAATTGTAAGGTAGCTAATGTTGTTTTCTGTGTACTACTGAAATATCGAAATCAAATTAATAAATGAATGTACGTATTTTTATGCATTGTGTTGAAGAGCTGGCAATCTGTGTTGATCAGCAGCATTAGTGGTGTGGAGGTGCTGTGTAAGCGTGATGAACGTGTGCAGTGTAATAGTGTGCGTGCGCGAGACCAAACCGTTAACGTAACTGTGTACTTGCGCATTATCCTAAAATGGCGGATAATGTGTGGTATGCGTCTTAGCGGATTATCGGTACGTGTTTTCCGTGGTTATAGTGCTGTCGCCTGGTTTTCGCTTTGTTCATGCAGCATTTTTTCTGCGTCGCTCATTGCCAAAGTACTACGGTTTAAAGGCTCGCCTCGCTGCTCGAGGCTCGCCGGGCAATGATCCCCTGCAGCGCTCATCGCTCAGCCCGCTAAAGTACTACGGTTTAACAGTAAATATGGTCAAATGACGGTCACTAAAAATTAAATGTAGTGAAATGTGTTTGCCACACAACATGACGCTACATTTGTCCCTTTTTTTTTTTCTTAAAATAAATACAATTTTTTTTTTTTTTGTAACTTCCAACTTATATTTCACATCAAATGCGTTGGTTTAGGCGGGAAATCCGATGTTGAGCGAGACAAAGTCGTTAAATCTGTGTTAATGCGTAAATCTGTAATTGCGTTTCGTAAAATGTACTCGCTACTGTCTTTTTACTCATTGCGCGTTTAATCCGCATCCTTTATCTCGTTGTTTTTCAAAGACATACGTCCTTATCTCGTTGTTTTTCAAAGACATACGTCTGTGACTGTTTTACGCAGTTCGTAGTAGTATAGCCTCGTTTTCATTTTTTTCGACGGCCATTTTTTTCCCGCTTAGCCGATTTTCGATCTTTGTAACTCGGCTAAATCGATCTAAATTGCAGTTCCAACTCACTTCCAGACGTCCTGCCTGGTTCCCCATGCTGTAAGTGACCTTTGTTTTATTTTTTAGTGTGTATTTAGTTTTTTTTTTACTGTTTTTGTTCCGCCGCTTATCTCTTAATTTTTTTCACCTCGTATTTTTTTCCAAGTGCTACGGTTTAACGGCTCGCCTATGGCGCTCATTGCCAAAGAGCTCCGATTTAACATAACGGCTCGCCTGCAATAAGCGCCTGCGGCGCTCAATGCTAAAGTACTACGATTTAACGGCTCGCCTCGCTGCACGAGGCTCGCCGTAGGCGCTCATCACTAAGTCGTACGCACTACGCAACGCAGCGTGACGACGAATCGTAGTTAGACAATTATAATATGTGATTCTGACTTTTCTGACTCCTGACCTTTGGCTCCTTTTCAAAATGTTCAACTATCTGGGTTCCTGACCACTGGCTTTGACTTATGAGTTCCATTTTTTTTGGCTTCCGGCTTGTTCTGTGACAATTTTGTGCCTTGTGCCTACCCCAACTCTTTACCTGTTCGACTAATGTTTTGCCTGGTGCCTTCACTATTGAGATCCTATTCTGTAATTGGGAACTGATTTCCGTCCTGTGCTAGCTGTCACATAGGATACATAGAGACAAAGCAACATACCTCAAAAAATATGCAGTTGCAAATTTGCTTAACTTTGGCATAACGTATTTTTGACCTATCATTTATTAATTCCATGCAGTAAACACATTGCATTATAATTTGCATATCTGAATATAGTGTGGTACTAATATGCAAAGGTTGATACAGACTATATTCAAAGATAATAGCACTTTATTGTTGAAAGGGAGATACTTTTATGTGAAAGTGCACACTAAGAAGTTTATACCATATAGATCCCACCTTGCCTCGGCTACCAACCAGCACTCACCATAAATATAGATAAAATGTGCCTTATAAGGTCCCAATGGACCCCAATAGTCTTCCTCTCCTATAGGACTGCCAACAGACCTCCAAAGGCCCTATCACTAGTCCCCATGGGGGTCACAATTGACCCCCATATTCCCTAATTAACGTCCCCATAGGGTTCCCTTTGGATCACCACAGGATTTCCTGCATCATGGTGGAGGCAATCATCTGAATTGGAGGCTACATTTCTAGCCTTTAAGAGTGAATTTAATATTGAATATTGCGATTATAAATCTTTCAACAGGAAATTATATGAATGATCAATGCAAAATTTAAACGACTAGCTCCTCTTGTTAGGGCAATATAGAGGTCCTCTAAGAACATTTGCAGCCGCAGTGAGCACATTATCTTGTTTTTAAGTGGTTTTCTTGAGATGCTTTCTAAGAAGGGGCTTTGTAAAACAGTAAAATATCCAATGGTGTTTTTGAAAGCACTGATAATAAGGATTGCCATAATTCAGATGTATCAGTTAAAAGCTTATGTGGATTGAAGGATTCCTCCCACCTGAAGAAGCAGATCTACAGGATGAAAAATAGTGGTTCCCACTGAAGCTTATTAATGTTTCTTACATAATAAAAATATGTAGCACATTGTTGGTTAAAGTACAAGCACAAGCAGAGATTCATAAATTCAAGATTGTCCCTAAAAATATGATAACATCCATGGCTACCTGAGTGCTTAGTTTGCTACATATTTCACAAACATGTGAAGTTTTTTTCTAATTTATAGTTGTGTTTTAAAGTTACAATGCAAGCCTTGCATTTATGCATATACAAATAAATATACCAGCACATGGCTGTTAAGGCTTTAACAATTAAGTGTATCTGTAACTATTTTCCCTTATCTAACTGGACATGCTCCTCCTCATTATCAACTCCAGTGCACTGTGTGGGCTAATTAAATGGCTGCTTAATTCAGTACTATTTGGAGCACTGTAAAGATCTCCTAAAAGCATGTTGAGATACGTTTTAGAATGTTTGAAATTATTGAATTCTCAGTGAAAAATGCACTTAAGTAAAATCTGTGTTTACATGAGTCACTGACTGCTCACTGCTAGACCCACAGTTACAGCTCCATGTAGTGAGCAAACAAAACCCCAATAAACCCTCAACAAATCAATCTGTGCAGATCATGGAGTGCTGGAAAGACATAAATAGGTCGGTTATGCGCTAAATTTTCATTGCATTCCTGAGTAAAGGGAAAAACTGCAATCAACCAGTGTACCCACCTCGGCTTTGCTTTCTGTTATTAATCATGAAACAGCCAGTAGACAGGATAGACTGTGTTTGTAAACAGACTTAAAACTAGATTATGTAGCTGTTAATAGTGTCAGTTATGCATATTGTATCAACACTGATTGATTTAGTACAAGCATACACTGTAGTACAGTTTGATACACGGTTTTGCGCTGGTCTCGAGAATCGAAATCATGCTCTCGACAGTAGCATTTGCGGGCTAGACAAATCGGAGCACTTTAAATGCAAATATAAAATCAATTGAGCACTGTAAATTATGGGGAACACAATGGGTGACATTAGAATTAAAAGCACAACATTCACAAGCTCGCACATCGCCAAAATACAATACTTTATATCATTTTTAATTTCCGTCCAAAGTCCTACGGGTTTAAATGAACGGGCTTCAATAGAGGTTGAAGCCCGTAGGACTTTGTACGAAAATTTAACATGAAATAAAGTATTGATTTATGCCGATTTGCGGGCTTGAGAATGTTGTGCTATTAATTCTAAGACTTAACATCAATTTCACTCAATAAAAGTACCATATTGCTTTTGTATTTGCTTTTCAAGTGCTCTGATTGCTCATTAAGCCCTTTGCAACAACTCCTTGGTACCAGTAACCTGTGGTTCAAGTTTAGCCATTTACAGGCTTGACTGATCGGTTTTCAAGGAAGAATCGGAGCAACTGAATAGCGATTTGCAATTCTAGCGATCGCAACTCTTGTGGCCATGAAAGATCAAAGGCTTTGAGGGAAGTAACTTGCTATTTGACAAATCGCTAGAAATCACAGCTTGGAGCCCGTAACTCCATCGGAGCCCATAAACGGAAGGCAATTGAATAGCAAATTAGCTTGTGATGTTTACTTGCGACCCCGGATCTCAAAATTGCAGCAATTGAATGAGGCTCTATGAGGGCAAATACATGAATGGAATCCTAAATCATTCTTTTACAATATAATTGTAAATAACAGATTCAATGCACCGAATGATTCACACGCATCCCTAATTTGCAATTTCCCATCAACTCCTATCTAAAATCTCTCTGTGGGATGTTATTATGTACAAAACTATTAGAAAGATGCAGACAAATTTAGTTCATGTTATTGAAAAAGAACATTGCTTATTTAGAATAATTTATTATACCCAATGAATCTAAAAGCAATACAGTCAAGTCATTTTACACTGATCTCCTATCACAGTAAAAATATCAGAGATAAGGTGCAGAAAGTAGACACAATATAACATGGTCTTGACATATCCTAGTAAATTAGTCACTTGTCTTACAAGCTGACAACTCCCCAGGAATAAAAAGCTGGAGGCTCTAGGATTCAGTATTAGAAATGTTTCTTCTACCCTTGTCAAGTGATTAAATGCCCACTTGAATGACTTGTCAACAATGTAATGAAGCAATTCTTTGATGTCTTACTACACTCTGAATATTTTCAGATGCAATAATTTAGAGAATGTAAAACAAATACTGTTTTTAATTAATGTATTATTATATTAAGCCTTTACTGCAGTTAAAAAGGACAATAATATATTCAAAATGGAAACGTGGTAGCTAAGACTGCTAATGCTTTCATTATTATGAGCAATCTCATTGGTTCAATAGATGAGAGTAAATCAATGGATAAAAGATAATTTACCCACCTAATAAACAATAATTACATATAAAGCATACAAAATAAAAACTGTAATGGTGTCATGCTGTGCTGGGTTCATTCCTGCTAACAAGGATATCCCAAAAGAATCCCACGGCCTACTGGCTGAGAATAGTCTAGGAAATTTCTAAAGCAGTAGGACGTAACAGGGGGTATTTATTTTAGAAAATTGAACACAGTGGCCCTTTTTAAAGGACTAGTGAAATACTCCATTATTCTACAGAATGCTTTGTTGTAGTGTCGTTCAGTCGTTTCTGACTCTCTGTGACCTCATGGACCATAACACACCAGGAACTTCTTTATGTCCATGGTCATGCTGATCCACTTGGCTTTCATGGCAGATATACTGGAGTGGGATGCCAGTTTCTTCCCCAGTGGGCCACAACATATAGCTCCTGGTATTCCGAAGTGGTCTCCCATCCAAGTATTGACCAGGCTCAAACCTGCATGGCTTCAGGGTGGTGTGACCTCTTGGTTCCCTGACTGGAATAAAACCCAGGTTGCAGCTGTGAAAGCAAAAAATCCTAACCACTGGACTACCAGGGAACTCACAGTATGCCATAGTCTACCGTGAGAGAGACAATTCTGAAATACTTTCTTTTAAAAATGTGGGAAACGTTTTCTATCCTCTGTAACATAAAATTTCGATCAGTATCCACTATGGGCACAGTGTAAAAAAAATCTGATCTATGATACATGGGCATTTTATTAACTGTGGTGTGATTGTCTTATTTCTGTTTTACATTTCTCATCATTGTGCTATTGTTAGAGCTAATTGATAAAGGACATCTCAAATTATTCAAGCTTGGCTTTTTATCTTTGTGTTAATATCTAATAACTGCTAATGAATAACTGAGGTAAGCAAATGTCTGAAGTATTTGAATTATAGGGCAATTGAAATGCTTGGCATAGTTCACATGCTTCAGCCATTTACTACAATCAAAATGTGCATGTGTAACTTCCAGAGTAATTCGTAATTAGGCTCAAGAGGCCAAGACAAACCTGACCTTAAGTTTTAAATTATTCCATATTTAGAAACTTTGGTTGGCCTTTAGGTCTAGCCAAACTAGAGGGGCACATATAGAGTAGGGAAATTAATTATTCTGCATTCATGAACTCAGGAAGCAGATAAGCAGAAACCCAAATGGTAGAATCTACTGCAGAATGATCAAATGCAGTACATCAAAAAGGCATTAGCGGTAAATAGTAGAAGAAAAAAAGCACTATTTATTATTAGGGTTATTACTAAGATATATCTTCATCCTGTGCTTTATAGGCCCATGTCCCCACCGTCTCCAACAATTCTCTTATTTGTATATAAACTTCAGATAGGAAGACATGAAGACTCATTGTTATCAATTGTCTTGGAATTCAACAATTTTCCAAGTGTCCAATTAGAGGTGCAGTGAAAGGAACCAGCTCACAAATGGATGAACACAAACATATGTGAATGCAAATACTGTATACAGACATGATTAATTCACTCTCAAACTCAATAGACCTGTACAACTACATTAATTAGCATAATTGTTTATTTTTATTTTTATTGTGCATACTTCTATTAGAATATTTTTAGAAACTGTCACCCAAACAGGAAGTTGGTTTCATCTTAAAAATCATTAAAAACTATATATACATTGTACTAGCCTTTTTTTCTGTATCATAAATGATTATTGAGAAATATAGCATTGTTTTGTGCTTAAAGGCATATCTTAAGTTCCTATTTCCCCTCTCTCTAATCGAACACATGCCACTTATTTCAGACACACACACATTACACTGTCATTGTATATACATAGAAAAGTATTTTATTTCAAAATAAAACATGTTTTCCACACCCCAGAGTTGCTTAAATGGTACCTACCAATAGAAACACTGCATTTGGGTACGGTTTTTAACCCTATACCAACCTTCAAGCCAACATCTGATTTCCTCCTTGCTTCCTTGTGTAGAGGAAATCAAGACGACACATCCTATGATGCTTTGCTGAACAAACTAGCTTTTCAGTCATTTGAAACAATGCTATAGCTGCCTGTGATTGGCCAAAGCAAATTATGATTTTTTTTGCTAATATAACTAAGGTTTTTAAGGGCATGCCTTCTCATAGTCAAGTGGCAGAAAACAGTTTGTTAATATTAAGTTTGGTATTTTTTTTCTTCCAAAAAATTTGATTCTCCTCTGTCCGAATGCATTAATAATATATGAAACTTATATGCTAACTATGCTTTTAGTGTGCGGCTCAATATGCTAATTCATGGCTTATAGTAGATGATAAGGATAAGGGAAGAGTTTGACCACCAAAGAGACAGACAAGCAGACCGTGATTAGGTCATGTGTGTATTTAGTTGTTCAATCAAGTCAGACTTTCCGTGACACTACGGACCACAGCACGCAGGCACATCTTGTGTCTGGTTATACTCATTCATAAGATTGTCATGGGAAAGATACCAGAGTGGGTTGCCAGTTCCTTCTCCAGTGTACCACAATTTGTCTGACCTCTCTGCAATGACCTGCCCATCTTGAGTGACCCTACAAGGTATAGCTCACAGCTTCATTGAAAGGGTAGCAATCCAGAAGGTGATTTAGCTCTTAAAGGCAGCTAATTAGTTTTCAGGAGATGCTCCATAAGACACAGCACACAATAACTTCACTTGTACAAATGGTTTAAAGTTTCTAAATTAGAAGTACAACTGGATTCACCCTCACGGCAGTTATTATATTACATTTGTGCAGCTTCATGGGTCTACCAGTTCTCAACTGTCAAAAAACATGGTTCTTAGACTGGAAACATTTAAAATACCATTTTTTCGCCCTCCTCCCTTTCCAATTGTTAAAAAATAATGAAGATTCTAGTTTATTACCCTTAATTTTATTTCATTTTATTTGCAATTTTTCCTCAGTGAAATGTTCCATTTTGGCTTCTGATGATTTACTTCCTGAGGACGGAGGAGGCTTTGCATGCTTAAGTGATGCTTCTGTCTGCACAATGAAAAAGTGGCAGCTACAATTGCCAGTGCTTTGCTTAGCTTTAATGGAAGGCTAATTGGTTGACCCCTTCTAGATCGCTACCTTGTCATGGTGAAAGAGCTTGTGCACCCTAATGAAGCTGTGAGTTCTACCATGTACAGTCACCTAAGATGGGCAACCCAATCCAGTATCTTTGCTAAGATAACCATATAAATAAGCACAACCAGAAACACACACAGATATGCCAGGTGTGCTGCTTCCATATGGTGACCGAGAGTCGGACACGACTGAAGAACTAATAAAACAATAATAAACTGCAATATTTGTACAATATATAACCATTATCCAATCTTTAAGGGACTCTGTCACCCCAAAATAAGTTGTTTTTCAGATTATTTTTTTAAAGAGTACAAAAGTTGTTTATACATTTTATTAGCCTTTTTTCTAGATTGAAACATTCCTGAGAAAGTCAGTGTTTGTGCGGCATCTCCTGAATACTATTTTGCTTATTTCATGTGCTAATTAGGATCACATTATTTTCTGTCTCTGCTGTGGTCAAAATAATGATTCTTAATGTTGTCATTAAATTAGATCTCCTATTCTTATCAAGTAATCCTAGTTACAAATTAGCATACCGAGGTGCAAAGTATCTACAAAAACAATGCTGTATGTCTCCGGAGTGAGTTTCTAAAGAGAAAATGGTAAGTGCAATGTATAGACATGTTTTAATGCTCTGTTTAATGTCTTTCTCGAGACTACGAAGGAATGGCAAGAACCAAGTAGAGTAGTGGATGTAATGGAGTATCAGAAATATAAGAAACCCTGACTCCAAACCCTGGCTTTTGTGCAACTTTTTTTTTTAGTTTGGGCAACCAATGAGAGGAATTCATACTAAACAGAGTACTATGTACAGTAAATCGTCTGCCCCCAGGGATAACCTAAACTATGCAGGAAATTAGATAACAAAAGTATTTCAGCCTTGGAGTCATTAAAGGACCACTTACATCAGCACAAATTGGACCACACCACTGTAAAGACATCCTAAAAGCATATTATAATTTATGAAATATGTGCATTTCTGAGAATTCAATAAAGTAAAGTCTGTGTTTACATCTGTCACTGGCTGCCCCAGTCAGACAAAAGCTACAGCTCTGTGTAGTGAGCAAAAGAAAAATAGTAAAAACCCTCAAGAGATCAATCTGTGCAGAGCATGGCATGCTGGAATCACCTTAACAGGTCAGTTGTGAGTTAACTTTTGAGTGCATTCCTGAGTTCAGGGAAAAACTTCTATCAATCAGTGTCCTCACAACATGACTCGGTTGTCTGTTATTAATCATGAAACTGCCAGTAAACTATCAGCCTTATTAAATTGCGATTCGGTAAATTTAAAAGGGCTCTATATAAGCACACAGCATATTTTTTTTACAGAAGTTTTTAGTTAGTGAAGACCTGGCTTTTGGATAGAAGTTCACTAACTAAAAACTTCTGTAAAAAAAATATGCTCTGTGCTTAAATAGAGCCCTTTTATATTTACCGAATTGCAATTTAATAAGGCTGTATGTACGTAAACAGACTTAAAACGTTAATTATTTTAAGCTTTTAATGTAATTAAAACAATAACTTTATTTGGATACCTATGATCCTAAACAACGCCGTTAAGTGATGAAAAAGTGCTTGCAAATTCTCATAATATCAGTACAAAAGTGTATTAGAGAAAGTCCTCTAGAAGGACGAAACGGACCGTTGGCGTTTAATTTTTTAGTCGGACAGGTTCAACACAAAAGAAAAATGGCTTAAAGGGCTCACAAGTCAATTTTCATAAAGAGAGAAATTTGGAGAGAGGGAAACTGAATCGCCAGTATTTTTTGCTATATGTTATTACCCTCCCATACGTTTATTCTGCAATGATCTGTTTATTTTTGATGCAATTATTTTTTTTGCAATACATATAGTCACTATATTGCGTGAATCCCTTGTTTTGGAGTTATTGAATACCTGTGTCCCACTATCTTTCTTTTTTAACAATATGAGTACTATGTGCTTTTTTATAAATACTTTACATCTCTGTGATTATCAGTATATCCTGGATTAACAGGACTATCAGTATATTCTGATATATGAGAGTTGATTAGCAATGGTCTATAACAGCAGTAATATATCCGTTTATTGGTGGAATGGCCTAGATTTATTTATACAGACTTGATTACTCTCGTGTGAAAATACACTTTTGTACTAATACTCTGATAGTATGAGAATTTGAAAGCAATTTTTAATCACTTATCGGCATTGTTTAGGATCTTAGCAGCCATATTAAATTGTGATTCAGTAAATTTAAAAGGGCTCTATTTAAGCACACAGCATTTTTTTTTTTACAGAATTTTTTAGTTAGTGAAGACCTTACTTTTGGATAGAAGTTCACTAACTAAAAACTTCTGTAAAAAAATATGCTATGTGCTTAAATAGAGCCCTTTTAAATTTACTGAATCGCAATTTAATAAGGCTATAGGTATCCAAATCAAGTTATTTTTGATGATCGAGTTGAAGGGGTGTTAAGCACCCAAAGGATACAAGAATATATGTTTTTGATTGTTAAGTAATTTAAACAATAGATCATTTTAACATACAATGTTGTCACTCCATGAAGAGCATTTACAGGGAGGTAAATGGGACTTTAAGGAAAAAATGTGAAGAGGAAGATTCCTTAATGGCTTTAAGTGTGTACACTAAACAACCCTTGTTAAATATACATTTAAAGGTTCATCAATTTTAGAGGTTAAAAATGAAGTTGTGTCTCTTTCTTATAGTAGTACTATACTCATAACTGAAAGTATATCATAAATAAATAAGCACATGTAAATAAATAATTGTTGTACTTCCTTAGTGCATTGCCTGTCAAAAGTAATTAAGATAATCAATATAGTAAAGGAAATGTCTCAGCCGTTATTTTGTCTTCATAAATCACAGCATGTGTTTAAAAAATAAAATAGTGAAATTGCATTTCATATAAAGTCTGCGGTCCGGCCGTACTGCGTCCAGTTTAAAGTGGTATTACAGTGTGAAGAATGAGCGTGTGCAGACCACGTGGAGTAATTAGCCTCTTCGGGATCTGGGGTCTTAATCAGCTCGTTCTTCTGAATGTCATATGGTTTTACACATTTTACAATATGGACAGATCCATGGGGGGATTAGCATTTTTTTAATTAATAATCACTCACAAGAATGAGATATGAGGCTGTCTTTCGTTCATGAATAAGAAATTCTAATTGCCAAATAAATATGGCAACATTTAATGTAAGTTTACTTTTAGAAAATGCATTTTAATGACATCCAACTGATAAAGCACTTCTTACGATTTATTGTTTTAGGAGATCATATTTGGAACCTGCAAACTTTCCCTTTAATGTCAAAGTTTTTTAAATAAAGCTCTTTTATTTACAGTCTCATGAAATATTTTACTAGTTCTTGGTAGACCAGGAGCTCATTTGTGGGGGTACTGGCACACATTGCATTCTGATGCTGTGAAGTACTGTGAAGTATTTGACTCAAGGTTTCAGTGTTAAGACATGGAATAAGTCATGTCTTCGAGTAACATCATGGCCATAGTAGCTCAAGTTATGTGATTACTGCAGCTACAGAATAGGGGATGTGCAACTGTGTGGAATGTTCTATAACATCATTCCACTATCCGTTACCATGGCAATACTGATAAGGCTTTGACTTGCATATTGGTAAACAGCCCAGAAAGTTAGTTTTGGGACAATTTGGTCAGCTTTTGAGTTGATAATGTATAACCAATAATGTATAATCATATAAAGACACATTATTAACTTTACAAAAGTCAAATTCAACACCCAAGTGGACAAATGTACACCTTATTGCAGATTTATTATGACCAATCAATATATGACAAGGTATCAGCTACTAACAGGTACTTTATTCTAGGGGTATAAAGGCAAAGAATTGCTCAGACTTTGGATGTAATCCTCTGTGCCTTCAAAATACACAGTTTGATTAAACTTTTCCTTTCCACTTATTGACACTGGTCACCCCAGTCCTAGAGGACTTTGTTCCGTAACAATAGGGTCAAGGGAGACCTAGTCTTAGAAATTGTAGTTATGAAGAGTGAAGTAGCCCCGAGTGTCCAGTAATCTAGCTGAATAATCAGACTATTACAATGTACAGTGATAACTGTTTATTGGTAAAACATTTTAGATAGAACGACAAGCTTTTGAGAGTTGCACTTTTGACTTGATAAAGAGAAGTGTAACTCTCAATAGCTAGTCACTCTAACTAAAATGTGTGTCTAATAACAAAGGTATCAATATATACTGCAATACTCAGATTATTCATCTATAAATTGTAGTGAACTAGTAGTGCATTTGACTGAACTACCCATTGCTTGTTTAATGTTGAACCTAATGTAATGTGGAGACCTCTTATACAGTGGCAGAGCACTGCACCGAGGCCTTCACCATTGAGGGGCCCAGCACTCACCCTGCCTTGGCCCTCCTCTGCCCTTCTGGGCCCTCCCCTAGATAGATAGATAGATAGATAGATAGATAGATAGATAGATAGATAGATAGATAGATAGATAGATAGTATATACATATGTACTGATTGAGAAGGGGGCAATTTTATTTTCTTGCACCTGGACCCTCCATTGCCTAGCTCCGCCACTGATCTTATATGATGGATATATCATATTCGTTATCAACAGTCCAGAGTCATTGGAGCACTTGAGGATTGAATTTCAAAATGGTGCATAAGTCAATGTGTGGCAAGCATGTGGAGGTAAGTATTTTGAGACATTAATGAATAGTAAGTTTCTAAACCATTCAGAAGAATAAGAGTCTCACATATATGCTGATAACTTGTTATTGGACAAATATTTAATATAGGATGACAAGCTTTTGAAAGATGCAACTTTCTTTCTGAAGTCAAAAGCAATACTAAAATAAGTAATTAGGCAAATAAATAATTCAGAGAATAGGCTTCTAATGTATTTCATTGCCAGGACACATCGCTTTATGAATTGCAACTGGGCAGAAGGGAAAGAAATGTATATGTATATCTCAATAATGAATAATGGATATCTCACAAGGGTGGTGGTGAAGTAATTACAGCATTATTTAAAATATGTGGGATATGTGGTTTTGAGCCCAGTGTTCAAAACAATGCTCTATACCCACTAATGTGACGCAATATGGCAATATTGACAGAGTGTGCAATTAACGCTATATATATATATATATATATATATATATATATATATATATACACATCCATAACACATATATTCAATTATATATTTATATTTTATGAGTGTATATATGGTATATGGCTGTATATTTATTTTTCTTGTTAATACCTCACTTAAGTAATAGAAGACAACAACGAGGACTTGTTTCTTATCTATATCAGATGCCCGTTAAACAAATTGTGTCTTATAAAGTACCTAAGCAGAACTCAGAACACTTATATACACATGATACTAAGTAAATACAGTTGTGGGGATAAGATGTCTTGAAAGTTTTTAGAGGAGGATCCCACACTGACTGAACCAGTAGTGATGGCATTACTTAAATACTGGCCAAAGACCCACAGTCCAAAAGAAGTAATGTTTTTTAAAAGAGCTAGAAAAGATTTTAGATGTCATAAAGCCTTTCGAGTTTGTAGAAGTTCATAGAGCCGCTCTTTCGACAGCTAGCAAAGTGTGTCACCATATGCAAATGGCAGAAAGACTGCTGTTTTATCGGAATAATACGTATATCATGAGTTTAATCAGCATCGACGCAGCCAAGATTTCATCCATTTTGTTTCCATCCCTGTACCGAGCCAAGATTTTGCCCATTTTGTTTCCATCCCTGCACCGAGCCAAGATTTTGCCCATTTTGTTTCCATCCCTGTACAGAGCCAAGATTTTGCCCATTTTGTTTCCATTCCTGTACTGAGCCAATATTGTGCCCATTTTGTTTCCATCCCTGTACAGAGCCAAGATGTTGCCCATTTTGTTTCCATCCCTTTACTGAGCCAAGATTTTGCCCATTTTGTTTCCATCCCCATACTGAGCCAAGACTTTGCCCATTTTGTTTCCATCCCTGTACTGAGCCAATATTTTGCCCATTCTGTTTTCATCCTTGTACTCAGTCAAGATTTTGCCCATTGTGTATCAATCCATGTACTCAGAAACTCCAAGACTGCTTCTTATGGAGATTAACTAAAAATTATTTGAAGACTGCACTCAAACATTTCAAAGCATAGAAACAGAAAGAAACACTTAAGCTGACAGAGCAAGAAGAAGCATAGGATAAAAAAAAAATATGTTTTAATATTCACTATAAAAATAAAACAAAGTCCCAAAGACATCTTACCTCTGGATTGTAGGCCTGGACCACAAGCTTCCGTGGCTCCCACTATTCCTCTTGTCACAGAGTCGGGCACTAGTACACACTGACTCCATCTGTGCGTTTTCCATCTGTGTATTGATAATTTCAGTTTCAGATAAAGGCATAAAAACAACCCGATGGTATATATGAATGTGGTTTTTTTTACCTGATTTTAGGCTTTTCTTTAAATTTGACCCCTTTCTCTTTTTTTTGTTTGTTTACTGTAAATGTTTTAACTTGGAGAATTATTCTCCTCAATATAATTGTCATAAAATGTACACTTTCTTCTAAGAACCCGCCCCAGAGTAACAGTTGCTTAACTTCTTTTTGTTTGTGCTCATATATGGTGCCATGTTTCACAACTGTGACCTAAGGCCACGCCTATAGAGAAGGGATTTACAATACCAGTGTGTTGGGCAGCTAACATTCAGACATTGACATTCTGTGTCTGAGCATCATGTGATAGTGTAAAGTCCTCCCTGTCTGTGTTGATCACATAGTGGTAGAAAGCCCAGAAAGTTAGCTTTGGGCCAATCTAGTCAACTTTTGAGATGATAATCTATAACCAATCATATAAAGGCACAATATTAACTTTAGAAAAGTCAAATTGAAATCTTAACACTTAAATGGATAAATAGACACCTAATTTCAGTTGTACACTGACCAATCAATATATGACAAGGTATCTGCTAATAAACAGTTCCTGTATTCTGGGGGTATAAAGCAATATAAGCACCATACATGAGTTAGAACAAGAAAAAGGTAAGGGGGGGTCTTAGAAGTAAGTGACATTTACATTTTATATGAAAATCATATTGAGGAGAATGATATAATTGTGTCACCAGGTTAAAACATTTACATAAAACAAAAGAAAAGGTGACTTGTGGCACCCTACATGAATGAAAACAGGAAGAATGGGATATGATATAAATATGGATATGTTAAAAATTTGAATTCTACCATCCATTTTAACAAATAAACCTTTAATAAACCCAATACTAAGTCATTAAAAACAAATCAAATTGTACATTTTTACAAAGTACCCAAGGTGGCTGTTATATGGTGAGGAACAATTTCAAACTTCAAATATAATGTAGCTGTACAGATTTCATGCTTTTCTAAATGGTTTTGTTCAGCTTAGCATTTAGTGTGTAATTTTGAACAGCAATATGTAATTATTCAAAGCTATGATATAAAGGTCTGTATGATTTTAATGATCCATATTCATTGCCCTTTTTGTAAAAAATAAAAATGTATAGTCAAAAAAAATACCCTTGCATTTAAAGGATTACTTTGAAATGACTGGGTAAAGCATAACCTTCTTGCACATACCGAAGCAATTATTTTCCATATATTATTAACACGTAGATTGGGATTCGTTATTACAGATTGTGGCCAAACTATGCCGTTTGTTAAAAGAGCAATAAAACTGTTCATTTCCATCCCTCAAATCTAAATTATGATATTATTTTTCTTCGTGTTCTAGCCAGACAAATGAGATGATATAGAGCATTACCCGGTAGACACATTGAACTATCAGCTTTAAAAAGACGACTTAAAAAGCTTTTATGTGGCGTCTTTGAACATCCAGTTTTTTCCCCACACTTCAGGTTGCAGGAAGAAAGAATAATTCCTCAGGTGCACCTTTTTAAAAAGTAACATCAATCACAATAACCTAAGAACTTTAGGGAGATACATCAGACGCAGCATCTTCCATTTGTGTTTGTCGCCTAGTAAGCTGGCGACTCCAAAACATCCCATTTTCATTAAAATATCAGTTTAATTCAATGTGAAATGAAGAAATATTGAGGGAACCATGGAAATCTCACTTGTATTGCTGCATTTAGTATCTACCTGTGTAATAATTATAAAAAAAATAAGTAATTCGATCAAATAAGATTTAAGTCCAAAAAAAGAATATCGGAAATGTATTAAAAAAATAGTTATTTCACCTAATATTTTTTAAAGAATTGGCGTAGTATTAAAAAGTACAAATCTTTAGAATCTGGATTTAACTTATAAATTGACATTATGCTGAAAAACAAAATCTATGAGAATTTAGAAATGGTAGGTCTTTTATGTTTTTAAAAGGATATTGTAGACAAAAAAAGAAAGTTGATTTCATCATAATGAGCACGAAAATCTGGTTATATATTTTCTCTACAGTAAATAGTTCCTGAGAACTATTGCCAATGTGCAGATTGATATGATAATTTTCAAAATGGAGTACTTGATAATGGTGGGAAAGGAATTCTAACTGAATGACAACATTGGGGTAATTGTTTTGGCCACCACAGGGAAAAAGAAAAAAAGCTGTAATTCTAATTTGCACATCAAAACAGCCAATTAGTATTCAGGAACTGCTCAATTGCATACAAATCCTGTGCATAATAATAGTGAATTTATCAGGAATGATCCAGTTTAGAACAAAAAGGAAAAATATAATGTAGCCATTTTTTTCATGCTCTTTAAGAATAATCTAAAAAAAAAAAAAACTTGATTTTGTAATGACATTGTTCTTTAAGAAGCCTTTGGAATGTTAAGTAATGATCATTGTAAACAACTTTTCAGTTTTGTTGAACGTACAAATCTTACACTGAAAGTCACCCGTAGTCATCTTCTGGCTAGAGCTCCTCCCATCTTTCTCAAATAGATTAGTGCATCATGTAATTTGCACTCTTCCACCACATATAAGTAGTATTTAAAGGTATATATAAGTTTCCCTGCTTTTACCTTCTTCTAATCTAACACCTGCTGCTTATATCAGACACACATGTTACATGGAGTCATTCACAGATTTATTTATTTTTAAAATAAAACTTGTTTTCCACACCCCCAGAGCTGCCTACATAGGCACAGTGTACCTACCAATAGAAACACTGACTTTGGGTATGGATTTTAATCCTATACTAACCTTGAAACCAACAGCAGCACAATGTCTGGGCTCCTCCTTGCTTCCTTGTGCAGAGATAAAACAAGACTACACATTCCATGATGCTTTGCTGCACAAACTGCTATCACAGATTGAAACAATGTTATAGCTGCCTGTGACTGGCCAAAACAAATTATGAATTGTATGCTAACTTTAGCAGGGATTTTCAGGGGTAAGAATTAGCGAACTTCAGGGTAAGTTTAATTATGTTTATTTGGGTATTTTTTCAGGAAACATTTTTTTTTGCATACACTATTGAAATCAGATGCATTCATAATCCAGGAAATTTAAATATGCCTTTATAGATGAGAGGCGCTCCAGTCTATAGATGAAGGGATAACCAATTATTTCAGTGTTTTTTTTTTTCTTACAAAAGGTCAATCTTAAAATAACAAGAACCTGTAAAGCTGTTTATACATTTTTTTTTTATCAAATTAGAAAAGCTATACCAATAAAGTGAAAATGTAAGAAATTAAGGTCGTTTAGTGACCAGCAATCTTGAGTTCAGAATAAATTAGACTTTTCTAATAATCTACCATTTTGTGGCTAGAAATAGTACATTAAATGCTTGGCCATTTTGTGTTGAGATAAAGTTAGAACCTTTTTAGGACAAAGGAACTTCCATATTGTACTGTGATGTAACTGGAACCATCTACTGGACAGCCATGTTGTACTCAAAATACATTGGAACATATTATTGATTTTTGTGTGCTCTGAAGAGATTGCAACATGTTATTTCTAAAGTGAACGAAGTCTTAAGCAGAAACCATTATAACTAGAGATAAACTGGCTGAGACATAGCACTTACAAAATAAATACCTGAAGAAGTAAAAGATCCCTTGAGAGATAATAAAACTGCAGTAGTCAGCTACAGGAACAAAATAGGACGATAGATTGGAACTCTGTGTAATACATGGTATGAATGTCATTGTGTTCCCAGAACACCTTTGGGGCTTGGCAACAGTTTTATTGTTGATCAGTCAACAAATGGGTTAACAGAAGAGTGAAATATGAATATATTATAGTAAATGTTTTATGTATCAAGCTATTGTTCACTTTTTTACATAAAACAAGAAAATATGCTAATAATTCTTTAGAATACCCAGCAACTCATACATAAGGTCATATTACAGAATAATGCTCGCTTCAGGCGGCCGCAGAAAAAAATGCTGTTGTGGATTTATGTTCCTCTTATAGTTTTAAAGTACAGCTATAGGAAGGTTATTGTGAGCACTTTGAGGTCATTTATATTTTGATAACATAGCTGTTCATTTTTTTAAGAAACTCGAACATTTGCCATTGATGTAAATACAATAATTCAAAATTGATGTAGATAATAAACAAACTAAAATAAATATGGACCTGTAAATGGGGCAGTCTATGATATCCTCGCACTCTCGTTCCTCATAAAGAGTGTCTGGGCACTCCTGACCTCCATTGGTGGCTTCTTGAACTATTATTCTGTAGCGGGATTGCTTCAAAGAAGTGGTATTGCCTGAAAAGATAGAATGAATAAGTCAATATCTCTATACAGAAGTGAACACAGAATTAGTATATTATAAAATATAAGGTATTTGATTGTTACCTATACACACTGGATATCTAAATACATGTATCTTTCTAAATCATATATAATACAACAGCTTATAAGAAAAACCCTTTGAGTACTAAAAACTGTCTTTATTGTATGCCATATTAAAATGTTGCTGCTATGAAAAATGAGACAAAGCAACATCAGTGGTGAAACGGCCATTAGGCTGTTTTTTGTTTTTTTTCAGGCTATACAGTCCCTCTTGATTCCTTTTAATAAGTAAAAACATGTGTGTGGTTCTCTAATCAGGGGAGAGACAGATACATCTCGTCTGTATGTTAGAGCCTTTAAGTGTATCTAGGTGATTGTCTCTCTCCCTCTCTCTCTATATATATATTATATATATATATATATATATATATATATATATATATATATATATATATATAGTTATGGGATAAGAGAGACAGGTGGCTCAAGATATATAAAGAAATCTAAGTGTAGATTAGGGGTGCTACTATTGGATATATATGCAATATAATAGTAATAAGACGGGAAAGACAAAGTATCCTTTGAAACTGAAGTGCACACCCTATATATATAGTAAATAAAAAGTACATCTGTGTTCACATTTGAATATCTAAAGCAAGTTAAAAAAACTGCTTCCAGCTCAGAGTTCTCAGAATTGAGAAAAACAGTTATTACACTGCATTCTGGGAAGTTGAGCTGGGACACACAAATGTGCCCACAAATTCCACGCTCTTCATTCCGTAGCCATTATCAAACATGGCTTCCTTTAAGCTTATGCATGCTGTATTATACAGCTTTAATGCAAAGCCAAGGTTGGATTAAACACAAGCTGGGAATCCTATCCATGTACAGCTGTTTCAAGCTTACTGCCTATCATCAGCATGGAGCGGGATCTCAGCCTGTGTTGTGAAAATTATGAGTAGGTAGTTCCCCACAACAATCATTTATAATATGGTGGGCAAAAGAGCAATAGAATCCTCCACCGTACAGTAGGACAGGGCAAAGGTGGGGTTGTCATTTATATGGGTTTTGGCAGCATTATTGTCTGTCCAGCCAGATTTGGGGTATCTCTTAGAGAGCCTCACAGGAAGTAGGAACGCCCGGGAACACAGGCCTGCTCTTTCTTGCTATGCCTATTTAAGAAACGTTTGCATAAAAGAAAAAAGAAAATATATATATTTGAGAAATTTCGAACTTTTTGAAAACTTGGAAAAGTATATTTGAAGTTCACTCTCCTTTTTCATAGCGGCGACATTTTAATATGGCATATGATTAATTAATGACTTAGAGGTAGGATTGGAGTGTAGTGTCTCCATTTTCGCTGATGACACGAAGTTGTGCAAGGTAATTAAATCAGATAGTGATGTGCTTTATTTACATAAAATTGAGGAATGGGCATCTAAATGGCCGATGATATTTAATACGAATAAATGTAAAGTTATGCATCTGGGAAGGAAAACTAGCCATGCAATTTATAATCTTAATGGAGCAAATCTAGGTGTATCAGATATTGAAAGGGATTTGGGAGCTTGTGGACAATCATCTAGGTAACAGCGCTCAAAGCCAAGCAGCAGCTGCAAAGGCAAATAAAATATTAGCATGTATTAAGAAGGGTATAGAAGCAAGGGAAGCAAATATAATTATACCACTATACAAATCTCTAGTACGCCCTCATTTGGAATATGGAGTACAATTTTGGGCACCACTTCATAAAAAGGAAATTTTAGAGCTGGAAAAGGTACAGAAGAGGGTAACAAAACTAATAAGGGGAATGAAGGGGCTAAGTTATGAAGAAAGACTAACCAAATTACACGTATTTTCTCTAGAAAAAAGGCGTCTAAGAGGGAATAGGATTACCTTATATAAATACATCCAGGGTCAGTATAAAGATTTGGCAGGGGAGCTTTTTGTGCCAAAAGGGTTTTCAACTGACAAGAGGACATCCCTTGAGGTTAGAAGTAAAAAGATTTCACCTTAAAGAAAGAAAAGTGTTCTTCACAGTAAGGGTGATTAATCTGTGGAATTCTCCACCAGAGGAGGTGGTGACAGCGGATTCAATAGATAACTTTAAAAGGGGACTAGATTTATTTCTAATTAAAAAGGGAATTCAGGGTTATCATGGATAATTAGAGAGACAGTATTGATCCAGGGAGAAATCCGGTTGCTGGTGTCTGGGATCAGGAAGGAATTGTTGTTGTTTTTTCTGTTTGCCTTCCTCTGGATTAATTAATAATTTAAAATAAATAAAAATAAAAATAATTGATTAATAATTAACAACAAATTAATTAATAGTTAATATTGCAGATCAGAGGAGATCTTAAAAGGTTGAACTTGATGGACTGAAAGTCTTTTTTCAACCTCAAATACTATGGCCCTCATTCTATTATTGGCCGTAGGAGATGCGGGGCCGCAAGGACCGGCCGCAAGCTATTTGCCTATTCTATTCCCTTCCGGCCGGGGTCTCCTTCAGGCTTGCGGCCGGCGCCTTGTTATCCCTTGCGGACGCACGCGCCGGAGGAAAGCCTTTGTTCTTAAACGGCCGCAAGAGTTTCGGCCGTAAGAAAATCCTGGTTGCTGTTCTATTGCTCTGGGAACCCTCTCTGCAAGGCTAAAACCGAGCCGCAGCTTACTTGCAGCAAAAAGGTCCCGCAGGCACACAATTAAGCACATTTTAAAGCCATAATAAAGCCATCCTGCACTCTGAGGACTATAAAGTGATTGTAGGTGTTAGCATTAATAGCACAACATTCCCCTACACTCAAATCCGTAAATAATTTTTTTTTTTAATTTATGTCACATATCCATGTAAAAAGTCCAGAGGGCTTGGAGCACCTCAGACCCGCCCACGCTGCGGCCGGAAAATAAACAGTTAATGTAATCTCGGATTTGTGCTGATGTGCAAGCTTGAGAGGGGGTTGCTTTTAATCCTCATGTCCCCCATAATGATCCCTAGCATTTACAGAGCTGTACAGTGCCGTCTTAAATTTATTTTTGCATTTAAAGATTTCTGAGCTTACGGCCGATTGCAAGATATACGGCCGGCCGTAAGGGGATAGCCTTGCGGCGCTGTATAATTGAATTGCAAGATAACGGAACCCCCGCAAGGAATCGCAGCTTTGCGGCCGATTTACGGCCGATAATAGAATGAGGGCCTATGTAACCAAGTAACTATGATAAAGACAGTTTTTAGTATTCTTTTCTTATCAGCTGTTGTATTGGATTATACTGTGTTAAGCACCAACAGGGAAGTACATTTCATTGTAAATCATATATAACTGTAATGTTGGCTTATTAATAACTAACAAGGAAATGTAAAAGTTGTGAAAATATACAGTAGTGCAAGTACATATTGTTCTTAAGTCGTTCAGTCTTATTCGACTCCCAGTTGGCCCTATGGACCACAGCACACCAGGCACATCTATCGTTATGTCCTATTTGAGCTTGTTGATAAAGGTCCTCCTGGCAAGACACTGGAGCGGGTTGCCAGTTCCTTCACCAGTGGATTGCAATTTGTCTGGCCTCTCTGCTATGACCTGCCCCTCTTGGGTGACCCTACATGGTATAGCTCACAGCTTGAGGTACACAAATCCCTTCACCACAACAAGGTAGCAATCTAAAAGTGGTAGTGCATATTAAAGTAATGCATAAAAAATATAAGCTCTTTTAGGTCAACTAGACACACAGATGGGAACTTGTCTTCTGGACAAAATCCTGGAAGGGGGCAAAGGTGGGGTTTTCATCTCTAATACAAGATTCTTGAATTTCTATCCAGTCTTTTAAATAAGAAACAAAATGTAATATTGTGCAAAATGTAAAAAATAATAATAATCGCAGTCTTTTCATATTTCACTTTTATATGAAAGTATTCTTTACTGCTGCCATTGGCTTGTTAGAGGCTGTATTATATTTTTCTTGGATTCTAAAACATGCTGCTTATTTATAAGTGTAGTTCTATTTTACATTTTTTTACCAAAGTTGTCCTTTATAGATTGACACCAAAAAAATATTGGTAAGACGTCAAGATTAATTATTACATATAAATATGTACAATTCTGTTTATGGCATCTGGTAATAAAAATTCACCCAATTATTGAACGTGCTCCTACCCTATAAGCTAGAAATGTCTATGAAATAACAAACGACTCATTTTCATCTCCCCTTCTGGATCACTACCATGTCGTGGTAAAGAAGATTGAGTACCTCGATGAAGCTGTGAGCTATATCATGTAGGGTCACCCAGGCTGGGCAGGTCATAGCAGAGAGGTAAGATATGTGGAACACTGGAGAAAGAACTGGCAACCCACTCCTGTATATGTGCCATGAAAACCTTAAGGATTTGCATAAGACGTAAGATGTGCTGCGGCCCACAACTGGACGACTAAACAACAACAATTTTTTTCATCTGCGTTTTCTTTCTAATTATATTTACCCAGTTACAAGACCATAATAAAGGGCTATCTATTCCAGAGTGCTGTATATTGTAATGCATTTGGCAGATCGGGCTGTACTAGCTCACCTACTGAGACTAAATGTATTTCCAAGAACATTAAGTGTTCTCGGTTTAGTATTGTGCAGGTGGTTTGTTATGGGGAAAAGAGCATCACAGATGTTCCAGATATTTATCTAGGAGCTGCTCAAAACTCCTATGTGTGTGGTTAATCATTTTAAAACTGAAATAGCTTGGATATATGATGATGTTTCAGAGTTGTACAAGGTGAATATCCAAAAGAACAGAAACCCAGATGATTTAAGTCACAAATGTGTTCCGCTATTGTATGGCCAGATCCAAGCAACCATTGATAGTCCTGTTAGCACTTGAGATTTTATTTTTCAGATCAGTGGAAATTTAGAGTGCTAATTGATTTACACTTTTTCAACTCAACAGAGACTTACTGTTCTGCCAGAAAAATAATTCAGCATTGCTGTCTGCCTTTTTGTTGACAGGGGATTTGTATTACTGGGTAAGTAGACTGTATATGAACAGAAGCTTCCTGTGGTACAATTAATTTGTATTTCACTTGCAGTTATGTTTTATTTTAAATGTACCTCAACAATTCATTCATATGCACAATAGTTTCTATATATAGTGTTATAGATATCTGAAAATTTAGCAGACATTTTCTTACATACTCCCATTTAATTCCAAGCCCATAATTACTATTACACTGCCCATATGTCTGCGGGTTAGAAATTTGTCACAGTTACAGATGTATTTAATTGATCAATCCCGCAAGTACATGCTCACAGGCACTACACGCAAACTATGAATCCGTATGCAGCATTTCAGGGCATGATCATGATCAATTAAGCAAGCCGTGAGTTACAATTTAGACAGAGCCAATAGTAAATGAGACCGTCATCATGACATCGGTAAAACATGGAGTTTATACTACAATCAAGTTTTTTTTGATTTTTTTGAAGTCTGATTTGCAATTGGACTCGCAATCCAGAAATGTGGAAATCCCTAATAATTAATAAATCATCTGTTCTAGTCCATGTGGGTTGCCCGATATGTATTAACTCCTTGATTCCTAGGTTCAAAATAACATGGAAATAAAACATAAAAACATATTTTTTTATTGCAGATTTGCAAGCTTGGGACTGTTGCAATTAATTCTAATGTCTTTCATTGCTCTCCCAATATGTTAAAGTACAGTAGTGTGTTTATATTTGCTTTTACAGTGTTACGAACAGGTGTTAAACAAGTCCTCTCTAGTACTCGTAGGATGTTTTGATATTTTTGCCATTTATGGGTTTGAAGGCAATTGCAGGCTTGGAGTTTGGTGTCTTTATAAATAAATTAGATTCACTGAACAGTCATTAGTAGTAATAAAAATGAAAAGGATGGATCACTTAGCTCCCATTTACTAGCTAAATGTCATAGTATTTTAAGGAAACTTTTGGTGCACAATAAAACATCCGGCATGGAACTCTAGAAAAAGGGACCTTTGTGTTTCCTTTGCTTGGAAGACATGGGAATCCTCATTTTTTTTGATGAATAGGTTTATTAAGTATCATTCGCATAGGGAGCTTCATATTAAGACAGTAAACAGATGGTACATGGTGCCTTCAAAAAAAATTCTCATAAACTCTCGGACAGTAGTTGTTGGAGACAATGTGGAATGTATGGCGATTTTCTCCATATACTATGGGCTTGTCCATTAATTAAATCTTTATGGACTGATGGTTTTACATTTATTGAGTGCACTTTAAAGACCAAACTTTCTTTTCTACCACAGTGTAGTTTACTTCACATTCTCCCAGACACGCTTAATATGTAGAAAAAAGCTTTTATCATCTTAATTTTTATAGCAATAAAAAGATCAATTATCTCCCATTGGAAATCCAAAAAGATCGCAAGTTGGAATGAAATTTTAACAATGATCCTTTGAGCGAGAGATTTGGAAATACATTTCGAGTCTTTACATTCTTCTTGCAATAATATTTTGAAATGGAAAATCTGGGATTCCGTTTAGGGTCATGAGGTTCTCCCCCCATTATTTTTTTTTCTCTCCCTAATGGAGGTTTCAGCTGTTTTCTTCCCTTGTCCGCTTGATATTTATCACTAGGGGGCCCAATGGAACGAGTGTGAATGAATGTGCAAGGTATGTATGACATTTGGTTGGTCTGGCTTTGTATTCTTTTTTCTTTCGGTTTTTCTTTGTAAATGTAAAAAGAATGAAATGGATGGTTAACTGCATTGTCCATTTTCAGACACAAAAAACTATCACAGTTGACTCAGAAGATCCTGAAGTAGAAGGGAAATTAGTAATTCTGCAGCACAAACAGAATTAATCAATGAGCAGCAAATACAAGCAATTATCATTTAGAAATAGCTGTATCAGGGGCCGGGATGAAGCACATTGTATGCCAGAAAATATGGATCATTATTTCTTGAACATAAACAGCAGAGTAACATGCTGAATTCACTGTTAATTTATGCAGATGTTGATTTGAAAATCTACAAATAATGTTAATTAGGAAAAGAAATATAAAATGACTGTTTCAAAAATGGTATTTCAAGTCTCTGTAAACAATTTAAATAACAAAAAAATTGCATTTTTAAGAATTATTACTATCCTTTATTTGAAATGTGCCAACATAATCTGTAAGACTACACATATGTATATATTAATACATTGTTTATGTTAACTGAACAATCTGTCAAGTCTATATATATATTTTGTAGTTGTTTAGTCATTCAGCCGGGTCCGACTCTCAGTGAACTGCAGCACACTAGGTACAATCAAGTCTCTGGTTGTGTTTATCTATAATATTTGGCACAGATACTGGAGGGGTTGCCAGCTCCTTCTCCAGGGGACAGCGATTTGTCTAACCTCTCTGCTATGACCTGTCCATCTTGGGTGATCCTATGTGGTTTATCTCGCAGCTT